>JAJEJO010001533.1:78828-158644 GCA_020662805.1 Glaucomys volans
GGAGATGGTCGGTCTCCACCAGGGAGGTTGCTGGCTGGTGCTGGAGGCCGGCCAGTGACTCTAAAGCTGCTGCTGGGGACCCACACTCACTTGCTAGCTGGCGCAGACCCAGGTCGGTGACTCCGAAGCAGCTGCAGGGTCCGGCGTTCCCGGGTGGTAGCTGCCAGAGGCCGGGCCGAGCCCAGCCCGACAGAGTTGGTTCCAGAGCGGCGACTGGGGACCCCTTATATGTGATTTGAATATAAAATCTCATTGAGAGCCATATTCCTGCTGTTTGAATCCCAAGCAAGTAGGAATCCACGGAGCAAGTAGGAATGCAGCCTTCCTCTAGCCCGCCATCTGAATCTCCTTCATTCAGTTTTAATATGGAAAAAGCATTTTAATTTTATGAAATTTTGGCTTATTTCTAATTATTATTTTTTCTTTTAATTCATTGTACACAACTGGAGTACAACTATCATTTTTCTGGTTGTACACAAAGTTAGAATCATACAGTTTGCATATTTATACATATACATAGGGTATAGGTGTTTGTCTCATTCTCTTCTCTTCCCTGCCTCCTACCCACCCCTCATTTTCTTATAGATTCCATCCCTTCTCTGTTCTTCCCTGTACTTCCCCCACCCCGGCTATGCGTCATCAACCACTTATAAGAGAAATCATTCGGCCTTTGGTTTTTTGGGTTTGGTTTATTTCACTTAACATGATCTTCTCCAATTCCATCCACTTATGTGTAAATGTCATAATTTTATTATTCCTTATGGCTGAATAATATTCCATTATATATATATACCAGTTTCCTTGTCCATTTATCTATCGAAGGGCATCTAGGTTGGTTCCAAAATCTAGCTATAATGAATTGGACTGCTATAAATATTAATATGGCTGCATCACTGTAGTAAGCTGATTTTAAGTCCTTTGGGTATAGGCCAAGGAGTGGGATAGCACCAAATTGCAACCCCACCAGCAATGTATGAGTGTACCCACATCCTCGCCAACACCTGTTGTTGCTTGTATTCTAATTGGGGTGAGATGATATCTTCGGTTAGTTTTGATTTGCATTTCTCTTATTACTAGAGATGTTGATTGCTTGTAGATCTTCTTCTGTAAAGTGTCTGCTCATTTCCTTAGCCCACTTATTGATTGCATTATTTGTGTTTTTGGAGATTAGTGCTATATCTGAAGTGTGTGTGGCAAAGATTTTCTCCCACTCTGTAGGCTCTCTCTTCACATTGTAATGCCATTGTTTGGTATATGCACCCTGGTTTAACAAACAGGATTCATGAACTTCCCCTGCCTCTTTTATTCTCAAAAGGAGATTATGTTGTTCATTTTTCCTTAAATATTTATTAAAATTTATCCAGTAAAGTCATCTACATCTTGAAATGCTCTTTTGGAATATGAACTGAACTTCCTTAAGAGTATTAGGCTATTCAAACTGTTTTTCAATATTGTGTGTATTATAGTAACGAACTAATGAGCAAACAAACTTTACAGGTTTCATTCTGTCCGGAATAAGCAGTTTTCCCCTCAATTTTTTGGCTCAAGGAAAGATGGTAGGTATACTGTTGAACGAAAATGCCATGTGTTGTTCTTAGACGCTTGCTTGGTTGCTAAACTCCAACAGCAATTATTTAGTACAACCATCAATTATATGGGCATATACATTTGTGGGATAAATTTTTAAAACTGAAATCTGTCAGTGAAAGTCTATTTGCATTTTCAAGTTCATAGTTTTTACCAATTTATACTTTAATATGCAATATAGGAGAATGGCTGTTTCACTGATCCTCACTAAAGCAATGTTTTGACTGCCATATTGAACAATGGAAAATAGTCTTTCAGTAAAATTAATTATTTTATTATCTTGGTTTTAAATATACCATTCTTAATTGGATGCCATTTTAAGTTTTATAGTTAGAATTTCATGCATTTTTCTCATTGGTTATGAAAACTTTTATCAGTTATTTGTGAACTATTTTTTTTATTAAGGAAAGTAGACCTTTGCAGTATTAATTCCAAATACTTTTCCCCACTTTTTGAGCTTCTTGTATTTTGGGCTTTATTGTGTTGATATTTTTAAATGCAATTAAGTATCTGGGTTTTTTTCCAAGATTTTTTGTTTTGTGCAATGTTTATAAAAGCTTAATTTTCTATAAAATTATAAATGTGTATTTCTATGGTTTTCTTCTGATACTTACATGTTTGTTTTTTTTGCCATTCAAATCTATATTGGACTCTCTTTTATTCCAATGCTGGTTCTTCTCCTCTTCTTTCTGTGTCGCCCTCCTAAGGAAGAAAACTAGTAACTGCATGTCCCACATATTTTGGCAAAATGATTTCAAGTTAACTTTTCTCAAAATGGAATATATATAGAAGATTTGGAAGGAGGCAGAGAAAATTACAGGAGCAATGTCAGTTTACTCAGGTTTAAACCTGTTAGTCATTGTATCATTTCTCTGTACAATGACATTTAATAAATTGCTATTTTTTGATATATCATAATTGATTAAAAAAGACAAAAATTGTTTGATATATTTGGAATTTAGACTGATAAAGGGTGCAGCAATGAGTTTCAATTTATAAATCAGCGTGTTTCCAACTATAATAGCAATCATACTGTGCTTGCTGTGGTACTATATTTTACCTGCTTAACATATATCAGCAACGCATCGACACCTTTATCATTTACTTTATCCATTATTGATACAATATGTAAACTCAAATCAGTAAGATATATTTAGTGCATGAACAATCAAAATGCTTAAATGACACATCCACAGAGAAAACATTACTCTAAATAAATTTAAAATATGTTAGCAGCACATACACTACATCAATAGTGTTACAATAATAAGAGAGATATGGTTCTTAAGAGGATAATGTTCTAGCAGTATTTTTTATAGCCCTATTTTATTTTTTAGTTATTTTTTGACAGTGCTAGTGATGTAACCCAGGGCCTCACTCATGCCAGGCACTCTACCACTGAGCTATAAATCCAGGCATTTGCCCCATTTTTTTTTTTAATTTAATTTTGATTCATTGAACACAAATGGAGTACAGCTATTGTTTCTCTGGTTGTACACAAAGTAGAGTTACACCATCTGTGCATTGCCCCAATTTAAAAATTCAAATAAACTTATTACCTTAAATCTAAAGATTTTTTAATGAAAAAACTAATTTTGCCTAATGTGGAATTATTGAATTACATTGCTGATTTCACAAAGGATTTTTAAGCATCACTAAAGTATGTCATGATTATACTTTTAAAAAGCTATATTTATGTAAGTAACATGGAGTAGTGAAAACAATTTTTTTTTTAATTTGGAGAAATTACTTTTAGAAAGGAATAGTAAAGGAATATCTCTTCTTGATCTGATTCAGTTTTGTTCAGTTTCTGGTCAAAATCATGAAAACTTCTTTGGACCTCCCTTTACTTTATGTCATGTGAGAATAATATTCATTCTTCAATCACTTGGTGGAGTAAATACTGTTTTAATGACAACACAAAATTTTCAATTGCCTATTAATAAGGGTTTCTGGAATTCAAAATGACTTTTTTCATTTAAATGTGGTAGACATCATTTTCATATTCTCACTCAAACAATCTGCATTATTTTTGAAACAGAAACATTAATTCTGATTTTTTATAAAACCATATATCCCATATGAATGAATTTCTAATAGATTAGCTGTGTTCTGCAGATGTTAATAATAAATATTCTAAACTTGACTGCTTGTGTAACATTACCTAAGTTTACATCAGAGCTCTGCAACTTGTCAGTTACAGAACTTTGTATAACTTAGTCTTTCTGTGCTTCGGAGTAAAATTTATTTATCAATAATTGAGAATCAAACTATATTCATCTAACAGGCTTAAATGATACAACAGTGCAAAATTTCCTTAAATCAAAGCTGAATTATTGTAAGTACTCAATACATATTTTTTATTGCTCTGCAGTTTATTTTGGCTAAAATTTCCATGACTATAGCATGCATTTTCCACAGTATGAATAGTCCTTTCAAAATAATTGAGTCCTGACTGCATTTCTAAATCATTAGCTAGGGAAAAAAGCATTAAAATAACAAATACGGTGAGTACCAAATGCCGATGAGATATTCATAAAAATAATACACCAATTATGGATATATTTGCTCTCTTATTCTACATGAAACAAATGTACCTGAAAATTTGATGGCTTAATAGATAAGAAATTTATTTTTGACTCACATAAAATCTAATTATTGATATTGACAGGGCCTTTTTTTCCCCTATCATTCTGGAACTCATAATTAGGATCTTCTGCCATCCAAGGCTGTTCTGGAAGTCAAGAACCTACTTGTAGAAGGTGAATAATAAGTGAAGGAAACCATGACTGATTTTCATGAGGTCTTTTATTTATCTGGAAGTTATATCCATCACTTCTTGCTATGTTACATTGGTCTAAATTAAATTTCATGATATTGTTACCTAACTTCAAAGAAACAGAGAAATCTAAGCTATCTGCATATACAAGAGGGAAAAGAAACAATTTTGGTGAGCTGAAATTTTAATCTGCTATATTTAATAAATTAATGAATTCAGCAAGTACCAGATATATACTACTTTTAGAGAGGGCTTTTTAGAAAATTGGAGACCTTCTGAAGAGCTCTAAATTTGTGTATAATTTGACTTGAAAAAAAAATCCAAATATATCCCATTACAAATGGATGCCTTCATTCCTTTATCTTTGTTATTCCCCATTTGTGTGCTTATCTAGGACATGGTGATATTTAGTGCAGAGGTCAAATATACACCCTTCTTTACTCTGAGGAAGTTATATAGTATGCATTCCTTCATGCTAAATTTTATACATGCCTTATAAATTTTTATACATGCCTTGTCAAAGGGATGAGGGATATTTTTTCTTTCTACAATAATTTCCTGTGCAAACACCAGATAATAATCCTCAATTTTTCTGCATATGCTCACACTATTAATGAAATCTTCTTGCTAAATATTTTCTGTCATTGAAAGAAGAAGCTAGTTAAAAAATTTCCTCCTCTTGCTGTAGCTCTTTTATAACCAATAGATTAATAATATTGCATAAACAGACAAATACAATTATGACAATCACATGGATTAATTGCTTAGTCTATAATCATTGGCCTCTTTTAGGAAAAAAATCAATATATATAACTTTGCTATTTTAGCATAAAATCAGGAAATGTCTTTTTTGAAAATCCAATATTGTGCAATATATAATTTATAGAAAATTATGGATAGGCATGTCTCCAAGATGAATAAACCCCTTCACAGGTGCATGTGCATACACACACACACCCACCCACTCCCACACATACATTTGAATTAACACTTTTATTTTCTTTTTTATTTTCTGTAATACTGTTTACTTAATATGATGTTTACTAATATAAATCCAGTGTAAGATAATCTCCTAAGAACTAGATGAGCATATTTTGAATTTATTTTAAATATCTATGGAAATGCTTATAACATGTTTTATATGTTTATGAACATCTAATCAATAATAATTGATATGTTACAATAATTAACTCACCTCCTGTATAAATACTTTGCATGAATGCATATATTTTACTAGATAATTTAAAAAGAGATACAATAATTGATATCTCTTTTCACATATGGTTTTTCTCAAACATAGGAACATGTTTCTCACTACTGTGCTTATTAATTTTGGAATATTACATAGAATGGCTATGCTTAGTTAGAGTAAACATTCAAATTATATTCTGCATTACTCTTCTGTGAATCCATTCTTGTTATAGCCTTCACTGGTATCCCTTTTCTTAGAATTTGTGCAAGCATTTTAACCTGTATTATATAGTGATTATTTTTTGCTTTCTGATATTGTTAACTATCATTGGCTTTCTGAATATTTCTTGTAGGACTGACTTGGTTATTTTTTGTGAGCAGTTATAATTTCTCCTATTCAATTTCCCAAAAGTTGAATCACAGTGCTATGTTCAAAACATTTATTGATCAGTATTGCATATGTAGAAGTTGTAAAGCACTGATGACAATTTTATTTTAGTTTGAAATTCAGAAATTTATTTAAGATGCAAGATGAACAGATATACTATGTAAAAGCTGATACTTTAGTCTATCAGACATGCTTCATGAGTAAAAGCAGTGAAAAGAAGGGAGTGATTTTAGTGTATAATACCAGAATACTCCACTCTGCTTTTGATAGAGAAATGCAGTCATCATGTAAAGTATTTAGATAGAAGAGTTTTAAATATTAGTGATTCCAATTTGGCTTACATTAGTCTCTCTTTTTCATGTTACCATTTATTTCTTTTCTGTGTTCAAGAATAATCATAGATTTTAGTTTGCCCAGGTTTCTCTTGCTGTAAAAGTGAGACTAAAACTTTCAAAGTTCTGTGAATGTGGAACCTGAATCAAAACGTATGAATATGTCTATTTTCACCTATCCTATTCAATGTAGTATTCAGAATTTTAGCAAGAGCTATTAGGCAAGAGAAGGAGCTAAAAGGGATACAAATAGAAATGGAAGAAGTCAAATTATCGTTGTTTGTATATGATATAATGCTGTGCTTAGAGGACCAAAAATGTTGCATCAGAAGACTTTTAGAACTGATAAACAAATTCAGCAAAATAGCAGAATACAAATCGAACACTCAAAAGTCAGTAGATTTTCTACACACTAATAATAAGTCCACTGGAAAAAATTAGGAAAACAATTCCATTCACAATAGCCTCAAAAACAAATATACCTAGGAATAAATCTAGCCAAGAAGGTGAAAGATTTCTACAATGAAAATCTTAAAATACTGACAAGAAGAAATTGAAGAAGACATTACAAAATGGAAAGACCTCACATGCGCATGGAGAAGCAAATATTTTTAATATGGCCATATTACTAAAAGTAATCCACAGATCTGATGCCATCTTTAATGGAATACTAATAACAATCTTCACAGAATAAAAAAAAAATATAGAAGAATGAAAGACCAAAAATAGCCAAATTCTGAGGAAAAAGAGCACTCCTGGAGACATCATCATTCCCAATTTCAAACAATACTGGAAAGCTACAATAACAAAAACAGCATGGTACTGGTATGAAATGCCATATACTCTTGATAAACTTGCATTTTGCACAATGTTTAATGAATTTTATTATCTCCAGTAATTTTTTTGCCTAATACCCTATTTTTTATTGTTAACTAATATGGATATATAAGGTTCATTGATTGATTTTAGTTTTTGATACATTTTGCTTTTACATTTTAAGAATTTCCTTTTGTTTTTATTCTTGTAAAGAATATACAGCTGGATTTTAAAAATACTGTCATTCAGTATTTGACCATTATTTTCCCATATACATTTTATAGTTACTTTGGAATTTGAGTTTGACTTACAAAAATGTGTGTGTGAATATATATATATGTGTACATATATATATATATATACATATATATGTGTTTGTATATGTGTATATGTATATATATATAAAATTCAGATTTCACATATATAGAATTTTGGAAGTTTTATTCTCACTTTTCAGCAATAACAAGACAAACTAAAAATAAATGATTGTTCTTGAACCCAACAAAGAAATAATATTGTAGCCAAATAAACTCTATAAGATCTGAAGAGGTAGACTCACTCAAAGAGGAGACTACTAAGATATGCTTACCTGGAACAGAAATCAGTGGACTCCGTAAGCTGTAAGAACACTTAAATAGCCGGGGGCGGTGGCGCATGCCTATAATCCCAGCACTTGGGAGGCTGAGGCAGGAGGATCCCGAGTTCAAAGCCAGCCTCAGCAACTTAATGAGGCCCTAAGCAACTCAGTGAGACCCTGTCTCTAAATAAAATACAAAATAGGGCTGGGGATGTGGCTCAGTGTTGGAGTGCCCCTGGGTTCAATCCCCAGTACCAAGAAAAAAGAAAAAAAAAAAAAAAACACTTAAATAATAATTTTGATGAATTCTTGAGGGCAAGTGGGAACATGAGACTGAAAAACTACTTGGAGCCAGTAACAGACATCCCTTTTTTGTGAATATTCATTCCAGGAAATCCATCAGGTTGTAACATAAAGAATCGGTAGAGGATTCCCCTCCTAGACCTGTTAGGGGCAGGAGAAGAAAATCTGTTGTAAAATTTTTCAATTTGATTTTCAATAGCAAGTTTCTACTATTTTTAGAAAAGAACTTCACCAGCGAGTGGTGTTGAAGCCTCATTCCAGTTTCAGCAGGTGATTTGTATCTCATTCTAGCTCTCTCCTGTTTCATCTGAGGTACACTGTACAATGATCAGGAACAAGATGTCATGAAAAGAGATTAAGAATGATAAAATCATGGTAAAAAGTAAGGGGCATTAGAAAATACTATAATCCTGGAGTAAGGAAAGAAACCCTTGTTAAGTTACAACCTGGAGACACAGGCTTATTAATGGACTTAGATTTAGTCAGATTATATAATTATTTTCATTCCTTACATGTTATCAATACATCTGCAATACTGTAGTATGGCAGCAGTGGATTATAATAAAAATAGCAGTAAGACACAGACCTTCTCTGAGAACCAGTAGAAAAAGATATCTCAAAGCCAAGAGAGACACAAACGAGGACATTAGATGCATTTGAAATAATTGATGCATATTCTATAGCAAGCATTAAGCACAGATCAATTCCTTTACAAATATTAGAAGGAATTCTTCACTCGGAAGAAATAAAAGATACAGATCAAATGAAAAAAAAGAGATCATGAAGCTAGACTACATAAAGAAAAAAGTGTATGGTAGAGGAAATAAAGATAAATTAAAATCTCTTAATCTTAAATGATATAAAAGACAACTGTTAGAAGGAATAATAGTAAAATATTTTGTGATGATAGCATATGGATAAATCAAATAAATTTGCAGAGTTGTGCAAAGACACAAGGAAGCAGTTGGACATACCTTAATATGATAACAAACTATAGAATCATTTGAAGGTGTACATAAATTATATTAAAATGTGTCAGTATTATAAATTACAGCAAAAAGTGAAATATTTTAAAACTAAATTAGTGACATTCTAAGTGTGAATGATATGCTATATACCAGAAGGATGACATGATAGAATAAAATGGAGGTTTCAATTAAAACCAGAGTACACATAAAAGGTGGGAAACAAGTAGAAACAAATGCATTAAATAAGGAACAGTTACAAATATGATAGGTTGTAACAGAAATGAATCAATGAAATTAAATGAGAATTGTCTAACACTGGATAAGTGATTGTCAGTGTGGATAAAAATACTTATATATTGTCTAAAATCCACATTTTAAATTAAAAAATGGGTTTAAAATTATGGTATAGAGAAATATATTCTGTTAACACTAACTGAAAAAATAAACTTGGAATAGGTATATTCATTTCAAAAACAGCAGAGCTCAGAAACAAGAAAATTTTGGGAAAAGACATTATATGCTGTCAAAGTAATCAATTATTCAAGAAGGCATACAAACCCTTAGGTTTACAAAAAGCTTTTGCTAAAATGCACTGTGGATTTTTATAGACTTTTTTCCCTGAAGTTTCCTTTCCTCCTACCTCTTCTTTAGCTGTGTGTTTAATAGGCAATAGGAATTTTTCATCTCCATTATAATCATGTGGGATTTCCAATGTTAAGGGTTGTAGAAGAAGCCCCTGGCACTTGGCTGGCAGCTGTGAATGCGTCAAATGTGTAAGGGAGACCTACACTCACACAGGCCTGACAGGAAAACCTGCAGGAAGGAGCTTTCTGCTGTAGCAGGCCAGAAGGGCAAAGGCCACTGCCCCATAATGAGCATAACTGTTGCCAGGGAAACCTTAGGGGGCCCAGATTAGACTCTAAGCAAAGGTGTTAGTGAAAACATGATTGGACAAGATACAATCCCTACTTAGCATATCTATATGTTACATGATTGGGCACAGTTACAAACCCCGATTAACATAAGGGCAAACATGTAATAAATTGTAATTGACTATTTAAGAACAAAACATTCCCACAATAAACGAGTCAGTAGGCAGCTAGCAACTTGTCTAGTTTTCACCTGACTCCCGATCCCTGTGTCCTTGGCATCGCGCCATTACCTCCTAGTCTGAGTAAAGCTGTGGCAGATTTACTACAAAGGGTAGTCCCTTGTCTGGAATTTCTTTATGCAGTTCATGACTGTATTATGAAATTGTGGCATACCTTACTGAAGAGGGTAGGGAAAATGTGCTGGCAGAAGTAACATTAAAATGAATGTAGATTCAAAACCAAGTAACATAGGAATTGTACATAAACACTGCACTCTTATTGATCGGGATATGAGTTGATATTCAGAAACCACAGTAAAAGTGTACTGTCACTGAAAAAATAATGAAATACGAGGAGGATATTAGGAATCAGTCTTATTGTTGAAGTCAGAGAGCACAGATAAGGTGCCAAGGCTGGACTAAACAATGTGCTACTAGATTAGAGGTGGAAGCATCAGTATGATCTCATATGTCCATAACCTAGATTTTTCTAATGATAATATCTTAACGTAGTCATAATATGTACTATACTATCAGCCACATTAAGATTGTATAATTTTACATACATCTATTTTGCTTTCTTCCTTTGTTTTATGAAATTTTATCATATGCATGGATTCGAATAACTACCATGGCAATTCAAGATATGGAGCTGTTATGTGACCATAGGAAAACTTCCTGAAGATACTTCTTAATAGACATAGGCTGAAGCTGGCTTTGAACTCTTGATCCTCTGCCTTAGCCTCCCTAGCTCACGGGGTTACAAGCATGTGCCATTGTGCCTGGCTCTATTTCTTCCATTTTAATATAAATAGTTAATATTATAAATATGGGTTTAAATGCATCAACAAATTTTGATGTGCTTTATTTTCTTTTACATTAAGTTCAAAATAATTTTAGAAAAAGTTTCTTTGAGACTACCTCTTTACATCAAAGATTTAGAAATGTTATTAAATTTCCAATGTTTGAATATTTTTGTGTTATATTTGTTTTTGTTCCTTCTTTAATTATAGTATGTTCTGTATGTTTTGATTATTTTGTATTTTTTGAGACTTATTTTATGATATAGAACATATTCTCTACCTTGGTAAATGCTCTCATGCATGATTTTAAAGAATATGAATTCTGGTAGTGTTGGGTGGCATGGAGTGTGAGTATCAATGACATTCTGTTGGTTAACAATAAGTTCCATTGTTCAATTTTCCTATCATCCTGTTGTTATTTTACCTATTGGTTCTACCAATTACTGTGTGTGGAAGTTGAAATCCTCCAAAGATTTTTGTAGATTGACATATTTTTCCTTTATATTGTGTCAGTTTTTGTTTATACACTTTATAGCTCTATACTTTATGAATACCATTTAAGATTGTTTTATATTTTTGGTGAATCCATCATTTTTTCATTACATAATATCCCTCTTTGTCCCAGGTAATTTCCTTTCTATTGAATTAAATTTTGTCTCCTTACAATATAGCAACACTCATTTTATTTAATGGGCATTGCAATCCTATATCATTTGCTTTGACTTTATCCTTAAATGTGGAGTAAGTTTTTATTTATTCAGTGTAGAGCATCATACTTTAAATGTTTTCAGTTCTTTTTTAATTTAGGTGTTGAGATTTATTTACTGTCGAAATTAATAAAGCATTTAAACTCTTCATTCTGTCATTTGATTTCTGTTTGTTAACTCTTACCTTTTGTTTTTCTATTTTTTCTGCATACCTGAGGATTCATTTAATATGATTTAATATTCATTGGGAATTATCTATAATATTTTGGGGATAAATGTTTCATATTCTTTCACAATGCTTAATTTAGGGATTTCAAAATATATACATAGCTTATCTTGGTCTATTTTACCAATATTTTCTCTCTTTCGGTTAAATTTTTACATATTACTCCTTTTACACACCTGGATTCTTTATCCTCTATGCTATAATTATCTTCAATATTTTCCCTATATATATATCAAATTCATCAGAGAATGTTATATCTTTGTTTTCAGATATCAAACAATTTAAAAATATCAAAATGTATAACTTACAATCAACCCTCATATTATACTTGCCAGGTTCATCTTAATTTTTACTTTACAAATATTCTTTCCTTGTAACTTCATTCCTATTTGAAGAAATTTCTGTAGCCAATTTTTTTTTTTTTTTTTTTTTTTTTTTTGCAGTAGGCCTCATGGTTAGAAATTCTCTTAGATTTTCTCAATAAGGAAATGTCTTTATTTTACCTCTCCTGTTCAAAGATATTTTGGTTTGATAACTATTTACTTTCAGTATTCAAATTATTTTCCTATTAATACATTTCTTTCTTCTGTGTGTTTTCAATACTGTTTCCTTAGTTCTGGTTTTCAATAATTTAGCTGCCATGTTGTGTCTAGGAATGGTTGTCTTTTGGTTCATTTTGTTTGGAGTTTGTTTAGCCTTTTTTACTTATTTATTTTTCATTAATGTTTTTTTTTCTTAATTCAAATGTAATTATTTTTTGGTTCATTGTACACAAATGGAGTACAACTATCATTTTTCTGGTTGTACACAAAGTAGAATCATACAAATTGCGTATTCATACATATACATAGGGTAATGACGTTTGTCTCATTTTATTATCTTTCCTTCCCTACCCGCTCCCCACCCCTCATTTTCCTCTATACAATCCATCCTTTCTCCATTCTTCCTTTACCTCCTCCCCACCCCCATTATGTGTCATCAACCACTTATCAGAGAAATCATTTGGCCTTTGTTTTTTTTGGGACTGGCTTATTTCACTTAACATGACCTTCTCCAATTCCATCCATTTATGTGCAAATATCATAATTTTATTCTTTATGGCTGAATAATATTCTGTATATATACCACAGTTTCTTTATCCATTCATCTATTGAAGGGCATCTAGGCTTGTTCCACAATCTAGCTATTGTGAATTGGGCTGCTATAAACATTGATGTGGCTGCATCACTGTAGTATGCCGATTTTAAGTCCTTTGGGTATAGGCCAAGGAGTGGGATAGCTGGGTCAAATGGTGTTTCCATTCCAAGTTTTCTAAGGAATCTCCATACTGCTTCCAGAGTGGCTGCACCAATTTGCAACCACACCAGCAATGTATGAGTGGACCTTTTTCCCTACATCCTTGCCAACACCTGTTGTTGCTTGTATTCTTGATAATAGACATTCTAATTGGGGTGAGATGATATCTTAGGTTAGTTTTGATTTGCATGTCTCTTATTATTAGAGATGTTGAACACTTTTTCATATATCTGTTGATTGCTTGTAGATCCTCTTCTGTGAAGTGTCTGCTCATTTCCTTAGCCCATTTATTGATTGTGTTATTTGTATTCTTGGGGTAAAGATTTTTGAGTTCTTTATAAATTCTGGAGGCTAGTGCTCTATCTGAAGTATGTGTGGCAAAGATTTTCTCCCACTCTGTAGGTTCTCTCTTCACATTGCTGAAAGTTTCCTTTGCTGAGAAAAAGCTTTTTAGTTTGAATCTATCCCAATGATTGATTCTTGCTTTTATTTCTTGTGCTTGGGGAGTCATGTTAAGGAAGTCTGGTCCTAAGCAGATATGATGAAGATTTGGACCTATTTTTTCTTCGATTAGGTGCAGGGTCTCTGGTCTAATTCCTAGGTCCTTGATCCATTTTGAGTTGAGCTTTGTGCAGAGTGAGAGATAGGGGTTCATTTTCATTTTGTTGCATTTGGATGTCCAGTTTTGCCAGCACCATTTATTGAAGAGGCTATCTTTTCTCCATTGTATGTTTTTGACTCCTTTGTCAAGTATGAGAAAACCATATTTATGTGGGTTTGGCTGTGTGTCTTCTATTCTGTACCATTGGTCTATCTGCCTCTTTTGGTGTCAATACCATGCTGTTTTTGTTACTATTGCTCTGTAGTATAGTTGAAGGTCTGGTATTGTGATACCACCTGCTTTGCTCTTCCTGCTAAGGATTGCCTTAGTTATTCCGGGTCTCTTATTTTTCCAAATGAATTTCATAATTGCTTTCTCTATTTCTATGAGGAATGTCATTGGGATTTTAATTGGAATTGCATTGAATTTGTATAGTGCTTTTGGTAGTATGGCCATTTTGACAATATTAATTTTGCCTATCCAAGAACATGGGTGATCTTTCCATCTTCTAAGGTTTTCTTTAATTTCTTTCTTTAGTGTTCTGTAGTTCTTATTGTCAAGGTCTTTCACTTCTTTTGTTAGATTGATTCCCAACAATTTTATTTTTTGAGGCTATTGTGAATGGGGTAGTTTTCCTAATTTCTCTTTCAGAGGATTCATCACTTACAAATAAAAATGCATTATATTTATGAGCATTGATTTTATATCCTGGTACATTGTTGAATTCATTTATGAGTTCTAGAAGTTTTCTGGTGGAATTTTTTGGCTCCTCTAAATGTAGAATCATGTCATCAGCAAGTAGGGATAGTTTGAGTTCTTTTCCTATTTATATCCCTTTAATTTCCTTGGTTTGTCTAATTGCTCTGGCTAGAGTTTTAAGGACAATGTTGAATAGAAGTGGAAAAGAGGGCATCCCTGCCTTATTCCAATTTTTAGGATTAGGGTTAGGGTTAGTTATGGTACACTACCAGGATATACCTTGACATAATCACAAAAGCATGGTACCCACCCCCCTCAATTCAGTCCCCAGCAGTTACCCCATTCCCACCCCCACACTTCCCTCCCTCCACTCCACTGATCCCTCTTTAATCCATTTACAGTTTTTTTTTTTTTTTTTTTTCAATTAGTTTGGATACACCTGATGCTGGG
Source organism: Glaucomys volans (assembly GCA_020662805.1). Lineage (NCBI taxonomy): Eukaryota > Metazoa > Chordata > Mammalia > Rodentia > Sciuridae > Glaucomys > Glaucomys volans. Next base: position 93,642 of record JAJEJO010001533.1, read on the forward strand.
AACCATGATTTGTGCACAGTCAATATGAAAGTTTGGTAGATTCAATTCATTGTTCTTCCCTTTTCCTGTCAATTCTTCCTCCTCCTTGATCCCCTTTATATACACTTGAGATTTCCTCTATTTTGTTGAAATTTCCTCCCACATTTTTTTCTTTTCTTTCTTGTTATTTTTATCCACCCTCCCGTATTTTGGATTAGTTTTTGCTTATCAGAGAAAATATTCAACCTTTGACTTTGGAGTACTGAGTTATTTCATTTAGCATGATAGTCTCCAGTTCCATCCATTTTTCAGCAAATGCCATAATGTCATTCTTCTAGCTGAGTGATACTCCATTGTATATGTATATCACATTTATTTTTCTCCATTTTTGTTGAATGGCACTTAGGTTGGTTCCATAGCTTGGATATTGTGAATTGTGTTGATATAAATATTATTATGTCTGCATTCCTGTAGTATGCAGATTTTAAAACTTTTGGATATATACTGAGGAGTAGAATAGCTGGGTCATATGATGGTTCCATTCCTAGTTTTTGAGGAGACTCCATACTGCTTCCAGAGTGATTGCACTAATTTTCAGTCATACCAACAGTGTATGAGTATACCTTTTTCCTGACATCCTCACCAAAATTTAATCATTTTTTTTTTGGCGGGGGGGGGCAACCAGGTAGTGAACTCAGGGGCACTTGATCACTTAGCTACATCCCAGCCCTATTTGTATTTTATTTAGAGACAGGGTCTCACTGAGTTGCTTAGCACCTCACTTGTGCTAAGACAGGCTTTGAACTCTAGATCCTCTTCTTTCTGCCTCCCGAGCAGTTGGGATTACAGGTGTATGAGTGTGTGCCACTGTGTCCAGCCAAAATTTATTCTTATTCATTTTTTATAATTGCCATTCTAACTGGAGTGAGATGAAATCAATGTAGTTTTGATTTGCATTGCCCACATTTAAATGTGTCTTCTAGTTGAGTTATGTATTTTGAACAGATACATTGTTTTCATTAATGTAGGGATAAAATAGAATATATTTTTCCACCTTTTCCAGAACTAGATGTCCATTTACTTGTTTGCACATAATGATACAATTATATTAATTTCTATCATTTTATATTTTATGCTTTGCTTTTTTTTCTGTGACATATTTTCCTTTCTTGCTTTTCTTTGGTGAATTTTCTTTTCTCTTAATCTCTTTGCTGCTCCATTCCACTTCTATTTCTATGTTTTAGTGATTGTTCTTGAAATTTTAGCATATATTTTAACTTAACTAATTCTGCAGTTAATAAATATTTTTAAACTCTTAATGTATGTAATTCATAGATCTGGTGACATTCTTAAATTTTTCCCTTTCTAAAATATATAGATACCTAGGCTTAAAGTGTACCCTGTCTTCATATCTCTCAGGATAGAAAAATATTGGCCTATGCCATGATTCCAAGAGGTTATCCTTCTCCCTCATTATTTGAAGTCCTTAGATAATTTATCTACCTCTGAACACCAAACTTGCTGGTTGCTGTCTCTCATGTGTCTTATTTTGCCCATGGATATGTTGGATGACTTTTTACCTGTTCAAGTGTTGTAGTTTGAATTTTTCACCTCTAAAACTGGTGTTTCCAATAGTATTAAGAGGTGGGACTTTCAAATGGTAGCAACATCATGGGGGCTCCTTCCTTATAAATAGAAGTATAAAAAATTTCATACTGTATTAGACTCTCTTACTCTTCTACTTTCTACCATGTGAGGACACATTATTCTTCCCGTCTAGAGAGTACAGTCCTCACCATACAACCTAACTGTACTAATTTGTTGATCTTGGACTACCCAGCTTCCATAACTGTGAGAAAGTAAGTTTCTGCTCTTTATAAGTGATGAAGTTTTCAGCAATAGTAGCACATAGCAGACTGTATCTCATTCTTATGACATGTATTTGGTTCAATCAATCTAGTTTTAGGAAACATACTGGTGGGTCAGTTCAGTGAAAGACCTCCACCCTTGATATCTGAATACATTCATCACCCCTACACACAATATGTTATCCCCTTGACTTGCCCTCAGCAAGAATTTGGTCAAGTTTTTTTAGACAGAAATACCCCTGACTCCTGATATTTCCATTTAATAAATTTTTTATCCACTGAATCCCAACCTTCTCCTTGACTCTAAATACCCACTTATTCATATTTTGTTCAGAATGAACTGAATTTTTGTCCTCTATTTCAAAGTATACAACAAATCTTTTCATTAGTTTTTTTTTCTCTGAATAGATTTTAGAACATCATTTTCTCAGTAAACCATTGTTTTCCCATCAATTCTACCATTTTTATTCATATTTGCATTTTTCTTACCATGCATTTCTATTATATTAGTCTAAGTATTGAAGGGACCAACAACCCACCAGAATTATATAAAAATTATATTAAGATTTCATCAAATTGAAAACACATGTGCTATAAAAGTTGCAAAAAGAAATTTCATCTGAACTTTCTATTATCTGACTAAAGCAGTACTTGTAAGAGTCATCTGCCATAGACACACCCTTTCAAACTTGGGTATCACGTCATTCCAAAAAAATTGTATAAACAAGTTCATCAGAATGCTTAATTCTTTGAATCCCCTTAAACGCTTTATCCTTTAATTAAGCAGTACAATAGATAATGGTAGTAAATATTCTGGGGCCCAGTCTTTTTCAGAGCTACTGCATATACAACTAGAAATCAATTTTCAATCTATTGTCAATTACTTTGCAGGTCCACAACACTAGAACAAATAATGGTAGAGGAAAAGATCTCTCAACTCTATTCTTAAGCAAATGCTACATTCTTCCATTATGTCTCCATAATATTTTATTTTCTTATGTTTATTTTTCCAAGCACAAATAGTCATATAATTATAGAACAGTATAGAAAAGTCTTAAATATAAAACATACTCTTTCAGCTCTGTTTTTACATTATCTTTGAAAGGAACTTCAAACTAGTAACGTAGAATTAAATGCTGCACTGAATGCACACAGAAGGCTTATAGATGATAGATGATAGATATAGATATAGATATATAGATATATGTATATATATAATATACATACATACACACATATATACATATATAGTAGGGTCATTAGCTAGAACAACACTGTACTATCAAAACTTAATGCAAGCTGAGTGCATTGGCACATACATGTAATCCCAGCGACTTGGGAGGCTAAGGCAGGAGGATCATGAGTTCAAAGCCAGCCTCAGCAACTCAGCAAGGCCCTAAGCAACTTAGTGAGATACTGTCTCTAAATAAAATACAAAATAGGAATGAGGATGTGGCTGAGTGGTGGAGTGCCCCTGGGCTCAATCCCCAGTACCGAAAAAAAAGTAAATAAATAAATAAAATAAAAATCCCAAAAAATTTACTGCACATCATTCTGGTCAATTGAATGCATTGAAAGACAAATGGAAACATATTCCTATTTCCAGTAATAAGTTCACTCCATAGGTGAGAGCACACACATAACACACACACACACACACACACACAATGCTGTTTCTAAATAGAAAAAAGATCAAATTTGCACTTCTTCTCTGAGAGCATCTTTTTTGACATAATAAAAAGCAATCTTAGTTTTGTCTCTGGTATGCAAATAAACCTCTTCAGGGGTCAAATAAACCCATTTTTTTGAGCTTCTAAAAAACTACAGCTATCTTCAAGTACTGGTACTGGCATAATCTCCCTTTTCTATATATATATATATATATATATATATATATATAGATATAGATATAAAATTAAAATTTCAGGAGTTAGGTAAATCTATTTGTAGTTCTATCTAGACAGCCTAAAATTAGCTTCTGGAGCTTACTATTAACCCAATAATCAAATTCCATCACAATTTATCCAGATATAAGTAGGTGTATTATATCTTTCTGTGTGTGTGTGTGTATATATATACACACACACACATACATACATATATATGTATATTCTTAGGCTTTTATTTTAATATAAATTGATAAATTGTAGGTAGAATTTCTTAGTGTCCTGGTAATATACACTTACCTATACTTTCTATATTCTCTCCTCACTTTGCAAATAAAATTTCATTGAGAGTGTCTTTTCACTTTTAATGTTACAAATTGAAAATATTAGTATCACTACCTTTCTCTCCAATCCACTTTTACTTCTATTTTCTAAACCAAATATTTTCTTATTGTTCATGTCAAGACCATTTCTTTACCTATTTTTACCTTCCATTTTTTCTTTTTTTGTTTTCATTAAAATATTTTATTGATGCATTATAATTAAACCTAAATTTGAAATCATTGTTACATGTTTGTATATGTATGCAATAAAACAATATCGCTTGGTCAATTTTGTTCCCCACTTTCTTTCCCCTTCTCCCTCCCTTTGATTGTTGTCGCCCTCTCCTTCTCCTTCTCTTTTTCTTTTTCTTCTTCTCCTTCTCTCCTTCTCCTCTTCTTCTTCTTCTTTTCTTTCCTTCTTCTTCCCTCTTCTCCATATTCTGGAATTCTTTTCTTCTTTTTATTGGTTCTTTTTAGTTATACATAACATTAAGATTAATTTTGAAAAAAACTTAAAATCATGTAATATAATTTGTTCTAATTCAGTCCCCAATGCTTCCTTTTCCCCTCCTCTCCTCGGAGTAGGTCTCAGACTAGGGTTATGGAAACAGAAAGTTAATGACTAAGGAAAATATTTTTTCATTTTGTGTAAATATCCCTTACTATAAAACTGAGTAGAATGCAAGCATCATATATTCTTTGCTGAGTGTAGTGACATCAAAAATGCCCCACTCAAAGGAGAAAATTTCTAGAGTCAAGCATGAATTAGTTTTCATACTTTAAAAATTGCTTTATACCATATACTCCAGGTTTTGCAAGTTTTCAACATTATCTTCCATTGGTTTTCACTAATATGGGCACTCTCCTGGAATTCTTTGTATAAGTAGAACGGTTGCTTACAGAGAGCAATGGAAAGTACTTGTTATGGTAATGTGTTACTTTTCACTTGAGTTGGATTTACTGTGTCCTGAATGCTCAGATACTTCTTTTTCTTTTGTTGCTTACAAAATTTTATCAAGTGTTGCAGAAATTTATAGTCTTATGTTACAATGAATCAATATTTAAGTTGGCCTTAGAATATTAACCTGAATTTTAGAATTCTATAACATTGCTGAATACTCAAGACTACAGTTTCATTTCTTTCAAATACAATCAACTTTTGATGTTTAGCTTCATATTTTTCTTTCTTCTTGAAAATAAAAGCATACTATAAGAAATTGAGATTTAGTTATTGTTTTTAAACATTGTAATTCATTAAATAGCAGTAAAATATTTATGTGACCCTCATACCCAGGACTATACACATCTCATCCTCTTGATATGGCCACTTTACCAGTTTGTGTCTTGATTCTAATCAAGAAGCATAGAGCCAGACGAGTGAAATAGATGTAAGAATGCAAGGATTCATTGCTTTTCCAGATAAAAATGGCAAACAGTAGGTATGAGTAAGAAAATCTTGCAGATCTTTAGGCTAATGTTTCGGTAATGGTTAGGGCAAGTTTTTAAACAACCAGAAATTGAATGGGGGGAATCACAATGGAAGTATCAAAGGCCGAGTAAAGTTCTCCACATATCCCTGTGTTTATGGGCAAATTAGTACAAAGAACTGGGGCCAATGCAGTGACTACTCATGATGACATGGTTCAGAAAACTTTACAAGTGGTTTTTGGAAAGAGTTTAGAAAATGTGGAAAATCAGTCTAAAGAATGCCCAGTACTGTGTAAATGTAGGTTAGTGGGTGCTTCTTGTAAGGGCAAAGTCCAGAAGGCTGATGGTAATGTGTAGAATAATATCTGTGTTTATGTGGTTTAATATGGAAATAAGGTTTTCTAATAGGAATTTGACCAGCAGTCATCCATTATACATAAATGCAAAGAACTCGTCTACATTTTTTCCATGATGTGAGACTATATGCCAGACTGAATTTAAAGTAATAACCTAATTTTTTTAGAGATTGACTGAATGTATTTTGCATTGTGAGATGAACATAAGCCTTTTGGGGCAAGTAGTAGAATGCTGTAGTTTATATCTTGAATGTTCTCCAAAATGTTCCATGTGTTGAAAGCTTAGTTCCTAGCTGGCATAACTAATCAGAGATAGTCTAACCTTTTGGACTTGGGGTTTAGTAGAAGGAAGTTATTCTATTGAGAGCATGCTCTTAAAGGGGTATTGGGAACCTGACCCCTTCCTTTTCTCTTTGCTTCACAGCCACCATATCGTGAACAATCTTTAAATACCCACTCCTGCTACCATGCTCTCATAGGCCCAAAGCAACAAAGGAAGCATGTCATGAAACCTCTGAAAAACCATGAATAAATCAACATAAATAATTCCTTCTTTAAATTTATTATCTTGGGCATTTTGCCACAGTGAAAGAAAGCTTGCTAACAAAATGCCTCACCTGATAGCAATTGGATTTAATGAGGTTCTGCATCAGAAATCTACTTATTAAACTACTTTGCTACTTTATCTCCACCTTGGTACAGCTTGACCCAGTGAGTTGCTAATCTAATGTAGTACCAACAAAATTTAACATGGAGTTGCTAGTTTGATCTAGAAGGTAATCTTATATCTACTTTCCCCTGGTGTCAATGATGTTAAAGAGAAGCTGAATATATATACTTAACCTGGCAACAACAAGAAATAAGATGATATGTGGAAAGACTAGATGATATAATGGTTTCTCCAAACCCTAGAACTAATAAAAGTCAGAATGGAGCTAAGTTCTACATCAATATGTCATAACTGAGAATGCATAAGGTAGTATAAAAGGTGGATAGTTCATATTCTGAATCCTTTTTCCTGGTGCCAATGGGACCTTGTGGATAGCTGAACTTCTACTCACTCAAGAGATCATTGGCACAACTGAAGTGGTAGGAGATTTCAATATTTAAATAATGAGAAGTTTTTAGTACTCTATTTGCTCTCTTCTATTTTCTGATGTCACAGATACCCAAGGAGGAGTGAAACTTTCCTCTAAAGCATGAAGCAACAGAGTGTGTAAGTACTTTTTTTCTCCCTTCTCTGGTATCATCAGTGTTCACTGAGGAATTAGTTGTGGACCAACACTTTTAGGAAATAAGAAATGTGAGTCAGCACTGTATCGCTGTCAGAAATCGGTTGCCAAGACTAAGGAGGGGGATGAACAAGCTCTCCACCTGTCATCAAAGAACAGTGTGAGTCTTTGATCCTTATTGACCAGATAAGTGTTAGTCTGACATTGCAGAAAGCTGAAGATACCCATAAATGTGCCCTTTGTGATTCAGCTCAACAGGAAGAACATCTTACATAAAAAAGAAAACAAGAATAACATTATATAGGGGTTTCATAATGTTACATATACAAATTTTAAGATAAGTAGATCATATTTCATAATAAGAGGAAAATACAACTTGAACGACAAAGCAGAAATGAAACCAAAATAAAGATTAATCAGTTGTTGGAATTATTTGATGATAGGTTAAAGCAACCCTCAATTTTTATCAAAATTCGAATGACATTCTACACAGGAATAGAAAAAGCAGTCATGAAATTCATCTAGAAAAATAAGAGGCCCAAAATAGATAAAGCAATCCTTAGCAAGAGATGCAAAGCAGGAAGAATCACACTATCAGAACTTAAATTATACTACAGAGTTATGGTAACATAAACAGCATAATATTGGTACCAAAGTAGCAAGAAGATCAATGGAACAGAGTAGAGGACAGAGAAAAACTCATGTAAACACAGTCATCTCATACTAGACAAAGGAGCCAAAAACACACTGAAGAAAAGATAGCCTCTTAAACAAATGGTGCTGGGAAAACTGCAGATCATATGTAAGAGAATGAAAATTAATCCCTATCTCTCACCCTGCACAAAAATCAACTCAAAATGGACCAAAGACCTATGTATTAGACCAAAAACCATAAGTGGGAAGGCATCAAATCAAAAAGTTTCTTCAAAGCAAAACAAACAATCCAGAGTGTGAAGAGATAATATACAGAATGGGAGAAAATCTTTGCCACCTGCACCTCAGATAGGGCATTAATTTCCAAGATATAAGGAATATTTTAGATTATGTTTGTGATTGATCTTTAAACTTGCAGGTGGTTTGAATGTAAATAGAGATACAGAATATTTCCCTAATATTTTCTTCAAATCAAAAGGTCCTTTTGTTAAAAACCTTCTATTGTAGCCAAGGGAATTCTCCAATTCTCCAGTGCATATTAGAACTATTAAGAAGAGCAAGTGCAAATTGTTTTCCTATGAGTTCATAATCATTATTTACTTAACCAGGAAAATTCATATGTATTGAATGATTTCATTCCCCAAGCTAATAAGTAAATATGACCAATAAAATAAATTAAAGAGGAATAAGAAATGTTTCAAGTATTATTTTTTAGGACTTGAAAGGTCTTTTTTGTGATATTCTATTATCCTGAAAAATTTAGACACATTTTGAGTTTTATACACAATGAAAATATCACCCAATCAACAAATGGGCAAAGGAACTGCACCCACCTTTTTTAAAAGAAGAAATATAAGTGATCAACAATACATGAAAAAGTGTTCAATAGCTCTACCAATTAGAGAAATGCAAATTAAAACTACATTGAGATCCAGCTCATTCCACTCAGAATGGCAATTATCAAGAATACAGGTAGATTGCTGCTTCTATCATTTGAGGATATTGGACTCTCGCTTCTTCATTCTTCCAAAGTGAACTCTGCCAGTGATTCTCCAGGTATTTTCCAGAAGCCTTGGTCTCAGACTAGGGTAGCACTGTTGATCCCTCTTGTTCTGGGGCTTCTGCATCTTGGAATGTGCAGCTGCTGGTTCTTTCAGCTCTCCAGTTGCAGATGACCATTGTGGACTATCCAGCTTCTGGTCCTCTAATGGTACATCCTAGAAACAACACATCTTTTTTCTCATGATCTGCAGAATAATCCATTGCCTGGATGGACCATCATTTAATCAACCGAACTTCTATATATAAACATTTAGGAAAATTCTGATTTTGTAATTCTGAATGAAGATTCAATTAATAACTTATATAGATCCACTTTCATATTGTTGAAAATATCTATAGGGTAAATTAGTGGACATTGAAATCTTGAATCAAATGTGTAAGTGGTATTGACAGATTTATGAAAACTCTATCCAAAAATGTTACATTAATCTTTAATCCCACCTGCAAGACTTCAGAGTGTCTGTTCCTCACAGCCTTGCCAACAGAAAGTCTTGTCAAGCTTTAATTTTTTCCAGTCTGAGAAGTGAGAAATACCTTAGTGTAGATCAAATTTGCATTTCTCTTACTATGAGTGAAGTTGAACATAATCTTTTGCCATATTAAATAGAAGTTTTTGGAGACTTCTGTGCCAGGGAGGCTGGCACAGCACAGACGCGTGAGACTTCTGCACCTGGGAGTCCAGCCTATAGCACCTGCATGAGGTACTGGAAACCTGCAGGGATACCATAAATCTATGTGGGGGAAACTGCAATACCTCAGATTCTCACTGATAGAGGGGAAGATACATGAACAACATGAGAAAACAAGGGAAGAAATGTCCCAAACAAACCTAGATACTACATCAACAGAATGCAATGACAGAAGGGCAGAAGAAATGTCAGAAAAGGAGTTCAGAATGCACATAATTAAAATGATCAGAGAAGCTAATGATGAGATGAGAGAGCAAATGCAGGCAATGAATGATGCACCAATCAACAGTTAAAAGAACAAATGCAGGAAGCAAAAAATCATTTCAATAAAGAAATAGAGATTCTGAAAACAAACAAACAAATAAACAGAATTCCTTGAAATGAAGCAAAAATAAACCAAATTTAAAACTCAATAGAAAGCATAACCAACAGGCTAGATCACCTGGAAGACAGAACCTCAGACATTGAAGACAAAATATTTAATCTTGAAAACAAAGTTGACCAAACAGAGAAGATGGTAAGAATTCATGAACAGAACCTACAAGAATTATGGGATATCACAAAAAGACCAAATGTAAGAATTATGGGGATTGAGGAAGACACAGAGATACAAACCAAAGTAATGAATTTACCATTCAATGAAATAATATCAGAAAATTTCCCACATCTGAAGAATGAAGTGGTAAATCAAATACAAGAGGGTTACAGGACACCAAATGTACAAAACTACAACAGATCCACACCAAAGTACATTATAATGAAAGTACCTGACATACAAAATAAAGATAGAATTTTAAAGGCTGAAAATTGGTGCAGCCACTCTGGAGAGCAGCATGGAGATTCCTTAGAAAACTTGGAATGGAACCACCATTTGACCTAGCTATCCCACTCCTTGGCCTATGCCCAAAGGACTTAAAATCAGCATACTACATTGATGCAGCCACATCCATGTTCATAGCTGCTCAATTCACAATAGCTACATTGTGGAACCAACCTAGATAACCTTCAATAGATGAATGGATAAAGAAACTGTGGTATATATACACAATGGAATATTACTCAGCCATAAAGAAGAATAAAATTATGACATTTGCAGGTAAATGGATGCAGTTGGAGAATATCACGCTAAGTGGGATAAGCCAATCCCAGAAAACCAAAGGTCTAATGATCTCTCTGATAAGTGGATGATGATACATAATGCGGGGTGGGAGGGAGGCAAGAATGGAGGACGGATGGATTACATAGAGGAAAAAGAGGGGTGGGGATGGGGTTGGGGGGAAGAAAAATAACAGAATGAGACAAACATCATTACCCTATGTATGATTACACAAATGGTGTGACTCTACTTCATGTGCAATCAGAGAAACAATTGTATTCCATTCATGTGTGATGAATCAAAATAAATTAAATTTAAAAAGAAAGAAAGAATACAGGTAACAAATGTTGCAAGGATAGGGGAAAAAGGAACAATTGTTGGTGGGACTACAATTTGGTGTAACCCATTGGGAAAGTGCTATGGAGATTCCTAAAAAGCTATGAATGGAACCACCATTTGACTCAGTGATCCCACTCCTTGACATAAATCAAAATGATTTAAAATCAGCATATCACAGAGACACAGCCAAATCCATGTTTATAGCATCACCATTCACAATAGCTAAGCTATTGAACTAAACCAGATGCCCATCAACAGATGAATGGATAAAGAAATCACAGTATATATATACAATGCAGTGGTACCCAGCCATAAAGAAGAATGACTGTGTGACATTTGCCAGTAAATTGATGGATCTGGAGAATAGGATGCTATGTGAGGTAAGTCAACCCCCAAAGCCAAAGGTTGAATTTTTTGCTGATATGTGGAAGCTAAACCACAATTAAATGGGGGAAGGGGAAGAAAAGAAGTTTAGTAGATTAGACAGGGAAACAAAAGGAAGCATGGGGGGACAGGAATAGAAAAGACAGTAGAGCCAGGCATGGTGGCACATGCCTGTAATCCCAGCGGCTTGGGAGGCTGAGGCAGGAGGATTGCGAATTCAAAGCCAGCCTAAGCAATGGTAGCAAGGCCCTAAGCAACTCAGTGAGACCCTCTCTCTAAATAAAATACAAAATAGGGCTGGGATGTGGCTCAGTGGTGGAGTGCCCCTTGGTTCAATCCCTAGTACCCAAAAAAAAAAAAAAAAAAAAAAAAAAAAGAAAGAAAGAAAAGAAAAGACAGTAGAATAAATATAAAAATATAACATAATTTTCCTATAAACACTTATGAAAATACTTAAGTGAGCATGACCATCATTCCCACTCATAAGAATAGGGTCCTAATTAGAATTAAATATATTTGTATTGATATCGGTGTTGAGAATCCCTTTTGAGTTTGAGTCCCATTCCCACAGTGTTGAAGGCTGAACACCCAAAAAATGCTGAGGCAAGAGCAAAAAGTTTTTTTTAGAGGATACAATAGAGAGGGAGAGAGAGAGAGAGAGACTCCTCTGTACAGGAAGGGCTCCAAGTTGGTGCCCGAGGAAGTGGGGGTGTCCTTCCCTTTATATATTTTAGGTTTCCTTTCTTCTCATGTCCTCTCCTCCTCTCATCTTGCCTATGTGACAAAAGGTGGGTCAAAAGGTGGGAAAGGAGCCTCCAGGGACACAGGCAGGAAAGGAGCAGCTTAGGGGGCATTCATTAACAACTCCTTGCAGGGAGGAACAACTCCCCGTAGGCAGTTAACCTTGGCAACAGGTTAGAGGAGGGGAATGTGCTCTGGAGGTATTAGCTTTTTTTTTTTTTTTTTTTTTTTTTTCCTTCAGTGCTGGGGATTGAACCCAAGACCTTGTGCTTGCAAGGCAATCACTCTACCAACTGAGTTATATCCCCAACCCTGGTATTAGCATTTTATTGCCTCTTGAATCAGCCCCATTTTCCTGACCCAATCATTCATTACCTACACTGACTGTCCTTTTGCCCTGCCTGCCTCACTATGCTTGAAAAATTTTATCCAAATGGATTCTATTGTCATTCATAACTAAGATGATCAATGAAATGAAAATTTTAAAATTGTGTTAAAAGGCAATTAAGATTTATCTGAAAGAAATGTAAAATGGAAGCTCTCAGCATATAAATAGAACGTATAAAAACACAAAATAATAGACTTTATAAAAAATGCACTGTACATACATACACACACACACAAACACAATTTGTATAAATTCAAATGAAAAGTGGTAATGACAAACAACTAAGTGAGTAAATTGGATAAAACAGATTGCAAAACTGGATAGAATCTAATTGATCTGTGGGATAATAACACCAGAGCTAAAGAAGAAATCATTGGAATCCAAGAAAAAGAAAAAAGTTGTGTTAGGAATATAGCCAATGAAATAATGGCTGACAAATCCACAATTTTGGGAATAGACCTAATTCTACAAATTTAAGAAAGTGACCAACTCCAAACCACAAAGAAATTTACACAAAATTTTCAGGAATAAAGGACAATGAAAAAAATCTTGAAAGCAACTAAAGAAAATAAAACTACTAGGAGAACACCAATTTTATGATAGTAAATTTCTCACCTGAAATTATGAAGTCTAGGAGGAAGTAGATAGAGTAGTATTTTTCACAGTTTGTAAAAATAATTGAATTTTATTTCTGGTAAAAATATACTTCACTTGGGCTCAATGACACAAACCTGTAATCCCAGCTACTTGGAAGGCTGAGGTAGGAGGAAATAAATAAAAAAGGGCTGGGGATTTGACTAAGTGGTTGCCATTATATAGATAAATGATAGATAGATAGATGATAAATAGATAGATGATAGATAGATAGATAGATAGGGAGAGAGGCTGGGCAGGGTGGTGCATGTCTCTAATTCCAGCAACTCAGGAGGCTGAGGCAGGAGGATCATAAGTTTGGGGCCAGCCTTAGGACATTAGCGAGGCCATCAGTGACTTAATGACAACCTGTCTCAAAATAAAATAAAATAAAGGCTGGGGATGTGACTCAGTGGTAAAGTGTCCCTGAGTTTAATAGTTTAAGCCCCAGCAATCTCTTTATATACATATGATGAGGAAATAGTGATTTTAGATGAAATAAATCATAGAGAATTTGTTGATAGCAAATTCGCCCTTAAAAATGGCTAAAAGTAATTCTGTAGATAGAAACAAAATAATGTGAGAGAAAGGCTTACAACATGAAAATCTTAAGAAGAATTGGAAATGGGAAAAAAGAAAATGAATTGAATAGACTACTGAACCTCATGAATGTTTAAATAATATTTCTTCATTGAAGCACCTATTATAACATAATATTTAAGAAAATAAGACTGTTTTCATAAAGTGATCTAAATGAATATAATGTTTATGTTTCACAATGGCTAGCAATATGTTGATAATAGTAGACTGTGATGTCATGTATGTCAATTTGAAAACATGGAGGAACTACTTAGAATAAAATGAAGTAACATACTCAAAACCCACAGATTATAAAATTTCAAACAAAAAATACATAATATGAATAATCCTATAACAATTAAAATGTTGAATTTTCGATCAGAATAACATAAAAAAAAGTTATGTCTTGGTGATGTAACAGGAAAATTCTATCAAACATGTTTTAAACAGAATCTTACACAAAATATAAAAGAGAAGAAAAAATATCACAACTAATTTAAGCCAGTATTATTCTAATACAAAATTAAACATCTCAAAGCAAATCAAATAAAAATTCTCTACACCAATACCTACATAAATTTATATGTAACATACTTCAACAAATCGAATACAACAAAGTATAAATTGAATACAGCAAAGTATAATTATGCACCATGATGTCCAGATTTATAAGGCTGAGTCTATATTGACATTCATAAGTGTGATCAACCATACCTATAAGCCAAAGAAATAAAATCATGAGATCATATCAGGTTAATCATAAATAGCATTTTACATGATCTCATTTATTACAGAAGTTCTCAGCAAACTAGAAATATAAGGAAACATACTTAATTATATTAAAATTATATACAATAAAACTACAATTAAATTACTAAAAAGTAAAAGGATGAATGTTTTCTGAAGATCAGGAACATGGTAAGAATATCAGCTGTCATTTACTGTATTATGGTAATGTATAGTCTAGGCATTATAGTATAATAAGGAAACAAACAACTATAAAAACCAGGCTGTGATGGAAAAAAAAAAAGTATCTCCATTTTCATATGCATGGTTATCAATTAGAATATTTTAATTAATGCTAATGTCATCTGATTATTGACAAAGGTGTCAAAAATATGCATTGGAAGAAAGACAGCCTTTGAAATAAATGGTGATGAGAAATCTGGTTATTCCTATTTAGAAGAATAAAACTACAGTCCAATCTCTTAGCCTGTACAAAAGTCAACTCAAAGTAAATTGAAGACCTCATTATATGAAAAAAACAAAGAAAAATAACTTTGCAACTACTAGAAGAAAACATAAAGGAAACACTCTAATATATGGGTACAGGCTATGGTTTTATGAATAGGACTCCTGTACTTCAGGAAATAAAACCAGGAATTGATGATTGGAATGACATCTAATCTAAAGTCTTCTGCACAGGAAAGGAAACAACAGAGTGAAAAGACAGCCTACATAATGGGAAAACATCTTTTACAGCTCTTCTTCTGACAAAGGATTAATATCCAGAATATATGAAGAACTCAAAAAGCTCTACACAACAAATGCATGAACTAAATGCTTTTCCAAAAAAACAAAAGTACAAATGGCCAACAATTACATTAAGAAAGCTCAACATCTTTGTCCATCAGAGAAATGCAGGTCAAAAGTACAGTAAGCATCAATCTCCAGTCAGAATTGTAATCATCAAGAACACAAATAGCAGTAAATGCTGGTGACTATGCATAGAAAAAGGAACTCTTATACACTGCTGGTGAGAATGTAAATTAGTACAGCCACTAAGGCCATCTGTATAAAAGTTCCAAAAAATAAATTTAAAAATCCTAAAAATTGTACTACCACATGACCCATATTTATCCAAATGAATTAAAAGTCACAATACTTCAGAGATACATGCATATCTATGTTCTTTTGCTGCACAATTCAAAATAGTCAAATTGTTGTGGGAATCACACAAGAAGTGGCTAATGACACTTTAAGAGTGAGAGAAACCAAACTTTATTTACCGCACTGGAGGGCCCAGAGGAGATTAGCACTCCAAATTCTGAGTGCCCCTTACCAGTTTTTCACAACATTTATAGGCTATCTAGTGTCATAAATTTTCTAGTCTAATATGATACATGGTTGTGCACAAGGTTTCAAAAAACGATGTATGACTGTTTGTAAAAGCGGAGTTCAACAAGGGAGACTGGCTCCTCTTCCAAGGCCTTCATAAATCTCTAGCCTTGAGCCCAGAGCCTTCACTGGGGTATTTACACTTCAAAGGAAAGTAGTTAGATCCAGCGGAGTGAATGGTGCTAATTAGGATCCCTGAAAACAGCTGGCAGGAACAGGGAAGGGAACTCTCTCCCTTTCCCAGACACTAATTTTTACAGTGTCCTTAGTTTACTTTATATCCAGGCTGGGTCAGTGACCCATACAAAATTATGGAATTAGGTTAAATATCCATAAACAGACGAATGTATAAAGAAATTGTGTATATATACAAAATAGAGTTGTGTGCAGCCACAAAGAACAAATGATACCATTTGCAGTGTCAGGTCAGAATTAGGCAGCTGCGGAGGAGGGAACAAGAACACCTAGCAACCCACTGCAAACACAAAGAGCAAGGCAATGTGCCAGAAGCAACCAATCAGATGCAGACAAATAAGACCTGCTGACCCTTACCTCGACCTGGTCCACCTATTCCTGGTCAGGACCTCTAGCCTATTCTGCCCTATAAAGACCCTGAGCAGCCAGAGCCACGTGTGATTTTTCTCCGGCTTTTAATCCCAACTTTCACCCTGGGAGCTGAGAATTTCGCCCGGGAGGGCAAACTCTAATAAAGCTTAATTCGGCTACTTTTGTCTGACTCCAGTTTGGCCACTGGCAAGCTTACATTCCAACCACCTTGAGCTTACATGCAGGAAAATGGATGGATCCCAAGAGCATCTTGTTAATCAAAATGGGTCAAACTCAGAAAGGTTAAGTATCATGTTTTCTTTCATATATAGAAGCTAGGCAAAAAATAGGAAAAAGAAAAAAAAAAGGATATTATAACAGTAGAAGGGTGACCATGGAAAAAGAGTAACAGGATAGCAGCAGGATAGAGGGAAAATTATGGGGAGGTATTAGACAGTTAAACTGATCAAATTATGTTATATGAATATACATATGTGAAAATTCATGACTATAATTAATACATACTAATAAAAATGTACATTTTTTATAGAGGAACACTATTTCAACAAATCTGCAGAGTACAATATCAACATGATAAAATTAATTTCATTCCATCTACTAAACACAAATGTGGAATCCAAATTGAAAATTGACTGAAACAACATGTAGTAGTTAATAAAATTATAAAGGCATTATATCAATAAAGTTATGTAATGATCATTTACATTAAATTATTAAATTATTGGATTACATTATCAGGCTAGAACAGGGCCTAAAGGGATTACATAACATGAAATGTAATCCAATTATCAATGGGATCTGTATTGGTCAAGGTTCTCTAGAGGAACAAAACCAACATTAGACTGGTACATGGTGAGAAGCTGGAAAGTCCCACAATGGCTGCCTGGAAAAACTATTAGCTTTTCTGTCCAAGAAACTGAAACCTCAGAACAAGAGAAATCAATGATGTGGCCCCAGTCCTGGACTGTAGGCCTGGGAACTCCCTGGAAATCACTGAGTAGAGTCTTCTTTGGAAGAGTAAAGGAGCTGGAGTCTGATGTCCTCAGGCAATTGCAGCAGCAATCAAGAGTCTGTTAGAGAAGGATACAGCTTGCATTTGCTGCTGCTTCCTTGTTCTTCCAACTTTTTGTTCTTATATCCAAGCCTCCAATCTATTAGATGGTGCTGCCCAAAATTACAGTGGGTCTCTGGTTCCCTGTCCCACATTCCAATCATTCCTAGAAAGGTCCTCATTAAGACACCCAGAAGCCTCTTAATCTTAGGCATCTCTTAATACCCACTAAGTTAACAATTAAGATTAACCATCACAAGCCCACTCCTTGTCAACTTCATACTCAAATATGACTTTTTACATTACAATTAATCTCAAAATAAACAAATAATAGGGCCACCTATTCTTTGTACAATCCAAAATGTACTAGTCCCTTCCCCAGAATAGGAGGAAAAACAAAACTATTTTTTGAGTGATACTTGCTCTTCTGATATCTCACAACTTGAATACTCTAATGTAGATTTAATATCCTTTTAAGTGCGATGTTAATCAATATTACATTACATAATGAATGAATAACAAGAGAATAATAAACATGCCCACTTAATGCAAGTATAAATAGGCACAAACATACTCTTAACAAAATAAGAAAGAAATATTAATGGAAATTATAGCCCTTGTTTCTGCAACTGGTCACATGGCCAAGTTGGTATTTATAAGTACCTTCTTCTAACACCCATTCTGTATTCCTGTATCCTCAGCAAGCACCTCAGTGGGTCTTGAGTCTTTACTTAGTGGGATGAACCACACCTTTATTGGATTGGATTGTTGAGTTTACTAGCAGGACATGGTAATACCAAGAGACACACTAAGGGATCTCCTGCACTCCAGGAGTATGCTTCCTTACGTCCATTGTGGAGTAATAGTCCAATCTCCCCTTGGTAATCTAGATCAGTCACACCCACCTTCAACATAAGTGCCTTCTTAGTCTGTTTACTCAGAGGCATGAGGAGCCCAAAGTAGCCAGGGTAAATGCTTAATTTCCTGTTTAATAAAATCATTGTGGTACTTCCTGGTAGAAGCATCCCTCCCTCTGGAACTAAGACTTCTAGGCTAGCAGAGTATTAGGTTGTGGGGACAAGAAGCAAATTTTTTCTCATGGGTCACCAGGGTTATGATGAGTGGTATCATTCCCATCTCCATCTCTTGATTCCTGGGCCCATGGATCCTAGCAATAGGAGAGACAATACCATTTAAGGGACACTGATTTAGAGTATATACAGCCTTCTGGAGAACCTTGCCTCAGCCCTGCTAGGTATTGCCATCTATCTAGCACTATACATTTTACCATCAAACCTGTGGGTTCAGGATGGTGGGGAACATGGTAAGATCAGTGATTCCTATGAGCATAAGCCCATTACCACATTTCTTCATCTGTGAGGTGAGTTCCTTGGTCAGAAGCAATGTTGTGAAGAATACATAGCACTCCTATCTGCCACTGACACCTCAGGTATCATTGGGTCTGCCATGTCATATGGCCCAAAGGGCAGAGCAGCCTGCACAACAACCAGGCCCTATAACAGACCCTTCTTCTATTCTGTGCTCCACTGAAAAGAAGTTTATGAGTCACTCAGTAGATGGGCCCGAGTAACACACATGTGAGAAATGTACTGGCTCCAAAATCCAAATAGGTCCACCAGGTTTTGTGCTTTCTTCTTGTTTGTAGGAGGGACCAGATGCAACAACTTGTTCTTTACCTTAGAAGGCTTATTTTGGCAAGCCCCACATCACTGAGCTCCTAGAAATTTTACTGATATTTAAGGCCTTTGAATTTCATTGGTATTTATTTCCCATTATCTGATATTCAAATACTCCTTTAGCAAGTTCAGAGTAGCTGCTGCTTCTTGTTCAGATGATCCAATCAACATATAATGGACCAATGTATTTAATACCTCATGGAAGAGAAAGGTGATCAAAATCTCTGTGAACTAAATTATCGCACAAGGTTGGAGAGCTGACATACCCCTGAGGAAGGACAGTGAAAGTATATTGCTGGTATTACCAGCTGAAAGCAAATGCTTCTGGTGGTCCTTATGGACAGGAATGGAGAAAAAACATTTGCCAGATCAATAAATAACTGCATACCAGGTACCAGGAAATGTGTCCATGTACTCAAACAAAACAACAGATCTGATATAGCTTCAATTAGAGTCACCACCTGATTAAGCTTATGATAATCAACTGCCATTCTCCATGACCCATCCATTTTCTACACAGGTCAAATAAAAGAATTAAATAGGGATGTTGTGTGAATCACCACCCCTGCATCCTTCATGTCCTTGATGGTGGCACTAATCTCTGCAATCCTGCCATGGATATAGTATTCCTTTTGATTTACTATTTTCCCAATTACAGGCTTTTCAGAGGCTTCCATTTGGCCTTTTCTACCATAATAACCCTCACTCCACAGACTAAGGAACCAATGTGGGGATTTTACCAAGTTATTTCTATCGCAATTACACATTTTTGAACTGAGGAAATAATCTCAGGATGAGTTTGGGGTCACTCTGACTCACAGTGGTGTGAGTCAGACCTTGACCAAAACTCCATTGATCACCTGACCTCCATAAGCCCCACTGGAGGGCCACAATGATGTTTGGATCTCCTGGAATCAGTGTCAATTCAGAGCCTGTGTCCAGTAGTCCCTGAAAGGTCTGATCATCAACTTTTCCTCAATGCACAGTTACCCTGATAAAAGGCCTTAGGTCCCTTTGGGAAAGGGTGGGATAAAATTAAAAGTAAAACATTTTAGTACTGTACCAGGGTACTTCCTCAAGGGGACCTGGCCTCCCCTTTATTTAAGATGTCACAGGAAAGCAGAGAGCTAAAACTCTAAACCTTGGTTCTTATGTTCCAATGAAAGAAAATAAGTGGAAGTGAGGTGAAAGTAATGTAAAAGCAAAGTGAGGTTTAAGCACAGAATATTCTCAAGGGAGAGTCTGCTGTCTCCAAGCAAGAGAATGACAAAGGAGAAAATGCTGTCTCCAAATGTATTACTCTTTTATGGTTGACTTGAAAACTTGGGTCCTCCTTCAGCAACCTTTGCCAATCAAGTGTTTACTATTTCTTCATGGTAGGCAGTGAAGTTTTTGAGGTTAGTTGGTCCTATCTGGAATTGTGATGGTGGTCATCCTACTTAGGAGGCTTCATCTACAGATTAATCCCATGTTTATGTGGACACTTGGGTCAGTAACCAGTCAGAAGTTACCATAGTGCTCCTCTGTTACTAAAGGAATCTCCTTTCCCAGACAAATGGAGATACCTATAGGCATAATTCCTAGCTTCACACCAAATTCAGTGGACCCTCTCCCTTGATGTATTTTTCGGTTAACTCCCTTGATTTTGTTTATTTTCTTACAGATTAATTGCCACAATTTGCTTTCTCTTCCACTTTAAGATAGTTTAAAGAAGACCCTAAAGTAACCTAAAGAATTCTTGTGGCTTTGCCATGCATTTCACTTCTCATTCTTTGCAACTACCTAACAAAGGTATTCTGGGTTGTAAATGGGCTCAATTCTGGGAATTGGTTGAGAGGCCATGATTCTCTGCTGCTATGATATAGGATAGACTTTTGTATACTTGGCCTGGAATTTTTCTGCTTATGTAAGTCAAGTAAGAATTTAATGGTTTTCACATCTATTTAGCTTTTAGAAACATGATGATTAATTAGCCAATGCCAGAGATCTACACCAGTCAGAACATTTTGTTTATTTCTTTCCCTTTCCTGGCCATTATGGTAACTATAACCACCCTGTCTTTGGCAATTGAATTGAACCCTTCCTCCCCAGGATCAAATTATTCCCATTGCATTTAAGTATCTCAAGTGATTCACAGCTCCCACAGTAAGGTCAGACACACAGAGAAGAGCAATGGCAGAGCTCTTCAAGAATTCTGGTGCTGTCCTCACAAATTTGTTTCTTACAGTTTTGGTGAAGGGTATGTCTTCTGTACTCTCCCAGTATGGAGGAGATAGTCATATATGACAGATCCACTCCAGCATTCCAATCTCTCTGAGCTTCTAAATTCCTTCATCAACTATAAACCAAGAGATGTCAGGCATTTCTAGCTCACTCACAGTAGATCATCTTTTGACTCATACTTTAGCAAACCATTATTAGAACCTTTTTTAACACTCCAAGATGCTGCATTAAATCTATAGTCTCTGCTTAATGGACCCATATAAATAAATTCAGTCAGATCAAATTTTATGTTCCTTCCATCTGTATCTCACCCCCTTAAAAAAACATTCCCACACATGTTCCCAGACCCTTGGGTGAATTAGGAAACTCAAAACAGTCTCTCATAGGTCACAATGTGTACCTCACTTCTAGGGGCCTGCTTAGAGTTGGATCTAGTAATAGGCCTAGAGGCAAAAGTGTGTGGTGAGGGTGGGTCCTGAGGCAAATCGGCATTTTCATGCTGAGCAATTGAAACATGAAAGATCTTTACCTTTTCCATAGGAAAAGGAGGATTGGGTTCCCTCAGGAGATCGAGAGGCCAGTACCACAGAGGGTGGGGGTAGGAATGCCTCAACCATAGTTAAAGATGGGGCTTTAACACCTTCTGGAAAAATACATTCATCACAATTTAGGAATTCAACATCCTAGCCTCTTCAGGGAACTCCCATATGTCTCCATCATAAATTAGAGGATCCCATTTTTTTTTTCCAAGCAGTGCTCTAAGTTTAACTGCAGAAACCTTTCAAGGCTGGGAGTTAACTTGCATCTTAACTCAACCAATTGCAGTATGAGGATTTGTTTGGTTTTCATCAACCTCATTCATATGAATACAAGAAAGAAGATTCTCCTTCAGAGCATGCTGAGAAACTTTTAGATTGTTAGTGAATATACGGAACTTAAAAACTAAATTTGCAAGCTCATTCTTATCCTTTGCTGCCTTGCCCAGTGAAGCCAGAAGCAACCAATCAACATCATCATATTTCTTAATTTTTGAGAAATGTTCAAGAGTATCATGTACAGAGTCACTATACTTCTTGGATTTTCCAGTTGGCAAATTGGTAGCTTCAAATGCATTAACTTTATGACTCTTTAAACAATTCACACCATGGATTATCAGTGCTCTTCACAGCATGAGAAGGAAAGACTTTAGTGTCTTTAGGCCTACCTGATTTAGACAATCAACTCCAGAAACTATAAAACCAACTAAGAAAATTCATTCTTACAATTCTACTATTGTAGAAACACTTGTGGTACCAAAATCTGCATTAGGGTTCTCTAAAGGAACAGAACCAACAGAATATATATATATTCCAGCTTCTGGTTGTGTAGGTCAATCTAGAATATATATATTCTAGTAATAGCCTTCTAGAGGACCTTGTCATAGTCCTGCACACTGGAATAGTCACACAAGGGCCCTCTGCATGCTGTAGAGCTGGAGGAACACGTAGCTTCTCAGTCCAAGAAGCTGAAGACTCAGAACAAGAGGGATCTTGTCTGGAACCAAAGGCCTGGAATGTCCCTGGAGATTTTTGTTGTTCCGCACCGAACAACAAAGGTCGGGTGTCCTCCCTGGGCCAGCCAGGGGGGAAGCATGGGGTCGAGCAGGATGGTGAGTGTCGACGGCTGAAAAAACCACACCAGCCGGGAGGTCTGTCGAAGCAGAATCTCACTTTAATGAAGAAGTGGAACAGATATATGAGGGGGCGAGTGAGTGAGAAAAAAAACAAAGAAAGGAGAGGAGATACCGGCAGGCCAATCACCTTAAAGGTAAACAGCCCATGCAGTACACATCAAAGCCTGCAGGACAAAGGTCTCCTAAGATTTAATAGTGGCTACAAGCTGCTCACGTTCACGGAAGTCGAATGGGCCAATCCTAGGCCACCACCTTGGTGGTACCACTAGTGAGGGGGGCTTATGCCCCGAGGGTGTTGTTGCTATTATGGTCGCCATTTTAAGGTGTGTCCCTACAGTTTTCAGTGGAAAGTCACTGACCACTTTGGAAGAGTGAAGGAGCTGGAGTCTGAAGTTCTCAGGTAATTGCAGCAGCAATCAAGAATTTGCTTGGAAGAATCAAGCTTGTTTTTACTGCTGTTTCCTTGTTCTTCTAACTTTTTGTTACATCCAAGTCTTCAATCTATTGGACTGTGCTGCCCACAATTAAAGTGTGTCTCCACTTCAGTTTGTTTTCCCATGCCAACCGTTCCTAGAAATGCCCTCATTGAGATTTCCAGAAGCCTTTTAATCTTAGGTATCTCTTAATCCCATGAAGTTAACAACTCAGTCCCCAATTATGCTATACTATCTTCTAGACTGTACCTATATTTTATGATACAGGCCAGGATATAGGCAGTGTATGCCAATTGACACAGGAAAAGAAGAGTTAGGCCTGTTTTACTAATGGTTCCATGTAACATGCAATTATCATCTCAAAGTAGACAACTGCAACACTAAGTCCTTTTCTGGAACATCATTGAAGGATATTAAGAAGGTAAATATTCCCTTAGGAGAATTCTGATTAATGAATCTGGTTTTTCACTTTGCTTGAAAGAATAAATAGGCATCTATATTGTTATATACAAATTAATTATGGCAAGTAGTTTGGCTTGATGGTCAAGGATTAGAACGAATACAATTGGAAAATTAATGACAAGTAGTATCATGGTTGAGGTATGTGTATGAGGAATGACATCTCTGAATAGTTAAAAATCATTTATGTCTCATGTGCATGCTCACTAAAGAGTGACTAGTAGAGGTATATTTTACTAATCCAGTGATAAGAGGACTCATGTAAATAAAATTCATTCCCTTTTCTAAGATACTCCTGTCTTCATTTGAAGGGGTAACCATAATGTCTAGAATGGAAGTTACACATGGGCTTAGCAACATGAACTTTTATTTGCCAGGACTGATCTGGCTATGTCCACTGCTGAGTGTCCAATCAGCCATTACAGAGAGACCAACATTAGCCCCCAATGTAGAAGCATTTCCTCATGTAAAGATGCAGCTAACTAGTAGAACATTGAATATATTGGAATGCTTCCATTGTGGAAGGGTTAGATTTTTTTTCTCAATGGAATACACATTTACTATGAAAATAAATTCTGCTTCTCTGTAAACATTGCTTTAGCCAAAGATGCCATCTATGGACTTATACTTCCTTATCTATTGTCATGATATTCCACACAGCATTGCTTTTAATCAATGAATTCATTTCAGAGTCAAAGAAATGTGGCAATGAAATTAGGTTCAAGGAATCCACTGGCATTTTTCTGTATTCTACCATCCCAAAGCAGAACAATATCTTAATAAATTAATGACAAGTTCTTTTGAAAGTTCAGTTACAGTGCCAACTAAATGGCAGAAACTTGCAGGACTATGACAAGGTCCTCTAGAAGGCTATTACTGCTCAGAGTTGACATCCAATATATGTTACTATTTCTCCTATAGCCAGTGTTTACAACTCAAGAAATCAATGGATGGAAATGAAAGTGGTGCGACTTATCATTATGCCTCATAATTTATCTGAAAAGGATTTACTTTCTGTTTTCACAAATTTGTGCTCTGATGGCTTTGAGTTCCTAGTTTTGGATGAAGAATACCTCTACCATGTGAAAGAATACAGACCTGTGTGGGAAGTCATTCTTATTTAGAAGAATCAGACTAGGTTGAGCCATGGGAAGCAGAGGCCTGGCTTCTAGGAACTGCTGGGAAGTATGTGGTGCTGCTGGGAGTGGCTCCCTGTCTCCTTCTGGAATTTTTCCCCTTAAGAGAATGGTTTCCCTAACTCCACCCTATCCTGTTCATCATTGAAGAAACTCCTCAGGGTCCTTGCCCCCTTTACTTGTATATTATAAATAAAAGAGTTGGGCAAGTTGTTGTTGGAAGAGGCCAGAGCTGGTATGGCCAGACCCGTCATGCCCCCTCACATTTTAAAAAGGCTCTTTTGTGTGTTTTTGAGTAGATAAGTTTTTGGGTAATTGAGTGATATACAGCCAACACCATCTTCCAACAGTTAACCCTTTACTCATCCACGCAGGATGTGGCAGAGAGGCCCACCACAGACCTGGAAGTTTAAAATAACTAGAGATTCTGCAGCTTCCCTGGCGGAGAGATGCCATCTTCAGCTGTCTGAGCCCTCGGAGCTAAGCTCAGCCCTTCCCGCAGGGACACAGCGCTGCGGCTCCGGGTGAGATCTGGCCGGGAGCGGAGCTGCCTTCCGGCTCCAGCGGGGAACTTGGGCCCTTTGGCACCATTCTGCTGCTTCTGTGGCGGAGAGAGGCTATCTTCAGCTGCCTGAACCCTCGGAGCTAAGCTCAGGCCTTCCGGCGGGGCCACGGTGCTGCATCTCCTGGTTGCCTCTGCCCAGAAGCATTGATCATTCCCAACCTGGAGGTAGTGAGAGAGCAGCTATCTTGGGTCACCACTTGATCAAGCATCTCTCAAAATCTGGTGAGTTACTGGATATCTGCAGGGATGCCCTAAGTCTTTACAGGGAAGTTGCAATCAGTCTGATTTGCACTACTAAAGGGGAAGATACATGAGCAGCATGAGAAAACATGGGAAGAAAGTGTCCCAAACAAACCTAGATGATACATCAAGAGAACCCAAAGACAGCATGGTAGAAGGAATGACAGAAAGTGAGTTCAGAATGTTCATAATTAAAATGATCTGAGAAGAGAATGATGTGACAAGAGAGCAGAAACTCCAAATTACTAAAATTCGTGATGGAAATCAAAATATTACAACAGACACAATGGAAATACAAAACATAATAAGAAGCTACTTTGAAAATTTATACTCCAACAAATTAGAAAACCTGGAAGACATCAACAGGTTCCTAGAGGCATATGAGCCACCCAAACTGAATCTGGAGGACATACACAACTTAAATACATCAATTTCAAGCAATGAAATAGAGGAAGTCATCAAAAGCCTACCAACAAAGAAAAGTCCAGGACCAGATGGATTCATAGCCAAGTTCTACAAGACCTTCAAAGAAGAGCTCATTCCAATACTCCTCAAAGTTTTTCATGAAATAGCGGAGGAGGGAACCCTACCAGACTCATTCTATGAAGCTAATATCACCCTGATAGCAAAACCAGAGAAGGACACATCAAAGAAAGAAAATTTCAGACCCACATCTCTAATAAACATAGATGCAAAAATTCTTAACAAAATTTTAGCGAACCGCATACAAAAGCATATTAAAAAGATAGTGCACCATGATCAAGTGGGTTTCATCCCGGGGATGCAAGGTTGGTTCAACATCCAGAAATCAATAAATGTAATTCACCACATCAACAGACTTAAAGTCAAGAACCACATGATTATTTCAATAGATGCAGAGAAAGCATTTGATAAAATACAGCACTCCTTCATGCTCAAAACACTAGAAAAAATAGGGATAGTGGGGACATTCCTTAACATTGTAAAGGCTATCTATGCTAAGCCCACAGCTAACATCATTTTAAATGGAGAAAAATTGAAAGCATTCCCCCTGAGAACAGGAACAAGGCAGGGATGCCCTCTTTCGCCACTACTATTCAACATTGTTCCTGAAACTGTAGTCAGAGCAATTAGACAGACCAAAGAAATTAGAGGAATACGAATAGGAAAAGAAGAGATCAAACTATCCCTATTTGCAGATGACATGATTCTCTATTTAGAAGACCCTAAGAATTCCACCAGAAAACTTCTGGAACTCATTAATGAATTCAGTAAAGTAGCAGGATATAAAATTAATGCTCATAAATCTAATGTATTTTTATTCATAAGTGATGCATCCTCTGAGAGAGAAATTAGGAAAACTACCCCATTCACATTAACCTCAAAAAAAATAAAATACTTGGGAATCAATCTAACAAAAGAAGTGAAAGACCTCTACAATGAGAACTACAAAACACTAAAGAAGGAAGTTAAAGAGCATCTGAGAAGATGGAAAAATCTCCCATGTTCTTGGATAGGCAGAATTAGTATTGTCAAAATGGCCATATTTCCAAAAATGCTATACAAATTCAATGCAATTCCAATTAAAATCCCAATGGTGGACCTCATAGAAATAGAGCAAGCAATCATGAAATTCATTTGGAGGAATAAGAGACCCAGAATTGCTAAAGTAATCCTTAGCAAGAAGAGCGAAGCAGGGCGTTTCACAATACCAGACCTTCAACTATACTACAGAGCAATAGTGACAAAAACATCATGGTATTGGTACCAAAATAGACAGGTAGATCAATGGTACAGAGTAGAGGACACAGAGACAAACCCACAGAAATACAGGTATCTCATACTTGACAAAGGAGCCAAAAACATGCAATGGAGAAAGGACTGCCTCTTCAACAAATGGTGCTGGGAAAACTGTATATCCATATGCAGCAAAATGAAACTAAACCCATACCTCTCACCCTGTACAAAACTCAACTCAAAGTGGATCAAGGACCTAGGAATTAGACCAGAGACTCTGCACCTAATAGAAGAGAAAATAGGTCCAAATCTTCATCACGTTGGCCTAGGACCAGATTTCCTTAACATGACTCCCAAAGCACAAGAAATAAAAGCACGAATCAATGATTGGGATAGAGTCAAACTAAAAAGCTTTTTCTCAGCAAAGGAAACAATCAGCAATGTGAAGAGAGAGCCTTCAGAGTGGGAGAAAGTCTTTGCCACACACACTTCAGATAGAGCACTAATCTCCAGAATCTACCAAGTACTCAAAAATCTTTACACCAAGAAAACTAATAACCCAATCAATAAATGGGCCAAGGAAATGAACAGACACTTTACAGAGGAAGATCTATAAGCAATCAACAGATTTATGAAAAAATGTTCAAATCCCTCATTATAAGAGAAATGCAAATCAAAACCACCTTAAGATTTCATCTTACCCCAATTAGAATGTCTTTTATTAAGATCACAGGCAGCAACAGGTGTTGGCGAGGATTTTGGGAAAAGGATACACTCATTCATTGCTGGTGGGAGTGCAAGTTGGTGCAGCCACTCTGGAAAGCAGTGTGGAGGTTCCTTAGAAAACTTGGAATGGATCCACCATTTGACTCTGCTATCCCACTCCTTGGCCTATACCCAAAGGACTTAAAATCAGATTGCTACAGTGATGCAGCCACATCAATGTTCATAGCTGCTCAATTTACAATAGCTAGATTATGGAATCAACCTAGATGCCCTTCAGTAGATGAATGGATAAAGAAACTGTGGTATATATACACAATGGAATATTACTCAGCCATAAAGAAGAATAAAATTATGGCATTTGTAGGTAAATGGATGATGTTGGAGACTGTTATGCTAGGTGAGATCAGCCAATCCCAAAAATTCAAAGGCCGAATGGTCTCACTGATAAATGAAGGATGATGCGTAATGAGGGGGGGGAGGGTGGCAAGAAGGAAGGAAGGATAGATAGCATGGAGGGAAGCGAGGGGTGGGGTCCGGTGGAGGGGTAAAAATAACAGAAATTGTGACAGATACCATTGCCCTGTGTACATGCATGAATGCACAGATGGTGTGACTCTACTTTGTGTACAACCAGTGAAACAATAGCTGTACTCCATTTGTGTTCAATGAATCAATAAGTAAATAAAAAAAAAATAACTAGAAATCTCTGGTACCACCCATCTAATGATCAGTCTCCAAAACTCCATCTACACTACTTTGTGGACTCAGGTGACTCTGCCAAAGCCTCTGTCAACCTGTGACCTGAAGGTAGTATAAAATCCATAGGACAGATTCTGGGATGCCGAAGAAACTGGGAAATGACTATATTCTGAGTAGAATATTCCTATACAAATCTGAGAATTTTGCTCCATGTAATTTTAGTATGGAGAACACCAACTTGGCATGGTGCTCTCCTTTACATTTAATTAAGTTTAACTTTTTAAGTACAATTTAGAATCCAGTGTATTTTGTAACAATAGTCACAGTTCTGTATGGGTTAACAAAAATCAAAGGATTGCCTTAAATCTCTTATGTACTTAGGAAACCTTGTTAATAATCAGAAATTGATTTAATCAAAGCAAACAGATACACAACAGGTCTTTGAATGACAGTGTGGCCCTTCTATGTCAGATACAATATATAAAAGAGAACACTTATTGGTTATTTGCCAGTAAACTTTCATTTTATAAAACTTTTACATAACACTTAAACAGCAATTAGACATACTTCTCAGATGCATATGTATAATTAGTCACATATATTTAGGGTATCAAGTATATATTATAACCTAAATCACAGTTGTTTGTTTAAACAGTTACAAAGTAATCATTTAAAACTTAAGACTTAAACAGGTAGAAACACTAATTCCTTTAAGACTTAGTTTCCCTAAGTAATAAAACCTGACAAATACAAGAAAATTATCTTGATAGATAAGAGTTGATCAATGTTTCAGGCTTAGCTTCATATCAGTACATTAAAGTTCAAATAATTTTAATTGACTGTGCTAATTACATCCAATTTAATCACAAACACAAACTATTTGAAATTTATGTTTGCAGACTTTCTGCAATTTACTTAGACATTCACAATTCTACATCCTTTGTTTTGTCTTCTTTTGTCTTGGACTTCAGCCCAAGAATATTACTTTACCAGACAAAATACTTTCTCTTCCAGAAACATTTCTTTTACTTTCTAATTTTCTGTACTAAAATATATTTCGGTACCTGTAACTTTCTTTTATCTTTTCTAATTTTGGACCCTTCTTTAAATTCATATTCTGAAATAGTTCTAAGGAATGTTTAACTGTGCATTTGATTTACAGAACAAGTTCCATCTCAGGAGAGGATTGGACTATCCAGCATATACAAGATCTGTGCCTTATTCTTTGTTTCTCCCAGGTTACATTCAAGGGGTTGGAGCACAGGATATATTTAAGTTTGACCTGTCTCTTTTATTATCACAATGCCATCAACTTTAAGTGAGTTCCCCACTGTCAATTTTTCCCAATTTTGGGTCTTTTTCTTATACTGGGCATATGATACACAATGGAGGAGGCCCTTTCCATCCTTTTCTTTAGGCCTCCTTGAAGATCTTTTTGCAGAGGCTACCTACAAAACGCAGGTTGGCCTTAGTTTGTTTTTTCTCTTTTCTGGGTGCAGTTATTTATCCTGCCAGTTTCTCTAGGCATTTAGTTTGATGGGATACTATTATAACAAGAATTTTTTTTTTTTTTTTTTTTTTTTTTTTGTCAGAGCGATGAATTTATCCTGGCCAAATGGGGTGTTCTATTAGATCTTAAAAGGGGGGACTATTCCTGTCCCTATGATATAAATTAACAGTGCTGGAACCTACAACCACAGCCTTTATGGCCAGCCTCCACACCACCAGGGGCAAAAGGAACTGGAAGGCAGGGCAGAAGCCAGATTCTCTTTGGCAATTTTTCTACAGCCCAGGCAACTTTTCTGGGATTTTTCCCCAGTTCAGGGCTGGTGCCCTTGACCACAGTGAGATGATCTGTGGCTGCCTAAGTTCTGGCTATGGAACAGTACTGGGAGTGCTAGCAATGGCATTAAAATATTGAAATATTTTGTTTGAAACACTTTCTTCTGGTGTCTTGCTATCCTTGCACACCAGAGGCACTAATTTTTGGCACCTTCAACTTAGGTCCTGAATCTTCAGACCCCTTATCATTCAACTGCAAAGTTGCCTGTACATACAGAATCTTTTTCATATACTTTACTCCTGACAGACCAATTTCAACTTCAAGATTGTATAATAATCCAGAAAAAAACATTCAAAGTCCAGATTGTTTTAAACTGTCTTTCTCTTAGATAGGCTTATACCTCTCATTGGCCCATTCAGCCAAGATCTCTTTGCTCAAGAGACTACCAGTATGATCAATGCAACATAGCCCAGGTCTTACACGGACAACAACAGACAAAACAAACAAACAAGAACAGACAAGAAAGGATCATTGAAACCAGAGCTGACAGATGGGAACCTTTAAAATAGACAGACCCACCTCTACACATTTCTTTCATTTACTTTACCTTTGACAGACCAACTCCAACTGCAAGATTATACAATAATCCAGAAAGCTATTTAAAAGCCACATCATTACAGTAACACATTATCTTAGACAGACTAATACCTATAGGTGGCCCTTTCTTCAACTCACTTTACCTTTGGCTAACCAACTCCAACTGCAAGATTGCACAAAAAAAAGCAAAAACAAAACAAAAAACACAACAAACAAACAAACCAAAAGAGGGAGAGAGAGAGAGAACACCAGAGAGGAGTACCAAAACCATGGTCAACATATGGGAACCTTTAAATTGACCTGCCAAGATTCGAAGAGAATACCTATAGAATCAATGCAGTATTGGCCATGTCTTAAAAGGGGCAGTAACAGGTACAAACAAAACAGACAACTAGAGGGAATTCCCAAGCCCAAACCAACAAAAAGATGAGAATCTTTAACAAATCAAAATGGAGTAAATATTTCTAGGTTCTGGAGTCCCATTTAACAGTAACTCATATGCCAGTGGTGCCACAAATGTCCCCAGAAAGAGGGACCAGATATGTGGAAACAAGGGTCTTTGTTGTGTACACTGGTGGACTTACAAAATAGCAAAAGTTGTAATGACTTTGCTGAGCTCAATTTCCTTCCTCTCAAAGTAGATCATGTTGGAGCAGCCTATACCATTCAGGGAGAGAAGGAAGGAGCTCCCCAAAGCAAAAAGAGCTTTAGCAGCTGCTGGATAGTTCCTCAGTCCCTACCTTTACTCACAGTGATAGCTCCTCTGGTTCGACATGAGACAAACTCACCCATCTCCTAATTCTCCTGCTGTTGACTCTCAACAACTTTGCCAGCACCTTGAACACTCAACATGGAATTGGGGTTCCTTGGAGAGCCAGGCCTGCCCAAGAAAGCTGGAGCAGGGTGCCATCTGGGGTGTCAAATTTGTTGCTGAAAGCTCAGTCCTGGTCCCCAATGCCGATCCAATAGCTAGGGCATGGATTTGAGAAAAAGAAAAAAGAAGGTTTATTGTTTGCTAACAAAGGAGAAACACAGGGGACTCCTGTCCCAGAGGCAGTGATTTTCTGGAATTTCTTCTCATTAACATCTATTGGTTCTTTTATTGGTGCTTTGTAACTTTGGGGGTTGTATTATTATTGTGTTTCTTCATGTTGTCTAAGGTGCCAGTTTTGTGCATCCCTTGAGGTATATTCTTTCTCTTTTATGTGGGGCCCTCGTAAGATAGGATAGAAAATAAATGGGTAGGTAGTCAGGTTAAAGGGCCCCAATTAAGACTTTTTAAAATGTGAAGGCCACATTCTGATCATTTTAGCCAAGGCTTTGTCCCAGAGCAGCAGGAAAAGAGGTGGGGGCAGATATGGATAGAGGTTACTGGAAAGTTGCTAAAAAGGTACCCAATCAGAATATCACAGGCTGAATCAAAAGACTTAACACTTTCCAATACCTATTTTGCATAGATTTTAACCACTAATCCTACCTGGTGTTTATATTAACCCCTAGGCTGACACACCAAGAAGGAAAAGCCTGCTATCAGACCACCTCCTCCCCCTCGCCCATTTTAAGAGAGCACTGCTTATTTTCTTCTCTCTGGAATAAATTCTTTTTTACATTCACCCTTCATTTTCATGGATTTCATTATTCAAATTCACAAGACAAGAACCTGGAAAGAAACTGGTGGTGAGCTCCTGGGGTCTGCTGCTATACCAAGAGGGTACTCCCCATGCTGAGAACTGAAACATGCCTGTTGCTATAGCAGCAGGGAAAAATCTGAATTTGCTGGCTATAACCCAGGGAGCTGACACCAGCAGGCTTCCCTGCTGTGATTAGCTGTTAACATTAGAATAGGTTTTCTTGGCTGCAGAAGCCTTAATTTAAGAGGAACTCCCCCCACCCCAGAAGTGGAAAATCTGGTTTTGTGTAGAACTCCAGTTTCACTTGGATGAGTACTTGTTTCTTTATAACCAGCCCTGTGCTGACAGTATAACTTAGGTTCAAAATATATGCTCCGTCTAAACCAAGTGCTAATTTCAACCTCTACTGCTACTGTGGAAAAATAGAATGCCAAAAGCAACAATGAGAGCTTAAAAGTAAATCATATATCAATATATAATATAAATGTAATTATGAATGATCTCCACAACTTTTTTAATATAGGAGTAATGTGTGAGAAGTAATATGGCATAGGCTAAAATGGTTACAAATTAATAATTGCATAATACATTGAATTTGAAAATGCAATAAAAATAAAGCAAATTGAAAAAAGGTAAAGGAAAAAAGAAAACATGCTAGTGGGGTCAGAGGGAAGTCTGTTTAAAATGGGAAGAATAAAATGAGTGCAGAAGATGGCTGGGTGCAGTGGCAGCCTATAATCCCAGTGGCTCAGGAGGAGGAGTTCAAAGCTACCTTGAGCAAAAGCGAGGTTCTAAGCAATTCAATGAGACCCTGTCTGTAAATAAAATACAAAATATGGCTGGGGATCTGGCTCAGTGGTTGAGTGCTCCTGAGTTCAATTCCTGGTACCACCTTCCCCCGCAAAAAAAGAATGAGTACAGAACAGAAAGGGAAGGGTGATGTGGAAGAGCTGTGTATAAGGGTGTGTATAAGAGACACTCGGTAGTAGTTAATATCAATCAGTTAAAACACCACTTGTCATACAGAGGTCCAATTTACTTTTTGCTGATTTTTTTTTTAATGCAGTCTGTGTCTGATGTTTCAATATTTAGAAACTGCCAGGTATGAGGAAGTCATTAAAATACAAATCTGGTACCCTTTCCATTTTAGCTCTGACACAAACTGGCCAGACTTGTTAGGTAAGTCTATGAGTAGAATCCAATCCCCTTCTTGCATGGCCACCTCTTTTGAGGGGAGGGATCAGGATATTCTACTTTTCACTCTCAGAATGCCTTTGTTAGTGTATCAATAAGGTGAGAAGTAAGTGGGATGGGACAACTGGTCAGCTTTTTAACCTACTTCTTCTGTAGACTGATCTGCCCTGAATTGCACCTCTCATTCTGAGAGCACCCCTCTGTGTTTGAAAGAGGTGAGGTTTTCCATTTTATCCTGATTAGTCCCTGTTACATGCCACCTGTCAGCCACATCATTTATCCCTGCAGAATAGACCGACAATTCCAAATGGAAGTGCCTTTTGCTCTCCTACACTCTTCAAGTTCCAGCAGGAATCCAATATCTCTTATATTCAGATTGGCTCTAAGTCTAAGTACCCACTGATCTAGTGAGAAGTAGATCCTAAATGGCTGTTTGCAACTATTATATAGGAAGACATCTAAGTATTACATGCTAATAGTTCTGTAATTCAGAGAGACCATTACTTGTAATAGTGTGATTTTCTTTTTTGGGGGGGTACTGGGTATTTATCCCAGGGATGATTTATCATTGATCTACATCCCCAGTCTTTATTTTTTATATTTTATTTTGAGTCAGGATCTTGCTAGATTACTTAGGGCCTCACTAAATTGCTGAGCCTTGTTTTATTTTGTCTCAAATTCACAATCTTACTGCCCCAGCCTCCAGAGTCGCTAGGATTACAGGCACGTGTCATCACAACCTGCTCAAATGTTCTCTAATCTTTAGATAATACTATGAAATTTGGCTAAAAAGTCTCAAATTTAAAAATGTTCTCAGATTTTAGAGAATAAATTTTTACAAAGACAAAATATAAAATTTCCAGAAGAATAAGGAAGCTTGAAAATCTCATATTTTTTAAGTATGCTGAAGTAAAAAAAAAAGTTGTAAAGAAATTCTTAAGAATTGAAGTTCATGTAATAAAGGGAAATCTTTGCAAAACAAAGCTATTACAGAATTTTTATTTTACTGTAACAGATGTTACAAAGATCTATTTTATTCTATTCTTTCCCCTAAATCAGTATAGTTTTATTACTCAAGAAAGTTAAAACTGCCACAACATAATGTTAAACATTTCTAAGTTAGTTTCTATGAGGAATAATTGAGTTCAGAAAGGACACACAGCATAAGATTAACATGCAAAAGTTTATTAAAATGTTATATATTAATAAAAATGATACTGTTGCATACCGGTGACGAGTTCTGCTTCCTCTGGTGTTGAAGTATAACCCCAGAGAAGCATGCCAAGGCAAGCATATTAAGCAGGATTTATTTAAAAGTAGTAATACAAACTTCTCCCAAGTGGGAGAAGGGGGGCCATGGCTGATGTTCTGGAATCCCCCAGAAGTGAGCGCACCCTCCATCTTTTATAGGTTAGGGTCATCTTTTGTTCTGCCCCTTCCTCTGACCCTTATCTCTCCTTCTTGCCCATATGGTGGTGGTGACACAGCAAAAAGGTGAGATGCAAATGGCAGGGGAAAGGGCCACATGGAGATTCAGGTGGGGGACCTGGAGGCATTAATTAGCAACTCCCTGCCTGCAGCTTTTGGGGAGGGGCAGTTAAGCAGGTAACTTTGATGATCAAAGGGCTCTGGAGGCACTGACATTCCAATCTCCCAGGGGCATCTCCAACTTCCCAGACTCCATTCCTCAATTTGACCAGATTCCCTGATTTCTACACTAACTGCCTGTCAATTCTGGCTTCAAAAATAATGGAAGTAAAACTTTACAAATAAACACAATTCCATTAGCTATTGCTTTCCTAAAATTGAAGTACATACATATAAGTGTAACAAAATATATTTATGATTCATTTGTGAAACTTATAAAACCTTAATCAAAAATATCAGAGAATAGGGCTGGGGATGTAGCTCAGTTGGTAGAGTGCTTGCCTCACAAACACAAGGCCCTGGGTTCAATCCCCAGAACTGCAAAAAAAAAAAGAGTTAGAATCACAAAAAATCACAGAAGTTGGGTATGATGATGCACACCTCTAATCCCAGCAGCTTGGGAAAATAAGGCAGGAGCATCTCAAGTTCAAAGCCAGCGTCAGCAATTTAGTGAGGCCCTAAGTAACTCAATGAGGCCCTGTCTCTAAATAAAATACAAAAAAAGGGCTGGGGATGTGGCTCAGTGGTTAAGCACCCCTGATTCACCCCCCAATATAAAAAAAAAAAAAAAAAAAATCAAAGCAGATCTAAATAGAAGGACATAAAGTGTCCATGACTGGAAGACTTAACATAGTAAAGATATCAAATTTCCCCAAACTAAAAGGTCTATAAATTTAGTATATATCCTATATTTAGACAAAGACAGTGTTATTCTAAATTTTGTGCAAAATTATGCAAGTCTAGAATAGCTACAAATTGTGAAGTGGAAGAATAACATAGGAGTAATCACTCTTCTCAATATTAAGATAAAATAATCAAGATAGTAGGGAACTGCAGGGCACTATGGCATATACATGTAATCCCAGCAACTGGAGAGGCTGAGGCAGGAAGATTGAGAGCTCAAAGTCAGCCTCAGCAGATTAGTGAGGCACTTAGCAACTCAACAAGAGACTCTGTCTCTAAATAAAATATTAAAAAGGGCTGGGGCGTTGCTCAGTGGTTAAGCACCCCTCCGTTCAATCTCCCCTATCCTCCCCAAGAAAAGATAGTAGGAAACTGGTGGAGAGATAGAAGCATAAATTAATGGAACTTAATAAAGATTCCAGAAATATGTTCACACAGATATGTTTAATTAACATTATGGTAAAGCGAAAACAGGAAATTTGATGGAGGAAATGGATACATCAATGAATACCACTGAAACAATTTGATATCACCAGATAAGAATATTGAAGTAATCTTCATGTCTTATGCAAAAATTAACACAAGTGGATTGCATACTGTGTTAGTCAAGAGTTCTAAAGGTATAAATAACTAATAGAATCTGTATACATGAGAGATTGATTGATAACAAGAAACTGAAAGACCTAAGAACCAGAAGAATGAAATGTCCAAGCCCAGAGATCCAAGACCCAAGAATTAACAGTTATGCTATCCAAGGACAGAACAAGAAGGATTTATCAGCCACAGAAAATGGAGAATTTGCTGGTTATGGCTGAATTCTAAAAGACCCCCCCCCCAAAATCCATATTTTGAAAGCTTATTTACTAGCCTGTTTTGGTATTGGGAGATAGTGAAAGCTTTTAAGATGTGAGACCTACTGGAAGGAAGTTAGGTCACTAGAGAAATAACCTTAAAAGGAATGTTTTTCCCATGGTTTCTTATTCTGTTTGCTTCCCACCCAATGGTGCAAGCATCTTTTCTCCACCACCCACTCCATGTATGATATTCTTCTCACCATAGGTGTAAAATGATAGGGCTAAGTGACCATAAGCTGAAACAACTAAAACCATGATCTAAAATATTTCTTTATATTATGTATGTCAGGAATTTTATCACATTAATGAAAGGCTAATAAATGTTCATCTTCCATCTCTTAGTTTTTGTTTTTTATGTTTTTTTCTTTTTATCTTCAAGATATTGGATGATGCCTGCACACATTGGTGACTCACTTGTCTTTTTTATTCGGTCTACTCATTCAGTGCTAATTTCTCTCAGAAAAACCACTAAAAACACAACAAAATAATGTTCTACCATCTGTAGTAAAGCTTTAAACCAGAAAAATTGACAAATAAAATTATTCATTTCACAGATGAAATATAAGATGGAAACAGAAATATAAAAGGAAAATTAAAACATTTAAAAAATCATTGTGATGTAGGGCAATGCACAGAATTCTTTGAAATGAAATCAAAAGTATTATCTATAAAAGATTAACTTGATCAATGGGACCTCACAGAATGAAGAAAAAATACTCTTCAAAAATCACATGAACAATATTAAAAAATCAAACTATTGACTGAGAAAATATAGTTCCAAAATACATATCCCATGGAGAACTCATAACCAGAATATAGCTTACAGCCCTCAAAACTGAACCCTAGATATCCACTATTGAAATGGTGACATGAGAATCTCATTGGATCCATTCTTAAATTAAGTAATTAAAACTAGTGAAAATGATAAAGTAAAACATTTAAAGTATCTGAAAATTTTTCCGACAATGGAATAAATGAAGAAATATACATTTTTTAAAAATTTTAAAAAATGTGTTCTTTTTAGATGTACATGAAAGTAGAGTACATTTTATAAAGAACAGTAAAAGTGTGAAGCACTTGGGCCATTACAAACTTTTTCAGCCTCAACCCTAGCTCAGTGTGTTGGAAGCTTTGCTCCAGGTAGGAGTAGCCAAGAACACACAGCTTCACCTATCCTTAGTTCCTAGTCTAAGGAACTAGGACTAGGGATATGATCTTTTACCTGACAGGACAATACATCAGCATTCCATCTTCTCTTTTTTATTAAATTAATGATTTAATAAAATAAGTTTCTTTCAATTATCAATTTTTATCTAATCCTCTTTTTGTTTTCATTGGTTTTTTTTTAGATACACATGACAGTGAAACCCATTTTGACATAATTTTACAAGCATGGAATATATCTTGTTCTAATTCAGACCCAATTACCTCTCCTTGAGACTAAATATGTGGCAACTCTGATTGGGAAATTAGTATATCCTTTTCTCCACCAAGCCCATTCGTAGGGAAGAATCTCTACTACAGGGGCATCAGCCCTAGAATAATGATATCCTCACTGTTCTCACTCAAACTTGATATATGGCAAATGTTCAAACAAAAGAAAGGAAGGAAAGAAGATTAGAGGATATCACCTCTCCCCATACCCTATTTTTTATGGTTTGGATGTGCGGTGTCCCCCAAAAGCTCACATGTGACACAATGCAGGAAGGTTCAGAGGAGAAATTAATGGGTTGGAAGAGCCTTAACCCAATCAATGACTTAATCCCAAATAGGATTAATTGAAGTGGTAGGGTGTGGCCGGAGGAGATTGGAGTTGGGGCATGGCTTTGGGGTATATACTTTGCATCTAGAGAGTAGAGACTCTCTCTCTCTGCTTCCTGATGATGTAAACTGCTTCCCTCTGCCACACTCTTCCACCATAATGTTCAGTCTTCACCTTGAGCCCTGAGGAATGGGGCTGGCCTTCCATGGACCAAGATCTCTGAAACTGTGAGCCTTCAAATAAACCTTTCCTCCTTTACAGTTGTGCTAGTCAGGTCATTTAGTCACAGCAGTGAAATAGCTGATTAAAACACTATTAATATTCAAAACTGGGGTGGACTAACCAGTCTAAGTCTGAAGGCATGCCTCATAAATTACTCAGTGGGAAAGTCTGTCCATAAAAACATAGAATTTCAAAGTATATCCCAATCTTGAAAACAATGGAGATTTTGAAGGCAGCACTATGGTGCAACTAACTATCATTTCATTCTTCTTTAAGGCGAGTAATATTCCATTGTGTATATATAGCATATTTTTTTAATCCATTCATTTGATGAAGGGCATCTAGATTAGTTCCATAATTTAGCTATTGTGAATTGAGCTGCCATAAACATTGATGTGGCTGTGTCACTGTAGTATGCTGATTTTAAGTCCTTTGGGTGTAAACTGAGGAGTGAGATAACTGGGTCAAATGTTGGTTCCATTCCAAGTTTTCTAAGGAATCTCCATACTGCTTTCCAGAGTGGTTGCAACAATTTTTAGTCCCACCAGCAATGTGTGAATATAGCTTTTTTCCCATATCCTCTCCAACATTTATTGTTACTTGCATTCTTTTTTCTTTTTTGGAGGGGACGGGTTCCAGGGATTGAACAGGAGCACTCAACCATGCAGTGGCCACATCCCCAGACCTATTTTGTACTTTATTTAGAAACAGGATCTCTCTGAGTTACTTAGCACCTCACCATTGCTGAGGCTGGCTTTGAACTCTTGGTCCTTCTGCCTCAGCCTCCTGAGTTGCTGGGTTTACAGACCTGCACCACTGTGCCCGGCTGTTACTTGTATTCTTGATGATAGCAATTCCGACTGGGCGAGATGAAATATCAGTGTAGTTTTAATTTACATTTCTCTAAGTGCTAGAGATATTGAACATTTTTAATGAAATTTAAAGCCTCATCCATAATGGGGGGGATAAGGAAAAATGGAGAAATTTTAGATGGGGCAGAAGAGAGTGTAGGGAGGGGAGGAGGTGTCAGGGTGGGAAGGATGGTGGGATGAGAAAGACGTTATTACCCTATTTGCATGTATGATTGCAGGAACCGAGCGATTCTGCATAGTGTACAGCCAGAGGAATGAGAAGTTGTGCTCCATTTGTATGCAATGTATCAAAATGCATTCTGTTGCCATGTATAACTAATTAGAACAAATTTTTTTTAAAAATTGAATAAATTAAAGCAAAGATGATGGTTAAACAACAAAGGACAGAAAGTTATGCAATACATTTTAAAACATTTTAAAATTTTGGATTTATTCTAATTCTTCTTTTAATTTATAAAGTAATGCTTTATTTTGTCTTTGTTTTTCTGAAAACCACCTCACTAAAGATTTTCTTTTTATCTTTTATGCTAAAAGAAAGCAGTAACTCTTATGACTAGCTTCTAAAGATCTACACTCTCACATAAACAAACAAAGTATGCAACTCTACATGATTTTTTTCAGGAAAAACAATCTTTTCTGGCTCATACTAGTACACTGAGGGACAAATTTTGTTTTACTTATCCATTAGACTTTCTTTTTTTGTTCTGACTTTTTTTTACAGACTGCATCATTTTGATTCATTGTACACGAATGGGGTACAACTTTTCATTTCTGTGGTTGTGCATGATGTAGATTCATACCATTCATGTCATCATACTTGCAAAGAGGGTAATGATGTCTGTCTCATTCCACCATCTTTCATACCACCATCCGCTCCCCCTCTCATTTCCCTCTTTGTAATCTAAAGTTCCACCATTCTTCTCTCACTCCCCACCCCCACAACCCGATTATATATCATCATCCACTTATCAGGGAAAACAGATTTCTCTAAAAATGCTTTTTCTGTAAAAATCCTTTTATTCCTCTTGCACAGAGCTTTTTCAAAGGGCCTAAAT
Source organism: Glaucomys volans (assembly GCA_020662805.1). NCBI lineage: Eukaryota > Metazoa > Chordata > Mammalia > Rodentia > Sciuridae > Glaucomys > Glaucomys volans. The sequence goes on from JAJEJO010001533.1 coordinate 134,883, forward strand.
AAAAACAAAAGACAATTTTTATTAAAAGTAAAAATGTAATTACTAAGGGGGCACACTGATAACAACAACAAAATAACACACACACACACACACACACACAAAAAAAAAAAAAATGTAAAAACTAACGAAGTGCAGAGAAGGGCAAAGATGCAACTTTTTTTTTTTTTTCATAAATGCTCTTAAAACTTTTCCCTTTCCCTGATGATAAGCTCACTATAAAACATTTCAAGCTGCTATGAGTGCTTCGGTTTCAATCTTGCTGATTCTATGATCACACCTGATAGTGATAACTATAAAACAGTAGAGCATGGCAACTCTTCCATATATTGTCCATATTTGTGAGACTGATAAATTGGCATAATACATAAGAAAAAAACTGGAAAGGACAGCCTCAATCAAACCTTATGCAATGATGAACTAACTAGAATTTTATTCAGTGTACTGGTAACCTTGGATCAGGAGTGTTCATGATACATTCTGCATTGAGAATTGCTAGCCTAATTGCCTTATTATTGCCTTATTATTAATTGCCTTATTAATTGCCTTGTTATTAATGGATTATCTTTTTATTGGGTCCCAATATTGTAACTTTTTTTCCAAGGGAGAAAATCACATGTGCCCTCTGGGATTGCGTTTATTATATGTGTACCTTGACTCTCAGACTTGGAAGGCATTCAAATCAATTGGAACACACTAGCAAAAATTGTGTTGTACTTGAATCAATGCCTTGAAATATGTAAAAAATGAAACACAAATTTAAAGAAGTTATCAGGCTACCTAGAATAGACCTTAACAGGCTGTGGGACATCTTTTGATGACTTATTAATTTATGGGTCTACTGATTGCATTGACTCCTCTAGGCAGGTCTGATCATTTAGCTTTGAGTGATCTTGATTATGACCATGGTCCACAATTGCTTCCGACTAATTACAGTTGTTTTCACAGCCCCTCAATGTCAAACTTATTAGGTTTCATAATAAGGAGTCTTTCTTTTTCAGGCCCTAAAAACTAAAGGCAGTAGAGTTGAGATATCAAGCTCCTGGTTCATAATATTTATATAATTTTCAGGCCCAATCATATGTAATTACAAAAATTTTCCATAGAACATCTCATGTTGGAAATCTGCTTTTCCCACCAAAGACATGTTGCACAGATTGCATTGCAGTCTCTGAAGAGGATGTGATCTGTGACTCAGGAACCTTGGCCAGTCATATTTCCTATGAATATATTTTTTTACTCTTACTCCAGGCATGTCCATTACGAGGTATCTTCAATTCAGGTATGTTTATTTCTAGGCCTTTGATAGAAGTACTTCCTAAAAACTTCTTCATGAAAGGAGCAGGAAGAAATTCTAAAGACACTTTTTCTACAATCTAACCCAATATTTTTCTACTCCTATCTTTTTTTTTTTTGGAACCAGGGATTGAACTCAGGGACACTCGGCCACTGAGCCACATCCCAGCCCTATTTTGTATTTTATTTAGAGACAGGGTCTTACTGAGTTGCTTAGGGCCTCGCTAAATTGCTGAGGCTGGCTTTGAACTCGCGATCCTCCTGACTCAGCCTCCCGGGTCGCTTGGATTACAGGTGTGCGCCACCGCGCCCCGCTCTACTCCTATCTTTACCCCAGCACTGTACCCCTGATTCAGGCCTTATAAATCTGCTCTAGCCTTCCACTTATGGCTCTATAAACAGTGAGATGATGGTATTTGTTAAGACTCACCTGACCTGTGACTGTTGTGCTGTCCCACAAGGAACAAAAAAGAGAAGCCTATGTTTATTATGTTTTTTGACTCTTGCTTACTATCTCAGTAAGAGATTAAATGGTTCAATATTACTTTTTATTTTGGATTGTGTTTCAGTCAGCTTTTCCACTAACGTAACTAAATGCCTGACAAGAACAATTTTAGAGGAGAAAAAATTATCCTGGGGATCATGGCTTCAGAGGTTTCAGTCCATAGACAGCAAGTTCCAATCCTCAGGACTCAAGATGAGGTAGAACATCATAGTGAAAGAGTGGCAGAGGAAAGTGGCTTAGGACACAATCAGGAAGCAGAGAGAGACTAAGCTCAGCTCACCAAATATACCCCCAAAGGCATGCCACAGTGACCATCTCCTCCTATCACACCCTACCAGGCTGCAGCTATCACTCAGTTAATCCCTGTTCAAGAATTAACACATTGAGTGGGTTAAGACTCTCATAATTCAATCATTTCTCCTCTAAACCTTCTTGCATTGTCCTTCACGTGAGCCTTTTAGAGATACATTTCTAAACCATAACTGATTGTATTTACTTTAATTAGCTACTGTAAACCCAGAAACTTTCCTCTCCCTTCTACAAAGATGAGCTTCTGAAAATATAAATGAGTAATAGCATGAAGGGTAGAATGAGATAAAATTATACAGGAGTGTTGTTTCTATCTCTCACTGAAATTCGGTCTAATTTTGAAGTACATGCTGATAAATTAGAATGTTTCTGTATTCCATAGAACTACTGAAAAAAAAATTAAAAATCAGTGAAAAAATCAATAAAATAGTTAATTCAGTATAAAACACTTTTATAATGCATATAAAAGGATTAAAGGAGGAATAGGAGCACAAAAATGAATTGAGATAGATACAAAACAAAAAGTTATATGTCAGGAATATTTCAAATATGTAAATATAGATATTAAATGTAAATGGATTAAGCAATCCAATCAAAAGACAAAGGTTTACAGATTGGGTATAAAGCATCTTCCTACTATATATTTTTAATGAGGCAAAATTTAGACTCAAATGTGAGCAAGATTTAGTGTAAAATGAAAGAAAAAGAAATATCAAAAAAGCAATAACCAGAAAGCTAAAATGGCTATATTTGATTTTAAAGAAGATATTTTTAAAAATGGGGAAGAATATATCACACTAATAAAAATGTTAATCCATCACAGTAACAATTATAACACATACATCTAAGAAAAGCCTCTCAAAATTCATGAGAAAACACTGGTACATTGAAGGGAGTAATAGATGAGTCAATCATATTAGTGTCTCATTTAGTACCTCATTTGCATAGTGGATAGAATAACTAATCTACAACTAGTCAATTGATGAAGAAACTATTCAAATAACATTATCAACAAATAAATTTGTCAGACATTTATTGAACAATCTGTGAAAGAACAATAGAACATAGATTCTTCTTATCTGCTTATTGTGATTTTTTTTGTGTCAACTTATCTAGGCCATGTTATGTTCTGATAACTGGTATAGTAGACCTTTCTTAACTATAAGGGACACATTTCAAGAGTGTTAGTGGATATCTGAAATGATGAATGGTTCCAAGCCCAATATATACATTTATTCCTTTATAAATAAATTCATATCCATTTTAAAGTTCAGTATTTTAATTAGGCCCTATAAGAAATTGACAAAATCACTAATAATAAAAAAGAACAGTTATAAAAATATAAAGCAACAAAAATTATATGAATATGTTCTTTCTCTCTTGACATATATTATTCTTCTCTACAAACCCTTTTTGTAATGCATGATGATATTTTGCCTACATGATGAGATAAAGAGAGGTGATTTATGAAGACACTATCACATAGAGGTTACTGCACAAGAACTACTGGAACACAAATGTTGTAGCATTATGTCAGATCATCTGATAATTGAGATGGCTAATGTTTTTGTCAGCTTTTTCAATACTGGGGACAGAAGACCTGAAAAGGACAATTTTGTAGGAGTAAAAGTTAAAGTTTATTTGGGGTTTACAGTTTCAGAGGTCTCAGTCCACAGATGACTGATTCCATTCCTTGGGGCCTGAGTTAAGGCAGAACATGGTGGCAGAAAAGTGTGGTGGAGTAAAGAAGCTAGGGACATTGCATTAGGAAGCAGAGAGAGAGAGATTCCCCTCACCATGGACAAAATATATACCCCAAAGGAATGCCCCCAACCATCCACCTTCTCCAGCCACACCCTACCTGCCTATAGTTAACACCCAGTTAATCACTATCAGGAGATAAATGCACTGATTATGTTAAACTTCACATAACCTAATCATTTCACCTCTAAACTTTCTTGTATTTGTCTCACACATGAGCTTTTGGAGGATACCACATATCTAAACTATAACAGCTAATAAGAAATTAACATGAAGGTAAAATATATAGCTTGGATATTCTGTATTAAAGGATGATCCATGTCCCTTGACAAACAGAAGGGAACCACATGATATTTCATCATGTTACTAAGAATGGTGTAAAATTTCAAACTTTTGAATTTTTTTCTGGGATTTTCCATTTAGCATTTTTGGTTGACCTTGGGTAATTAAAATTGTGAAAAAGGGAACCACAGATAAATAGAAATTGCTGTAAAATATTTCTGTGTATGTTTATGTTCACAGTGAAGGAATTAAAATGAGTGTTCTTCCTTAGTTTAATGAAGATGAAGGACTTAAAAGGCTTAGAGATATTTGAATGTTAAAATGGATTTATAGTTTAAGACTTACTCAGCCACAATGGAAGGGTCTGGAGTGCATAATGTTCACCAATACTTTGAGAAATATATTTGTCAGGTGAACAACTGCATTCTTGAAAAGATCTGGGGCCACCATTTTTTTTTTTCCTGTAGGTCAGACCTTACAGTGGGTAATACAACCACTCAATTTCTAGGGACATACATACGAATATCAAATTTATGCTTGTAATCCCAGCAGCTGGGGAGGCTGAGGTAGGAGGATCACAAGTTCAAAGCGAGCCTCAGCAAAAGCAGGTGCTAAGCAACTCAGTGAGACCCTGTCTCTAAATAAAAAAGGGCTGAGGATGTGTCTCAGTGGTTGAGTGCCCCTGAGTTCAATCTCCAGTACCTCACCCCCGCACTCCCTGAAAAAGAATACCAAGATTATAAGAGTTAAACTTGTGTTCAATATTTTGTCTGAATTTCACTGTGCTAAAAAATTGCCCAGATGGATGGCAAAATGATATTTCTGAATGTGTACAGAAAGGTTTCTGGATGAAATTAGAAATTAAATTGGTTGACAGGGAAAAAAAATATTGACATCAGTAGTGCAGATGAGCACCATCAAATTTATGGATGGTATGAACAAAAGAAACAGGTGAAAGAGAGGTGAACCTGTTTTCTCCTGTCCTTGAATTTGACCATTCCTAATTCTCAGGACTTCAGACTCCAGGACATATATACTTTGTCCACTGGTTTGATAATTATTCTTTTGGGCTCCACTTGAGTTACACTATAGGATTCATGATTTTCCTTTTGCATAGGATATTGTGGTACTTCTTGTCTTCCATAATCTTATTATTGATTTTTTGTGATAAATCTCTACTTTTACATCTCTATATATCCTATTGATTTTCCTTTTGTGAGGGACAACCATTAATACACATGTGAAATATTCTCCGAATATAACTCAAAACAATAATGACATAGACACTATGTTCCTCAACTGTAATAGAGTGAAATTAAAAGCCAACAGCATAAAGAACTTTGGAAACTTCTTAAGTATGTAAAAATTAACCAATAAATTGGTCAAAAATCTGTAGGGAGATTTGAAATTCTATTGAAATCAGTGAAAACAAAAACCCAGCATATAAAATTCTCATGAAATATAATTAATGCTTTAAGGGTGATATGTTGCTGTAAATCCTTATGTTTAAAGGATAAGAAATATGTAAAATCATAATTCAACTATTATTCTTCAACAAAAAGAAAATGAAGAGCAAAGTAAACAGGGAAATCAGAAGGAAATCAATCATAAAGATGAGAATAGGCTGTAATATAATGTGGAGTACAAAAAATAGAAACTCAATAAAATTAAAAACTTTAGTGAGGATGATTACAAAAAAACTAAAAAAGCTACTAACTACTAAAATCAAGAGTGAATGAGTTCTATGATATTCGATAGAACTTAAAATATAATAGTATTAAATACTGTATCTCAACAAATTATATAACTTACGTTTCAGTCAGCCTCTGTATTGCTGTAACCAAAATACTAGCAAGAACAACTTAGAGGAGGGAAAGTTTATTGGGAGCTCATGGTTTCAGAGGGTTGAGTCCATACATGCCTGATGCCACTACTCTGGGCACAAGGGGAGGTAGAACATTATTGGAAAACAGTCTGGTGAAGAAAAGCTGTTCTTTTCACAGAAACATGGAAAAGAGAGAGAAGAAGGAAGGGTCCACAGGGAAAATACAGCTTTCCAGGGAATGCCCCCATATTGCAGACACTCTCCACTTACCTCCACTTACCAAACAGTTCATTCAGCGTCTCTTATGAAGGACTGATTATATTACAGATCTCACATTGCATTTATTCGACCTCTGAAAATTCCAGCATTGACACAACTTTTGGGGGATACCTTATATCCAAGCCATAAAATGCTACCTAAAACCCCCAAAAGTTCAGACCCATCTCACAATGCAAAATGTTCATCATACAATGCAAGTGTTCAAAATGCTCATAGTTCATTATAGAGTCTTATAGTCTCAACTATTCTAGCATTGCACAAAAATTCAAATCTAAAGTCTTCATGGAGACTCAGGAAAAATTAATGGCTGTGACTCCCTGTAAAATCAAAATCAAGTTAAAGAGGCATAAAGTAAACTTTCCCATTCCAAAAGGGATGAATAGAGGCTTAGAAAGAACGGATGGGTCCAAAGGAATACCTAAAGCCAGCCGGGCAAACAGGTCCCACAACTTCACCCATAGAACCTCATACAATATCTAAGACAGTTGGCTGATGTATGTTATCTCCAAAAGATTGAGAAGCCTTTCCTTTTGGCTTTGCAAGTTATAATGCACTTGGGCTCTTTTTAGCCTGGCTCTATCTGCAGCCAGGAGTTTTTCTTGGCAGACGGTCCATGTTAACAGTATCTCTTAATTCCTAGGGTTTCCATTTCAGCTTTAACTTTACTTTCACAATTTTATGCATAGCCATTTCAGGGGTATCACACAGGGACTTCAAACCTACTACATTTTGCCCAGCCTCTGAGGCCTTCCTTTTTGGAATCTCAATGGAATCCTCCATGATCCGTTAACTTTAGTTTCCTATATTTCTAAAGAACCGGCATCTTGTGGATGATGCCATGCTCTAGTGCAAGCTTTTAAAATACCTGGGACCCTGGAATCAAGGTTGCATCAGCCTCTGAGTGACTGCATACCTCAGCAAGGTGAGATAACTTCCTAGGCCCCACTATGCAAGCAGGGAACTCCCTTGGTCTCTTCCAGTGATTTTTTTTTTTAAATATTGCATCCTGAAATGGGTGTGGTTTTGCAGATTCCAAGATTTCCTTGAGGCATTTTTCCTGTTGTCTCTGTACAAAGTCCTTAACATCTCTTTGGGGACTATAATCTCTTCAAGGAGCAAAACTTACTCTGCTCCCACATTACATGAACTTTTCTGGCCAAATTGAAAGTTTGTAAAATCCTTTAGCTATACCTTCTTTTTCTGATTTTCAAAGTAAACCTGGTTAAAATCTGCCAGCAATATCCATGTCATTGACCAAAAGCTGTGCTTCCTTAAAAATTTCTCCACAAGATTATTTAAACTATTACCTTTAAATTCAGCCTCCCACAAAGTGTCAGGACATGGACAAAATGTATCCGAATTCTTTGTCAGAATATAACATCAGTAGCCTCTAGTCCTATTGCCAGTGGAGTTCTCATTTCCACTTGAAATCTCATGAATGTAGTCCGTATTCATAATGGCATTCTGGTCTTCTGAGCTACTCCTGGAATCACCCATTAAGGTCTACTTACAATATTCTATAGTTTTTTCTGACTTTCATCTCTAAACTTTTCAAAATTTCTTTCACAATCCATTTCCATAAAATATGAACAACATGGTTAGTTTAGTCATAGAAATTAGTCTACTCCTAACACCAGTTTTTGTTTTAATAAATTTCTGACTCTTTGTGACCAAAATACCCAACAAGAACAACTTAGAGAAGGAAAGGTTTATTTGGGGCTCATGGCTTCAGAGTGCTCATCCATAGATATCTGAATTCATTGTTCTGGGCCTAAGGTGAGACAATTCATCCTGGGGGATAGTCATACTGGAGGGAAACAGATTCCTTCATGGCAGTAAAGAGAGAGAGAGAGAGAGAGAGAGAGAGAGAGAGAGAGAGAGGAAGAAGAGGAGGAGGAGGAAGAGACGGAGGGGAAGGAGGAAGTCTACAGGGAATATGCTATGCACCCTTTCAGGGCAAACCCCTAGTGACTGGTCTCCTCCAGTCACCCTCTACTTGCCTACATTTACTTCGTAGTCCATTCAAACTAGGAAGAACTGTTTAGGTTACAACTCTCACAGTCCAATCAATTTCATCTTTAAATATTTCATCTCTGAACATTCCTATATGAGTACAGGTGGAATATCTCATATTCAAACTATAACAAATTAATTGAAGCAAACAAATAACTAGAAAAACACAGACTCCTGAAAGTGACTAGTCAAGATAAACAATCAGATAAGGCTGTAACAAGTAAAACCAATGAGTTACTAATAAAACAGAAAAAAAAATTCAAACAAAAAACTATAACCCAGGACTGGATGGCTTTCCTGGTAAATTACTTCAATCATTTAAAGAAAAAAGAACAGTTTTTTAACAAACTATTATAAAAAGTAAGAGAATGGCTTCCCAGCTCATGTTATGGGATTAGTATTTACAAATTTAAAATCTGTACAGGAAATCCATATAAGAAAAACATGAAAATAACCTATGGAAAAATACCTTTCATGAATGTAGACAAAATATGATTGGTAAAATAGTGAATATCCAAACTTAGCAATATAAAGTAAGGTTACAAATGATGACTAAATAAAATATATTCAACAATAGCAAATTTGGTTTCATGTCTTACCATTAACCAGAATATACCTTATGAAAATATTAAAGGACAAATAATAAATTTATAAAATTTAAGAAGATTAATCTCAATAAATATAGAAATTCCATTTAAGAAAACCTAGTAACAATATGAGAAAAATCTCTCAAATGGTAGAAATGAAAAAAATTATTTTCAGTTTTTAAAACATACATGAATATTTCACATCTAACTGATTAAACATGGAATAATTTCATTTTAAAACCATTCTCAAGAAAATGATGATGATTCAGGCCTACTTTGTCTTTTCTTTGGTGCAGGGTCTCTGGTCTAATTCCTAAGTCCTTGATCCATTTTTAGTTGAGTTTTGTGCAGGGTTAGAGGTAGGGGCTTAGTTTCATTTTAGTACATATGGATTGCCAGTTTTCCCAGCACCATTTGTTGAATAGGCTATCTTTTCTCCAATGCATGTTTTTGGCACCTTCCTTAACAAGACTTCCAAAGCACAAGAAATCAAAGCAAGAATCAATAAATGGGATGGACTCAAACTAAAAAGCTTTTTCTCAGCAAAGAATACAATCAATAACGTGAAAAGATACCCTACAGAGTGGGGAAAAAAACTTTTCCAGATGCACTTCAGATAGAGCACTAATATCCAAAATTTATAAAGAACTTACAAAACTTTACACCAAAAATACAAAGAACCCAATCAATAAATGGACCAAAGATCTGGAGAGACACTTTACAGAAGATGATGAACAGGTGATCAATAAATACATGAAAAAGTGTTCAACATCTCTAGTAATTAGAGAAATGCAAATTAAAACAACTCTAAGATTTCATCTTACTCCTATTAGAATGGCTATTATCAAGATGACAAACAATAATAGACGTTGGCATGGCTATGGGGAAAAAGGCATACTCATACATTGCTGGTGGAGTTGCAAATTGGTGCAGCCACTCTGGAAAGCAGTATGGAAATTCCTCAGAAATCTTGGAATGGACCCACCTTTTGACCCAGTTATCCCACTCCTTGGTTTATACCCAAAGGACTTAAAATTAGCATACTACAGTAATGCAACCACATCAATGCTTATAGCAGCTCAATTCACAATGGCTAGACTGTGGAACCAACCTAGATGTCTGTTGATCCATTCAACAGATGAATGGATAAAGAAGCTGTGATATATATATATATATATATATATATATATATATATATACATATATATGTATATACATATATATATATATACACACACACACACACACAATGGTATACTACTCGGCCATAAAGAAGAATAATATTATGGCATTTACAGACAAACAGATGGAATTAGAGATTATCATGCTAAGTGAAATAAGCCAATCCCCCCAAAAAACAAAGGCCAAATGTTTTCCCTGATAAGTGGATGATGATATAAAATCGGGTTGGGGGCTGGGGGTGAGGGAAGAATGGAGGAACTTTAGATTAGGCAGAGGGAAATGAGAGGGGGAGGGAGAGGGAGTATAAAAATGGTGGAACGAGACAGACATCATCACCCTATGTACATGTATGATTAATAATAATGATATGAATGTACATCATGCACAGCCATAGAAATGAAAATTTGTACTCCATATGTATACAATGAATCAAAATGAAGTCTGTAAAAATAAAAACAATAGTTATAATAAAAAGGAAAATGATATCTAGCTAGAGAAAGTCTATTCAACATTGTACTGGGTGCTCAAGCCAGGACAATGTAACAAAGAAGTGAAATAAAAATCATTGATAGTGGAAAGGAGAATGTAAAATTGTTTCTATTTGCAGATAGTTTGATCTGGTATATAGAATTTTATGAGAAATGAACTTAAATATTATTAGACCTAATAAAAATATTGCAAGACATAAAAAGAATATATGCAATTTAATTTTATTTTCATACACTCTCATTGTAAACTCTGAAAATTAAGAAACAATATTTAAAATAACATCAAAGTAAAATATTTCAAAATATATTTTATAAGAAACAAAACAATGTAGCTATCATCATTAAAATTAATGGAAAAACATTACATGCTTATGGGTCTAAAACCTTAATATTTTAAAAATAGTAATAGTCCTCAAATTCATCCATTCCAAATCTCTGTTGATATTTTGCAGGAATTGTCAAATAATCTTATTATTTGGGTATGAAAGACACAAATATTGACCAATATAGTCAAGGAAAAGAAGGCAATGATTAGGGAACTCACATTTTTTTTTGTACCCGGGATTGAACCCAGGGGCACTTAAACATGAGTCACATATCCAACCCATTTTATTTTTTATTTTGAGGCAGTGTTTCACTAAGTTGGGGAGGACCTGGCTAAGTTGCTGAGGCTTGGCTTTGAACTTGGGATCCTTTTGCCTGAGTCTCCTGAGCTGCTAGGATTATAGCTGTTCCGCACTGTGCCAGGCAACACACCCCTTAGATAAAAAGTAAACATAAAGATGCAGTAATCAATATCACATGGTACTGAAATAAGGATAAGTATATACACTAAAGAGATAGAATTGAGTCCAGAAATATACTGTCATATTTACATTTAATTGAATTTTGAAAACTATGCCAAAACAATTAAATGGAGGCAAAGATAGGTTATTTAAAATTGGTGCTGGTTAAAGTGGAAGTCCACATATGTAAAAGTAAATTCAGATCCCTAACTCACAGTGTATACAAAAAATTCATTGAAAATGAATTAAATATCCAAATACAAGTCTTAAAGGGAAACACACTGAGAAGAAATCTGAAGTATAAATCATTGCTACCTTATGTGTTGATAGATGTTGTATCAGCTTAACTGAGTTAGGAAATGTCAAAATGTCTGGTACAATATTATTTCTGAGTGTGTCTGTGAATGTGTTTCTGTAAGATATTACCAATTGAATTGTAGCATGAATAAAGAAGATTAATATTGCCAGTGAACATGCGCATCATTTAATCACTGAGAGTCTAAATAGGATAACGAGGTAGATGAAAGGTAAATTTGATTACTATACAGCTTAGGCATTTATCTTCTCTTGTCTTCAGGCACTGGTCTTCATGGTTCTTAAGACTACAGACAGGAACTGAATTACACCACTGGTTTTCCTGGTTCTTCAGCTTGCAGACTGCAGACTATGGGACATCATGTGAAATGTCATAATGTGAAATAATCCTCTAATAAATCATTAATAAATCTCTTTTTATTTGATATGTAGAATAAGAGTTTATGTATATAAGTATGTATTATATATAGATACATATATAGATATGTAGATATATAGGTCTCTCTGAATTTATATAGAAAAATAATATATTCAGAAAGAGATGCCTATACATAGACATATACATGACATATATGATATATAAACAAGTATATTTTTGTGAGAATTCTTATTTATATATCTTTTATCAGGCAATTGTTTTTAAGATTTGATACAAAAAGCACACTGCAAAAATTATAACAATAGTACAATTTTTAAAAATATAACATTTATGAAAATAGATAAATAAAATATATGACTTTTTATTTTCATAAAAATAAAAAAAAATTTAAAAATCACCAATCAGGTTAATAGACACCCTACATAGTAGGAAAAAACATTTTAAGACCATATAGTTTATAAAATAGAAAACTTATAACTGAAATATCTAAGTACTATTACAATTCAACAATGAAGCATACAGCTCTTTTAAAAAATGAGCAATAACATATGAAAATTTGCTCAGCATCTTTAGCTATCAGAAAATTAAAATCAAAACCATAGTAAAATACCCCTCCATATCCACCTGGGGAAGTAAACAAACAGGTGTTATAGTTTAGATACGAGGTGTCTCCCAAAAGCTCATGTGTAAGACTATGGGAAAAAGTTTACATTTGAACTGATAGGGTTATGGAAACCTTAACCTAATTTGTGCATTAATTCAATGATAAAGATTAACTGGGTGGTAACTGTAGGTGTCTATGGTATGATTGGAGGATGTGGGTCATTGGAGTATGCCTTTGGGGTTTATATTCTGTCATGGTGAGGAGAGCTCTCTCTGCTTCCTTGTTGTCATGTCCAGAGCTGTTGACCCCACTATACTATGATGTTCTGACTCAATCTCAGGACTGGAGCAATGGAGTTGGCCATATATGGACTGAAACCTCTGAAACCATAAGTCCCCAAATAAAATTACCCTTCTAATTGTTTTTGTCAGGTCTTTTGGTCACAGCAGTGAAAAAACTAAAACAGATATATTGATGAAGTCATAAGGAGACTGGAACGGTTATTGAGAAAGTAAAACAGTGCAGTGAAGTGGAAAACAATCTGGAAATTCTTTAAATATCAAAAACAGAGTGAGCATAGGCCCTGTAATTCCATTCCTTGTGTGTGTGTGTGTGAGTGTAGGTATAAAATGTACATGTATGTATGTAGTAGTTGTCATGAAAATATATGAAGAAAACGACATAATTGAAGCCCTCACTATTTTATTCTCAATAATAATGATCACTTTACATTCATAAGGATGAATTTTATCAAAAAATAAATTAAGAAAGTAAAGCAAGCAAAATGTAAAATAGTAAATGACTAGAGTTGGCAAGAATAAGGAGAAATTGGAACCCTTGTTTAGTGTAGAAATGTAAATGCTGCAAGAACTGTGTAAAACAGTTTGGTGGCATTGCAAACAATTAAACACAAAATTTTATGATTCAACAATTTCACTTTTGATTATAAACATTAAAAATATTAAAACATGTAGAATGAAAGTTATGGAATCATGGCAAATCTAACCAAAATTTATAAACAAAGCCTGGAAGGTCAGATACAAATTTGATGCAGGGTGAGAACACTTTCAAGTAGCCCCTGATATAGGAGTGAAGTTTCAATATCAACAAGATGAAGATAGAGTTGTCAACAGTGTTAATCTTCAACCCAGGAAAACTAAAGACATCAGTTTGCTGTCTAAAATAATAAGCATGTAGACCAGCAAAGTCATATGGGTAGGTCTACCCAAGGTCTTGTGGGTCCATCCCTTGTCTGCTAGGCCCAGACCATGATGCAGTGTACACAGGATGATGAACTTAGACATATAGGGTTTATTGTCTGCCCTGCTGCATTTTTTACTTCCTTTGGGCCAATTTGCTCCCATCTGCTTCACTAGTCCTGTCGTTTGGAATAGGACTGTTTTATCTTATCTCTTCTTCTCAATTTTACCTTGGAAATATACAACTTGAATGTTTTAAAAGACTTACAGATTAAAGAGTTTGCCTTCAGTCTCGGGGGAAGCCATGGACATAAATTTTTAGTGACAGTGAAGAAGTTAAGATTTTGGTATTCTTTGGGATAGAATGAATGCATTTTGCCTTGAGAAATGGACAAGAAACTTAGGGGATCAGGAACGGAATGCTTTGGTTTGAGTGTGTACTCCAAATATCCATGAGTTAGAGGCGTGGTCCTTACTATGGTGAGGGAGGTTATATGGATCATTAAAAGGTGGAGGGTAGTGAGAGAGTTTTAGGTCAATGAAGATACTTCCTTTAGAAGGGAAATGCAGATCTTGTAAGAGTAAGTTTTCACAAGAGTGAGACTAATCCCTAAGTTTCCCTCTTTCTTCTTGTTTGGAGTTTGACCTCTCCTTCTTGCTTGTGCTTGTTCTGTCTGCCATGTGGTCCTCATGGGAGCTGAACTGATGCTAGTGCTCTCCTTGAATCTTCATATCCATGGCCTAAATAAACCTCTTTATAAAGTTACCCTTCCTCAGGTATTTTGTTATAGTAACAGAAAACAGACTCATATGGTATTAAAGAATAATGTGGTATATATAACAATTGAATATAATTCAGCCACAAAAAAGAATAAAATTATGGCATTTCCAGGTAAATGAATGGAATTGTAGAATATCTTGCTAAGTGAAATAAGCCAATCCCCAAAAAGCAAAGGCTGAATGTTTTCTCTGATAAGTGGACTATGATATACAATGGGGGAGAGGGGTGAGGGGTAAGAGATAAATGGAGGAACTTTGGATTATGTAGTGAAAACTGGGAGGCGGCGGGGGCAGGAAAGATAGTGAATGAGGCAGACATTATTACCCTATGTACATGTATGATTACATGAATGGTGTGAATCTACACCATGTACAACCATAGAAATGAAAAGTTATACCCCATTTGTGTACAATGAATCGAAATGCACTTTGCAAAAATAAAAAAAGAATAGCAAAAAAAAAAAAAGAACAATAGTTAAAAGTACAAACATTGGAGTTGGAACACAGGTTTAATTTTTTCTTCCACTCAACACTATCTATATGTCCTTATAAAAACTACCTTCCTCATCAGTCAGACTTTCATTTAAATTTTCAGCATACATGTATAAATTATGTGACATATAGAGTATCTGCCAGGCAAAAAGGTTCCCTTTAAAAAAAATGAGAAGATTTCTATTCCAAAAATTTCCTGATGGCCTGATGTGAGAAATGTGCTTAGCTGGCAGTCTGCCCCATTAACTACTGCAGTCTAACTTAGCTTTCTTTCTTTTTTTTTTTATTTACTTATTGATTCATTGAACACAAATGGAGTACAGCTATTGTTTCACTGGCTGTACACAAAGTAGAGTCACACCATCTGTGCATTCATGCATGTCCACAGGGCAATGGTATCTGTCACACACTCTGTTATTAATTTTACCCCCCACCCGCCCCCACCTCTCCCTTCCCTCTATGCTATCTATCATTCCTCCATTCTTGCCACCCTCCCCCACCCATTCAGCATCATCATTCATTTATCAGTGAGACCATCCGGCCTTTGGATTTTTGGCATTGGCTGATCTCACTTAGCATAACAGTCTCCAACATCATCCATTTACCTACAAATGCCATAATTTTATTCTTACTTATGGCTGAGTAATATTCCATTGTGTATATATACCCACAGTTTCTTTATCCATTCATCTACTGAAGGGCATCTAGGTTGATTCCATAATCTAGCTATTGTGAATTGAGCAGCTATGAACATTGATGTGGCTGCATCACTGTAGTAATCTGATTTTAAGTCCTTTGGGTATAGGCCAAGGAGTGGGATAGCAGGGTCAAATGGTGGATCCATTCCAAGTTTTCTAAGGAATCTCCACACTGCTTTCCAGAGTGGCTGCACCAACTTACACTCCCACCAGCAATGTATGAGTGTACCCTTTTCCCCACATCCTCGCCAATACCTGTTGTTGCCTGTATTCTTAATAAAAGACATTCTAATTGGGGTAAGATGAAATCTTAAGGTGGTTTTGATTTGCATTTCTCTTATAACGAGTGATGTTGAACATTTTTTCATAAATCTGTTGATTGCTTGTAGATCTTCCTCTGTAAAGTGTCTGTTCATTTCCTTGGCCCATTTATTGATTGGGTTATTGATGTTCTTGGTGTAAAGATTTTTGAGGACTTGGTAGATTCTGGAGATTAGTGCTCTATCTGAATAACTTAGCTTTCAAGCTGACTTCTTACTCTTCATGATGATCTCTGCTAATGACAGAGCAAGGCTCTTTTAAAAAGACCCACCATTTCCATCCAATGTGGGACTCCCCTAATGAAGAATTTTTGCTCTTAAGTTACCTGTACATCTGGCAGAAAATTTTTAAAAGATTTGCATTTATCATCTGATAACTTTCCTTACACAGTCACAGTCTATCCAAAACCCATCACATACTACTACTCAATAAAAGATACTCTGTTTTATTGTCTAGTCTTCAAACAAGTCTTCATCAGGCACTGTTTCAGCTTTTGTGAAAATAAAATGTATTTGTTCTTCTCAATGAGTTGATCACTCACCTTGGGGACATTATACACAAGAAAAAAAAGGAAAAACAATGCAAGAAAAAATGCATCCAAATTGAAAAATATTGATTTGAAATTATTATTACCATTAGTTTCATTGTTATGTTATTTGATTTTCTTTTTTGCCTTACACCAACCTTGTTATATTTGCCTAAAACAGTAACCTTTCCTTCTTATGTACTAAAGTAGTGTCACCCTCTACTAAGTTTTCATTCTCTTATAAAATATTTGAATGTATTCTATAAAATATACATCATTTTCACTTGGCACTATATATTTGCATATATTTTCTGAAACTTATAGACATGTTTTCTTTTTCATTATTTTTGTAGACTATAAGAAACAATTCTCAATCAAAAGGAAAATCATTCCCCAGAGAAACAAAGTCAGAGTACAATCACTTCCATGTTTTTCAGTTTCTTTAATTAGGTTATTAATGCTGGACGGTGTTTCTCAATAGAATCTGTTTTTGTATTCTTGTTATCATATTGGAAGAATTTAACTGTGAATTTACTTATCATAAGAATAGCATCACACTTTTTGTGGCCAGGAAAATCTGTGGAACCCCTGATACTCTTCCTAATGGGAGGTAGTGAGAGAATGCCTACTTGTAGGGAATTTATGCTATTTCATTTTCTGTGTCCAAGGGGCTAGAATTACTTGAAGTCCCATATTCTTTGATTGTTATGAGTTGGTAGATACGAACAAAATAGATATCTATGAATGCCATTTAGGTGAGTATTTCTTGCAAAATAAATATTTTTGGTCCTCTAAATTTTTATCCTGAAGATTAAAAACAAGTGTATCTTAAAAAAACATTATAATATAGGAAATCTTAATTTTGTGGCAATTAAACACATTGATACCAAATAATTTTGAATATATGGATTTTAAATAATAAAATCAACAAACACTCACTTTCATTGATGGAAATAAGCAAATTCAAGTGAACTCAGCAGAAGTTTATGTGCCTTAAATAATAGAACAACAGAAATTTCCTGCTCCAAAATGTTTTATTTAGCACAATGACTAAAATTATGAAATTATAATATTAGTGCTAGATAGAACCTTAAGAATGCTTCAGGATTGTTTTTAAACTGGCATAACTCAATGGTATAGACAAGTTTATTAAAAAGAAAGCAAGGGCAGGGTGTGGTGGTGAATGCCTGTAATCCCAGCAGCTTGGGAGGCTAAGGGAGGAGGATCAAAGTTCAAAGACAGCCTCAGCAATATAGCAAGGTCCAAAGCAACTTAATAAGACCCTGTCTCAAAATAAAACATATTAAAAACAGAGGGGGGACAGAGATGTTGCTCAGTGATTAAGCACCCCTAGGTTCAATCCTTAATATAAACAAAGAAAAGAAAAAAGAAAAGAAAAACAAGAAACAAATATTTTTCTTATTCATTTTCACATAAGGACAGGAATTTGAACACACAAACGTAAGATAAATATACACAGGAGTTATTACAGCTGTTAGGAAGTAAAATGTTACTCTGAGATGCTTGTAGCAGAAGATGAGTTAGGCAAATATGAAATATTTATCCCATTAGATTAAATTGCTCTTAACTTTCTAATTTGGGTTTTTTGACTTTTAAATTATCGCACCCTTCTCTGCATTCTTTTGTGTCAAACTTTCAGAGTTTGATGGTGTTCTAAGCTACTGTATTACTGAACTTTCACTTATACAAATGATGATTCATCTAAAATTTGGTAGAAAATTCTAGTGAGTAGGGAAAAAAGAAATTCTATTTAGACAATGGATATGTGCTGCATTTGGACACCCAGACTTGCCAATCCAATTTTAATTTCTAATTTTATGAGTATGCAATTTTGGTACAGAGATTAATGTGATTATTTTGGTTTTGCAAACCCTAATACTTGGGTATTTCAAATACATAACCCAAATACATTTTCCCTTTATTGGGGAAAGTAGAAATGAAATTTTATTCACATACAATCCATGCTTATATCTAAAACAAAATGTGTTTGTGGATTTTGTAGAAAAGAAAATCATTATATTACCACTCATTTTAGAGCAAAACTAACAATACAAATAAAAAAATTTTATTAAAAATTTATATAACACACTATTTTTGAGCTAGACAGAAACAAAGCTGAAGTTACCATGACTGTGTGATTTAATAACTTCCAAAATCATATGGAAAAAATTAATATTTCAGTAGTAAGCACAAATCAAAATGAAGTGAGACAGAATAGGCATTTAAAAGAAAAAGTGAATTAATATAGACTGAAGATGATTCAGTTATTCTCCAAATAAAATTAAACATTTTTTCTGCACATCAAAGGAAGTAATCAATAGAGTGAAGAGACAATCATAGAGTTGGAATTGATCATTGCAATTTATTTATCTGAGAAGTTAATATTTAGACCATAAAAGAAATGCCAAAAACTAAATAGCAAAAAATCAAATAACCTGATTTTTTTTAAAAAAGAGCAATAATTCTAAATGAGTATTTTCCCCCAAAGACATGCAAATGGTCAACAGGCACATTAAAAAAATGCTCAACATCACTAATCATCATGAAAATGCAAAGCAAGTCAAAAATCTAGATATCATCTCATCCTAGGATGAATTGCTAATATAAAAAATACTAAATATAACAAATGTTGAAGAGAATGTGGATAAAAGGGAACTATTATTTACTGTTGGAGAGCATTAGTAGAAGTATTATGGAAAACAGTATGAAAGCTTCTCAAAAAACTTCAAAATAGAGGTACTATAAAATCTAGTAATTATTTTCCTGTGTGTGTGTATGTGCATGTGTTTGTGTGTGTGTGTATAATTGGTAATGAAGAAATCAGTATGTCAAAACAATCTCTGTACTCCTATGTCCATTGAAGTAGTAGTCTCAATTGCCAAGAAATAGAAAAAACCTAAGTATCTATCAATCTATGTGTCCATCAACTGATAAATGCATAAAAAAATGGTGGTACATGTACACAATGGAATCCTATTCAGCTATAAATGTTTGAAATCCTGTCATCTGTGACAACTATTTGGAATTAGAAATCATTGTGTTAAATTAAATAAGTCAGATTCAGAAAGTTAACTACTGCATGATCTCACTTATATTAGAATTCTAAAAAAAAAAAGTGATCTTGTAAAAGTTGAAAGTACAATTGTAGTTTCCAGAGGCTGATACCAAGGTTGGAGAGAAGAGGAAATGTTGACAAATGAATACTAAGATATAGTTAGGGACAAGAACCTCTGAAGTACTAGTGCATAAACTGTTGATTGTACATAGTATTAATGAAGCATACATTTCCAAAAGCTATAAAAAATTATGCTGAAAGTTTTCACCATAAAAAATAAAATATTTGAGAAAACATGTTTTAACATGTTTTCACAATGTTTAAATGTATTGAACATTGAGAGTTACCCCATCAATATGCACAGATTATCTTTACGTATCAATTAAAATAATTTTAAATGGAGCTTAAAAACAGATAGCATTTGAACTGTTTTTGAAAAACTAATAATTTAACAGGCAGTGAAGTATAAAGTTGGCATTTTATCTGAGGTAGCTATATAGCATATGTAGTAGATACCATTAAAATGGAATAGTTATAAGAGAATACATGTAGAGATGAAAGGAGCAATAAGGTAGGAGACAAATTTTAAACTAGATTCCAAAAATCCTTGATTCTAAATATGTTTGACTTTATCATGAAGAAAATAATTTCTTAAAATATTATGTCATAGTATCAATCAAAATGCATATACAATTTATGTCCCCTTCACTGAAAATAGACATAGGTATGAACATGTGTTTTCAGATATAATGGTTGTAGCACTCTAAACAACTTTTTAGAGGACATAACATGTGGATGAAGGGTACTTTCCCCTTTATATTTGTGTCACATTCCTATAGTTTGATAAGAACTTTAGCAACTACAATAGCTGATGAGAAGGATCCAATTCAAAGAGGTTAAATACAGAAAAGTGAGATGTTACAGTAGGTAGTGTAAGGTTCTAAGAAAGCATATGGAGAAAAAAGTCAAAATCATATGTCATAGGTTTAAAGGGAAAGGATATTCCAGAATTTTCAAAATACTGAAGGATAGAGTGACTGTGAATATCAGCAGATTTAGTTAGTTTTCTAGTAGGGGAAGAGATTTTATTGTGTTTACTTCCTTTGTTTTCACTGTAGATAAGAAATTGAGGCCGTCTGCTGATAATGAGTGGAACTTTAGGACTATTTCATCATTTGTACCCCAAGATAATATGCTAATATCAGTATTTGTGCTTTATTTGGGGGAGATATATGGTTGAGAAAGACAAATTCTTTCCTATAATATACCTAGTCTAGATTCTGGAAATTTATTAAATTGTAAAGAAATCAAAGGACATCAATGTACAAAATTAAGTCTTTTTGTCTTAATATAAATATATTGTTTATTTAGTTAGAAAGATACATTAGAAAATATATTAAAATACTAGAATATGGAATATATCATTGCCACATTCATATACAAATGAGCTATAATTGTATCTATTTTGGAGAGTAAATATAAATTTTTTATCCATTTATATTCAATTCTCATTCTTATTTGCAGCTGCATGTCACATCATAAGTAGGTAGACAATATACCTTAACTTTGTTTTTTATTTGTTCTAATTAGTTATGACAGCAGAATAATATTTTTATTTGGCTCTAAGGGTTAATAAGATTGTAATTTTCAATTTGGTGAAACCCATTAAATTAGTGCTTATATATTTTTTGAGACAAGGTCTCACTATGTTGCCAAGTCCATCCTTGAACTCCTAGCTCAAGTGATCCCCCTCTATCAGCCTCCAAAGTAGCTGGGACTACAGGTGTGTGCCAGTGAACCCAGTTTCCATGTCTAGCTAATGTATGGAATTGTATTTTGGTGGTAAAATAAAGCAAAAAAAGTTAGGTATGTACCAAAAATGTTCAATATGTATAAACTTCGAATCCAGTTCATTTTGCCAAAGTGAGCATATTTAGAAAAAGATATGCATTTCTAGATTAAATAAAATTAAAATGATAGTTTACTTGAATCATTACAGATGCTGCATTAAATATTAATTTAATGTTTTGATCTATAGTATAATAGAGGCTGAAGCTTACATTTTTCTTTTCTACTAAAAAGCACAGTTGAAGAGAATATAGACAACTGAAACACTAGACTAAGAAATGCTCTATCCATAGAGATCAGATAAAGTTAATATATAAATTAATATTTAATATATGTATATTAAAATAATTGTTACTTCTTCCACTCTCCTCTTACTTTTCCAAGCCTTTTGGAATGCTCTTAACATCAAATAAGATTCAATAAATGTATCTTTCTTTTGCATTGGATTAATTTACCTATATTATAAAATTTGTAAACTTGCCTATTTTATATTCTTTGAAGGTTTACACCTGAGTGTGCTTTTGTTTTGATCATAAAAATCAAAAGATATTGGATTGGTATAGCAAACAAGAGAATGAGATGCTAAATTTAAAAAATACAAAGGAATACTTCTTTAATTTAACATGGAAAGGGAATTCCTTGTGCTTAATTTCATGTTCATTGTGTCCTAATTTTTGGTCCTAGATTCATACACTTCTCTTTTGATAAAGGAAATACTTTTCACTTATTATAGCCTATTGAGTATCTTCTCTGTCAAATCTCTGACTCAGAGGGTAGAATCACATCCTCTTCCACATCCATCATTCTTTCCTGAACATTTAATAGACTACAGACATTTAAAATTGAGGGTGAAGAATAGCTTCTCATTTGTTGGTCATTTTTAAAATTTTCTCCTGATTTACCCTGTCAACTAGTTATCACTCAAAAGTGTATTATTTAGCTTCCAATTGTTAGAATGTTTTTTTTTTTTTCTCTTGTCATTGATTTCTAATTTCACTCCATTGTAGTCTGGTAGGAAAAAAGAAATTACCACTATTTTTTTATTTCCTAAGATTTGTTTTGTGACCTAAAATATGATTTGCTTTAGAAAATGTAACACGTGATGATGAGAAGAAGGTAAATCCAGTCATTGATGGATGCGATGTTCTAGAGATGTCAATGAGGTCCATTTGGAAAATAATATTTGTTTGATTTGAAGAATCTTTAGTTAGTTTATGTCTGGATGATATGTCCAGTGATGAAAGAAGTGTGTTGAAGTCACCCAGTATTACTGCACTGTGGTCAATTTAATTTTTCATATTGAGAAGAGTAGGTTTTGTGGGGCACATTAACGATCATTATATCTTCTTGTTGGAACGCTCCATTAACCTGTATGAAGTGAACTTTTTTGTCTTTTATGATTAATTTCAGCCTTAATTCCATTTTGTCTAATATGTGAATGGTCACCTCCATTTGTTAACTGGTACAATTTTTAGAGTGTGATGCAATGTATCAAAATGTCTGGGATGAAACTCATTCTATGAAGCTAATATCACCCTGATACCAAAACCAGAGAAGGACACATCAGAGAAAGAAAATTTCAGACCCATATCTCTAATAAACATAGATGGAAAAATTCTTAACAAAATTTTAGCGAATCGCATACTAAAACATATTAAAAAGATAGTGCACCATGATCAAGTGGGTTTCATCCCAGGGATGCAAGGTTGGTTCAACATCCAGAAATCAATAAATGTAATTTACCACATCAACAGACTTAAAGTCAAGAACCACATGATTATTTCAATAGATGCAGAGAAAGCATTTGATAAAATACAGCACCCATTCATGCTCAAAACACTAGAAAAAATAGGGATAGTGGGGACATTCCTTAACATTGTAAAGGCTATCTATGCTAAGCCCACAGCTAACATCATTCTAAATGGAGAAAAATTGAAAGCATCCCCCCTGAGAACTGGAACAAGGCAGGGATGCCCTCTTTCGCCACTACTATTCAACATTGTTCTTGAAACTCTAGCCAGAGCAATTAGACAGACCAAAGAAATTAGAGGAATACGAATAGGTAAAGAAGAGATCAAACTATCCCTATTTGCTGATGACATGATTCTCTATTTAGAAGATCCTAAGAATTCCACCAGAAAACTTCTGGAACTCATTAATGAATTCAGTAAAGTAGCAGGATATAAAATTAATGCTCATAAATCTAATGCATTTT
>JAJEJO010001534.1:0-39912 GCA_020662805.1 Glaucomys volans
GTGTGGAAAGGCCCTCCGAGACCCGCATACCCTTCGTGCTCATGAGCGCCTGCACTCAGGGGAAAGGCCTTTCCCATGTCCCCAGTGTGGCCGTGCTTACACACTGGCCACCAAGCTGCGGCGCCACCTCAAATCCCACCTGGCAGACAAACCCTACCGCTGCCCCACTTGTGGCATGGGCTACACCCTCCCCCAAAGCCTCAAGCGGCACCAACTTAGTCATCAGCCTGGGCCACCCTCCAATCCCCCCTCTATGCCTCCTACTGCTTCTGAGCCCACCATGGTGCTCCTGCAGACTGAGCCAGAGCTACTGGACACACGCAGAACAAGTGAAGCATCTCCAGCCAGGGATGTTGTTGAGGTCACCATTTCAGAGAGCCAGGGCCCTAGCCCCAGCCTGGTGCTGATCCATAAGGATATGGGCTTTAGTGCCTGGGCAGAGGTGGTGGAGGTTGAGACGGGTACCTGACATGTGGGCCCTCTCCTGACAGCTCTCCATAAAGTCTGTTTCTAGCTCTGTGTTTGCATCTTCTTTCTTTTTGGGTTGCCTGGTAGGGTCAGGAGTCTAGGATGGCCCCTCCTGCTCGTGAACCACTGAACTGTTTCAGCACTGCCAGGTGAAACCTCCTGGGTACACATCCTTTCACTGACTCCCGGGAGAGCTTGCCCTGCCTCCTCTCCTAGGTACACCAGGGATACTTGTTCTGTAAGCCTCACTGAAGTCACTCTGCCTCCACCCAGTGGGACAGTCAGTAGTTGGCAGTGCTCCTAACCCACTGGGTGTTTGCCAGAGTAGTTACACCCATCAGATTCCCTTAGGGACAAGCACTTCCATTTGGAAGCAATTTGAATGGTTTCCCAGAGTTGAAAGATAGCTCAGCTTGCAGCCCACATGTCACACATCTCTGTAGTTCAGTCTATAGGTAATTTTGACAGCTTTTCATACCACCTAAGCCCTAAGTTGGTTATTCTGTGCTGAAGGACACCAAATTGCTTGGGAGGCTGCTGGGGCCAGATCTGTGCCCTTCTATGTACCTGACACTGGACAGCCCAGTTCAGGGAAGGAGTAAGGAATTAAGGTGTTTTTATCTGCTCTGGGCTTGGACTGCAGTAGGTGCTGGGGGCACAGTTATGAACAAGACAGAGGAAATGCCCTTAGAGTTCACCAGCCACCACCAGGTCAGGGATGGGGCCAGCCATCATCCGGATAGGAGTTCAATGGGGGCACTGCTGGGTGCTGTGGGTGTGTTAATGGGACCATTTTAACCCAGCCTGGGGCTCCAGGGTGGGCCTCCTAGTGATAACAAGAAACACTCCCCCCTTCCTGTGAACCAGTGCTTTATATGAGTATTTAACCCATGAAGTAACCCTGACAGGTAGGTAGCATCATGGTCCTTGTTTTATAGATCACGAAACAAGTACAAAGCCCCTTAAGGATCCCGTCCAACATCACAAAGTTTCTAGTGGTTGAGATTCAAATCAACCTGATCCTACCCCACTGGAGTTAGGCTCTTAACCTCTGCACTCTAGGGTACCCCTACTCACCCATGACCTGGATGAGTAGGTGTTTGGAGAGGTGGGATGTGAGGAAGGGGTGAGAACCGGGGTGCAGTCCTGCAGTGGAGGGTCAGGGGCGGTCTCATAAGACAACCTGAGTAGAGACCTGAACACCCCAGAAAAGCAAGCCAAGTGGACATTTGGTAGCAACTGGAATCCAACCAGAGATACCATGTGGAGTGAGGACAGGGGCCACGTAGGCTGGGGTAGTTACTTGGGAGGATATGTTCTCTGGGAGGTTCAAGTGACAGAATTAAAAAAACCAGTGGGAAAGGAGAGCTGACCCTTGAAGCTGATTCTCCATTTTGTGTTTTGCACAGGTTTCAAATTTGAAGTGCTTGTGAGAGATCACAAGTAAGCAGTTGGAAATAGGTACAAACCTGGGAAGAAAAGCCTGGTTCAGGAGGAGAGGCTTGGGGTCACTAGCCAATTGGTGGTCATTGAAGCTGTGGGAACAGAAAATCCAGAGAGGAGAGGAGGCTTAGGCCAAGGACAATATGACCCAGCCCTTTAGGTTCAACTAGAGGAAGAAGGCTCATGAGGGGAGTCTGAAAATAAGGATCCAACATATGAGACACTTGTAAAGTGTGTGTCAGAACAGGTAAGGGCACAGTTTCAACAAAGGCGAGGTGGTCAGCAATGCTGCTGCTGCTGAGAGGGCTGAGGTTTGTGGAAATTGCTGGGGAGCTGACAGTATTTGGAAACCACATTGACTTGCTTTTCTTTGGGGAAGAATGGGAGGCAAGACAGGAACCATAAACATTCTTTTTGCATGTGTACTACTGGCGTTTGAACCCAGAGGAATTCCACTGAGGTACAAGCCAGGTCCTTTATAAAAAAATTTTTATTTTGAGACCTGGCACTGGGAATCCTCCTCCTGCCTCAGCCTCCTGAGTAGCTGAGCTTACAGGTGTACACCATTGCACACCCCATGGGGAAGCACGTATGTTCTTTCTACTGTCCTACAAAATAGGTGTTGTGATCCCTGATTCACTGATGAGGAAACTGAGGTTCAGAGAGGGTAACAGGTCAAGGCCACATGATCAATAAGAGGTGCAGCCAGGATTCAAATGTGGATTATTTTGTGGCTTCCCAGAACTTGATTGCAATACCATAACCAGCCCCATGACCTCCAGTTTGCCATTGACATTAACCAGGTCCCACCCAATCTGAGTAACTTTTTGGCAAAGCATAAATCTGAAATTGTCTAAAAGGAGGGAGGACAGCAGGAAATGGTGGCAATCTGTGGAGAGAAAAGCCCCATCTTCCAAAAGCTGAAAAACAGCTTACAAGATTAATTTTTAGGCTGGGTGTGATGGCTCTCAGCAGCAATTCAGCGAGAGTCTGTGTCTAAATAACATACAAAAAAAGGCTTGTAATGTGGCTCAGTGGTTAAGCACCCCTGGGTTCAATCCCTGGTATCAAAAAGATAAATTAGTTTTTAGTCAGTCAACTTTGTTTCTTGGAGCCTGCCCAAATTTTTGTTTTGTTTTGTTTTAACATTTTTAGTTGTAGATGGACACGATACACTTATTTTGTTTATTTTTATGCGGTGCTGAGGATCAAACCCAGTGACTCACACAAGTGCTCTGCTACTCAGCTACAGCCCCAGGCCCTAAGTTCTTCTCTAGCATCATTGCTGGGTACAGCAGAGTATGCCTGTTATCTAAGAGACTTGAGAGGCTGAAACAGAGGAATCGCAAGGTCAAGGCCAGCATTGGCAACAAGACAAAACCCTGTCTTAACATAAAATTTAAAAAAGGGCTGGGGACAGGCACGGTGGCACAGGCCTGTAATCCTAGCAGCTCAGGAGGCTGAGGCGGGAGGATCGTAAGTTCAAAGCCAGTTCCAGCAACTTATCAAGGCTTAAGCAGCTTAGCAAAACCCTGTCTCAAAATAAAATATAAAAAGGACTGGGAAGAGCCGGGTGTGGTGACGCACGCCTGTAGTCCAAGCAACTTGGGAGGTAAGGTCAGGAGGATTGCGAGTTCAAAGCCAGCCTCAGCAACTTAGCAAGGCCCTAAGCAACTCAGTGAGACCCTGTCTCTAAATAAAATACAAAATAGGGCTGGGGATGTGGCTCAGTGGCTGAGTGTCCCTGAGTTCAATCCCTGGTTCCAAAAAAAAAAAAAAAAAAAGGACTGGGAAGCTGTGGCTCAGTGGTAGAGCACTTGCCTAGCATGTGTGAGGCACTGGATTTGATTCTCAGCACCATATACAAATAAATAAATAAATATCCATGAACAAAAAAATATTTTTAAAAGGAAAAAGGGCTAGGGATGTGGCTCAGTGGCTAAGTGCCCCTGGGTTCCATCCTCGGTACATAAAATAAAAAATAAAAAATCACAATGACCACTATTATGTATAATTTTTAAAGTTTTAAAAATAAGAATATAACCATATAACACTTATCAAATTAAATATTTCATATAATCAAATACATAGTCTACATTGAAAGTTATTTCTCTCTCTCTCTCTCTCTCTCTCTCACACACACACACTCTCTCTCTCTTTTGGTGTTGAGATGGGGTCTCACTATGTTGGGTTCAAATGATCCTCCAGCTTCAGCCTAAGTTGCCAAGACTATAGGTGCACACCGTCACAACCAGATATTTAAGCACTCTTGTTAGTCCAAAAATGTCTTTTTACAATTTTTGTTAAAAAATCTAAACCAATCATGGTGATTCTATTTGCTTTTCCCCTCTGGTTGTTAGGTCTCTCATAGATTCCTGTTATTCTGAATAGTCTCTCTTACCCCACACCTTATTTCCATGTCAAGAGTTTATCAGAGAAATGGGTCATTTGTCCTGTTGAATGCCCCTCATGTTGAAATGTTAGGATTGTGGTGGTCTCTAACTTGTTCCTTTATCTTCTGTATTGCCTGTAAACTAATATTTAAAGCTAGAGGTTTTTTTTTTTTTTTTGAACCAGGGATTGAACTCAGGGACACTCGGCCACTGAGCCACATCCCCAGCCCTATTTTGTATTTTATTTAGAGACAGGGTCTCACTGAGTTGCTTAGGACCTCGCTAAGTTGCTGAGGCTGGCTTTGAACTCGCGATCCTCCTGACTTAGCCTCCCAAGTCACTTGGATTTAAAGCTAGAGTTTTTATTAGATTCATAGTTTTGATTTTAGGAAGAACCTTCACGGGTAGCATTGTGTATTTCATTATATCATATCATGTAACAATGCTGGTTATTGGGCTGGGAATGTAGCTCAGTGGTAAGGGTGCTTACCTAGCATGCACGAGACTTTGGGTGTAATCCCCAGTACTGCAAGAAACAAAAACAAATAAATACTGCTGTCTATGGAGTACTTATTATGTGGTAGGCATGGTGATACTGAACACGTGTTGGAGGGGTTAGTTTTATTTCATACCATAAACTTAATTCTGTAATCGAGCTAGACTTGAAGAGAGATAAAGGATATATGGAGTCCAATTGCAGCAAGCAAGAACACAAAGATCCCAGGGTATGAGGACTAGAGGATGCTCTCCTCAGAGAAAAAAGGAATAGTTGGGGATAAGATAAAACACAAAATTAAATTTACGAGAATGGCCTGGAGTCTTCTCCCTGGTTTTGTTATTCTTGCATCCAAAGCACCCCATGGCTTCCACAAGATTCATGCCATCCTTCACCTTGCTGAGGAGCACATGCTTGCCATCTAACCGATCAGTCTTAGCTGTGCAGATGACAACCTGGGAACCATTTGGAGGAGCCAGCAGTTGCCATGGACAAGATGTCAGAACTCATATTCATCAGAATGAAGTTTCCATCAGCCAACTTCTCTTCCTAGACTTACTGCCAGTGCCATTATGGTGTGTGAATTCATCTCCCTGACACACAAACCCAGGAATAAATCTGGGAAAGCAGGAACCCTTATAACCAAATCCCATTTTCCCAGTGGATAGAGAACTGAAGTTTTCTGCTTTGAAACCTTGTCTCCAAACAGTTGCAGAAGAGAACAAGCCCAAGAATTTACCCATCAATGGCCATGCTGAAGTACAAAGAGGAGTTGACCATTGTTAGGGACTGAATGTTTGTGCATCCAGCTCCCTGCAGTCACATGTTGCAATCCTAATCTCAGGTATGGCATGTGAAGGAGGTGGGGCTTTGGGATGTGATTAGGTCATGAGGGTGGAGCCCTCTGAATGGGACTAGCACCCTAATAAGAAAAGGCATGAGAGAGATGCTCTTTGTCCTCCATCATGTGAGGACACAGTGAGAGGACAGCTGTCTGAGAACCAGCAAGTGGGCCCTCACCAGACCCTGGATCTGCCAGCTCCTGGACCTTGACTTCCAGCTTTCAGAATGGTGAGAAAGCAATCCTTGCTGCTTAAGCCACCAATCTATGGTAATTTGTTAAGGCAGCCTGAGCATGCCACATACTCACCAAGCTCGTAACTCCAAATAAAAGAGTGCAAGGAGGCCCCCATGATCCCACTGAAGTATCTCAACAGCAGCCTTCTGAGGTGGATATTGTTTAAGTTCTGATTTTCCAGATGACAAAACCAGGACATGAACTTCCAAATCAGTGCTCTCAAAGTTCTGATAGCAAGAGAACAAGGGGCAGTCATCAGCTCCACCTCCCTGTTTGTCCCTCCCACCCTGTCTTTTGTATTCTCCCTCTATTCTCCCTGTCCAGGGCTGGCCCACACTGGTCCTGGGAAAAAGGAGGCCATCTGGATCACCTGCTTCAAGGTGATCTCTTCACTTCTCAGAAGTCTTGCTCACTTCCCTTACTTAATATGTAATTTTAAAATGAATTAGTGTTGTGACCTGTTAAATTTATAGAAAAGGTTTAATGTCATCTGTCAACAGGAAATAGACATTAAAACCACAACAAACCACATCTACCCATCTTTCGAAATGGTTCCTACAAAATGAAGGAAGGAAGGAACAGGGAGCATTGCTGAGGATACGAAGCCACTGGACTCTGACCCACCTGGTGGGAGTGTAAACTGGTACAACCCCTAGGACACGTTTTTGTCCTAGGAACTTAAGTAAATCATACGCCTACCTTGGGTATATACCCTCCTGGGCATATACCCAACAGAAATAAAGTTTATTTATACCAAAGACATGCTAAAAAATATTCATAGGGGCTGGGGTTGTGGCTCAGTGTAGAGTACTTGCCTAGCACCTGTGAGGCACTGGGTTCGATCCTCAGCACCACATAAACATAAGTGAATAAAATAAAGGCATTGTGGGCTGGGGATATAGCTCAGTTGGTAGAGTGCCTGTCTCACATGCACAAGGCCCTGGGTTCTAATCCCCAGCACCGCAAAAAAATAAATAAATAAAAATTTAAAAAATAAAGGCATTGTGTCTATCTACAACTAAAGATATAAACAAATAAATTTTTAAAAAGAATATTCATAGGAGTGCTGTTCACAGTAGTCCCAAGCTGGAAATTCATTGAAATGCTCATCAACCTGTAATGAAATAAATCAAATGTGCTGTATTCATGCCATGAGATACCACAGAGCAACAGAGGGAACCAGCCTGTGATGCACACATCGTGGAGGAATC
Source organism: Glaucomys volans (assembly GCA_020662805.1). NCBI lineage: Eukaryota > Metazoa > Chordata > Mammalia > Rodentia > Sciuridae > Glaucomys > Glaucomys volans. The sequence continues at coordinate 7,090 of JAJEJO010001534.1, forward strand.
TCAGAGACATGCTGAACTAGAAAAGACAGACATAAACAAATATATGTTGCAAGTTTCCATGTATGTCAAGGTCAAGAACAGGCAAGACTGATCTCTGCTGATAGTGGTTAGGACAGTTGTTATTTTAGGAAGCACAGCGGAGCGGTGACATGAAGGAGCCAACTGGCGACTTGTTACACAGGTTTGTACATAAATTCTTTTGGTCAGTATTGGGATTGAACCCAGGGCCTTGCACATGTTAGGCAAGTGTTCTACCACTGAGCCACATCCCCAGCTCCTGTATGTACATGTGTAGGTGTGTGTGTGTGTGTGTGTGTGTGTGTGTTTGTATAATTTTGGGTCAGACACAGTGACTCAAAGTTTTAAAAGTAAATAGGAATAAAAATACATATATGTGTGTGTGTGTATATGTTCATATATATATATAGATAGATATATGTATGTACACATATATATGAATTTTTTTGTACTGGGAATTGAACCCAGGAGCGCTTTGGCACCGTTCCACATCCCCAGCCCTTTTTATGTTTTTATTTTGAGACAGGGTCTCGCTAAATTGTTTAGGACTTCACTAAGTTCATGAGGCTGGCCTCGAACTTGTGATTCTTCTGCCTCAGTCTCCTACCCAGCTTTTTTTTTTTTCTTCTTCTTCTTCTTTTTTTTTAGATGACATCTTGCTGCATTTGCCTACTGGTCTTGAACTTATAAACTCAAGTGATCCTCCCACCTCAGCCTCCCAAATAGCTGAGACTATAGGTATGCAACACCACATACAGCTGTAATTTGAAATTTGTAAATTTATAGATATTTGAAATTTAAATATATGTATGCATATGTACATATGTATTTTCATATATATCCTTGTATTTATATATATAAAGCGGTCTACTCAGGAATTAGGCTGGTTTGTGGAAGTCCTGGTCCCCAGTTCTCTTTCTTCCCAGGCTGCATATGACCCTGAACAGCCAAGCCTGAAGACAGGCAAGGCAAGGCAAGCATCTGTGCTTCTGTGTTCCTGCTCTTTGTCCTTCTGTCCTACTTAGACCCAGGACTAATATTTACTTTGCAAATAGGAAATGGGGGAGGGACAGGAGCAGGTTGGGCCCTGAAGCCGTGTAGGACCAGAAGCCTCCCGAGGCTGGCACAGGGCAGAAGGTGGAAGAGAAGGGCCCTGCCATGGAGGTCTAGGGATTTGGACTGGCTTGTTCTGGGGCAGGAGATGGGAGAAGACAGAGAGAAGGCCCAGGTGACCCTGGGCACAGCTCCTCCTCCCAGGCAGACAACTACCACACACAAACCTTCCTCCACAGCACCCTAGCCAGGAAAGAGGAGAACTAGGCTGGGGCCAGTGTGAGCTCTCCCTGCCCCAGGTCATCCTAGGGCAAGGGGCCAGCTTTCACCTTTCCATGCCTTGTCTCTAAGGCACTGTGATTACATAGACCTCCTCATTGATTTACATGCATAGACCTACTGATTATTAAGCATTTACTGTATTTCATGGGCTTTACATTCATAATCTCCCTTAGTTCTGACAACAAAAGTATTATTCCCATTGTACAGATAGGGAAACTGAGGCACACAGAGACTAAAGCAACCATCACTGTTAGGGTAGGAAAAAACTCAGGAAGGTCTGGTGGCCCCACTGACACAGGTTCACCCGTGTCTCGGGGGGGACAGCATGGGCTATAAACTCACCTTTGTGACTTCCTCTCAGAAACCTGTCCCCGGTCCCAGGAGGACTGTCCTCCCCAGTGGCGGGGATGGGCCAGAGGACTATCTGTCTACTTGTCCCCATGGCCCTGACCTGCTGACCTCTCCCTTTCCACACATTTCTTCATGTTGGTTCAACATTAACCCAGAGGGGTCAGGAAAATCCCTCAGAGTCCCAGGAGCTGACGCACTATGGCGCACGTCCGAGGCCTGGGGCTCTCTGGCTGCCTGGCCCTGGCTGCCCTGGTTAGCCTTGTGCACGGCCAGAATGGTAAGGGGGCGCTGGGAAGCGGGGCCAGGGTAGTGGGTCTGCGAGCTCAGCAAAGAACACAGGCAGGCCTGGGGTGGGTCTCAGGCAGAGCGTCCAACTTAGGGCAGCAGTAGGAGCTCGGCCCACAGGTGGGTGACAGCTTCTCTCTGGCAACGTCGGGGTGGGCAAGAGACGACCAGTGAAAGGAGAGAGCTGGCAAGCTGTGCTTCGCAGCCTTCAGGATCCTTCCCAACCCCAGAACCCCCTCTCGGGGGCCAGCAGGGCAGGCCAGGCTTGCTTCCCGCGCCCACGATGGCTAAGACAGCCTGGCTCCCTGAGGCGACGGTCCTCCGACCCTCCTACTGCAGTGTTCCTGGCCCCTCGGCAAGCACTGTCGCTGCTCCAGCGGGTCCGCCGGGCCAACAGCGGCTTCCTGGAGGAGCTCCGCAAGGGCAACCTGGAGCGGGAGTGCGTGGAGGAGCAGTGCAGCTACGAGGAGGCCTTCGAGGCCCTGGAGTCCACCAGCGCCACGGTGAGCCGCGCCCAGAGGAGGGCTGGGCTCCCAGGGGAGCGAGGGGCGAGCCAGCTGTCCACTGTGGATGACTGCAAGATGGGCAGCCTCAGCCGCTCTCGGGAGATCCCGCCGCCCTGGTGTGTCTGTTGGGGTTCCAATACCTGCTGAGGCTCCCCAACATCTGGGGCCTCCTGAGTCTTCAGTATGAGTCCACACTGGGGCTCTCGGGGTGCCTGACCCTGACGGAAGCCTTTCAGCCATGTGCCACCCTTGGCAGGGAGCTGGCTCTGGCCCTGTACCTGGAGCTCTGTACAGTCTTTCCCCTCCAGGGCTGTGGTCTCCCCCAGCCCCCGTTCAGCAGTGGGGTGTGTGCCGGGGGGATTCCGCTCTCCTCACACTCTTCTCCTTTTGGAAGCAAAAGTAGGAGACTTGGCCACGCGTCTCCGCACCTGTGTGAGCAGGGTAAGGGAGAGACAAACTTACTAAAAGGAGACAAAACTCCACCCGCCAGGGTCTCACTCCCAGCCCTTGTTTTTCAGGATGCATTCTGGGCCAAGTACACAGGTGAGTGCAGGGAGGGAGGCGGGGCTCCAGCTAGAGAATGCCCCGCCCCAGGGACCTCCTGGTGCCTGCAATCCACCCAGCCTGTGCCCTCCCTCCCATCTCCCTGTTTCTGTCATCCCACCACCCTTTACTCCACTCCATCCTGTCCCTGTGCCAATCCCAGAGGTGTTTCTGATCTTTTCCAGCTTGTGTGCCCGTGAGGAAACCTAGAGAAAACTTCATGGAGTGTATGGAAGGTGAGAAACGACATGGTGGGGGCAGGATCTGCCAGGGCCGCCTGGAAGAGGAGGGAGGCAGATGGGGAGCTGTGGCACTGACGGTGAGGTCCTTGTCATCAAGGATGCTTTTTCACATGTGGATCTGGGTAGTCAGCAGGTGATTCATGTTGGAGGAACAAAGGAGGGAATGGGTAGTTAAGCTTTAGAACCTCATTCCCGTTCCCCTGACTGAACCTTCTGCCCACCTGAGTCAGAGTCTGACGATGTCACATTTATTCTCCAAGCCCTTCGTTGACTCCCCATTACCCACAGAATAAAACACAGGTTTCTTAGCCTGGCAAACTTTGCAGGTTCTGCCCTTAGCCCCCCTTTCTGGACTTCCTATTTTACCAAACATGTACCCAAATCCCTGCGACTGACAGCCAGCACTTCTGTAAACATGTCAAGATGCTTCTACTTCTTGGTCATTGCTTACAGTGTCACCTTTCACTGCACACTGAAAACCCCTACCTTGACTGTGACTGTCTTACTTATTACTATGTCCTTAGTGCCTGGCATGGTACCTGTCCTGTCACGTGGTTGTCATGTAGTGGGTATTCAGTGAATATCTGGCGATGCCTGTTAAATGGGTTAGAGAACCATCATGTACAGAGAAGTTGCTGAGTAAGGATGTTGCAGGCCAAGAATGGTGGGCCAGAGGGACCTTGGAGAGGAGGACAGCTTCGGTAGGAGTGAAGAGGACACGTCCTCTGGATCCAGCACTCACCCAGGCTGGGGTCTCTCTGCAGGTAACTGTGCCAAGGATCTGGGTGTGAACTACCGAGGAAATGTGAGTGTCTCCCGGTCAGGCATCGAGTGTCAGCTGTGGAAGAGCCGCTACCCACATAAACCTGAGTGAGTGGTGGGTAGGCCTGTTCCCTAGTGGGCGAGAACAGGGAGCAAGGACACACCAGGCAGGCACGGCTCCCTGCTGAGCAATCTCCTATTCCAGCATCAACTCCACCACCCATCCTGGGGCTGAACTGCAGGAGAATTTCTGTCGAAACCCGGACAGCAGCACCACAGGGCCCTGGTGCTACACCACAGACCCCACGGTGCGGAGGGAAGAATGCAGCATCCCCGTCTGTGGTGAGCTGGAGCAATTAGACGGTTCATAGCCGAGGTCCAGGGGCCCCCAGGGGTCTGACAGTCTGGAATGGGCAACAGGATCCTGGCTACCTTTACAGCTGAAGTTAGTCATTCAAAACTGAATGTGTCTATCAGTCAGGAGGTTGGGAGACCAGGGCAAGTTGACTTCCTCCCAGGTCTTGGCTTCCTTATAATCCAGGCTCTGGCACATTCCAAACCGGCTCTCTCTCCCACAAAACGTTCTCCTCCAGGAAGCCCTCCCTGACCATTTCAGTCCACAGGTCCTTGTCTTTTCTTTTCTTTTTTTCTTTTTGGGTACTGGGGATTGAACTCAGAGGCCCTGGACCACTAAGCCACATCCCCAGCCCTATTTTGTATTTTATCTAGAGACAGGGTCTTGCTGAGTTGCTTAGGGCCTTGTTTTGCTGAGGCTGGCTTTGAACTCATGATCCTCCTGCCTCAGCCTCCCAAGCTGCTGGGATTACAGGCATGCCCCTTGGCGCCTGACCCACACACATTTTCTGGGCAATACAGAGCAAGCCTCAGACAGCTCCGCCCTGCCAGAGTCTGTCGTTCTTTCTTCCCATGGTGTGTTGCTTAGCGATGGCCACAATAATGCTGCAAAACAAACAGCTGCAGTCCCTCAGGGGCACGTCACAGTCAGCATGTACTTCTTACATGACCAGGCTGGGCTGGGGTGGCTCTGCTGGGCTCAGCTGCACTCGCCAGTGTATCTGTGGGGTCAACGGATGTTGGCTGCGCTTGGCTCTGCTACAGATGATGGGTCAGCTGAGCCAGGCTCCCAGCTGCAGTTGGACCCAGAGCTGCTTCCCTCACGTTCCTGCTGGAGCTGAGGCTGCATGGCAGCAGTTCTCTGGGGAAGCTCTTCCCCCAGTGGCGGTGGAACATCTTTTATGTGTTAAAATTTAGGCACAGAATTGGCAGTCAGTCCTGCCCATGTTCCATTGGCTGGAGCAAGTCTCGTGATCAAGGGCAACTCAAGAGGTGAAATATTGCCTTCCTGTAAATTCACAGGGCAAATTGATGTGGCCACAGGCAGGGATAAAGAAATCAGAACAGTGATTCAATCCAGTAAACATGGGCTTCTGTTTTTTGTCCCTCTTGGACCTATTGCTTCCTTCTGGGTCTGGTCTTAAACAAGACACCAATCCCCTAAACCAAAATAACTACTCTCACCCACCTGCCCCCATCCACACACTGATGAGAAGTAGGTTGCCAACTTGCTGAAACTGACCTCGTCTGTGCAGGCATTCCTAGTGGAGCCCAGCAATCTTTCCTGCCATGCCCTATAAGAATATAGAATCCAAGCTGGGTGTGGTGGTGATCCCCATAATCCTAGCGGTTTGGGAGGCTGAGGCAGGAGGACGGTAAGTTCAAAGCCAGCTTCAGCAACTTAGTGAGGCTCTGAGCAGCTTAGTGAGACCCAGTCTCTAAATAAAAAATAAGAAGGGCTGGGGATGTGGCTAAGTAGTTAAGTGCCCCTGGGTTTATTCCCTGGTACCAGGTAGTGGTGCTTGTCTGTGGTCCCACCAACTCAGAAGCCTGAGACAGGAGGATTGCAAGTTCCAGGCCAGCCTGGGCAAATTAGTGAAAATAGAAAAAGGGTGGGGGATGTCATTCTGTGGTAGAGTGCCCTTGGGTTCAATCCCCAGGACCAGAAAAAAAAAAAAAAAGGGAAAAATGCCATGCCGTCTCTACCAACAGATCACAGATATTCTAGCCAGGCACAGTGTCACATAGCCTAATAATCCTAGTGACTCTGGAGAGGCTGGAGCAGGAGAAGCCAGCCTGGGCAATTTAGCAAGACCCTGTCACCCTGTCTCAACATAAAAAAATGAAAAGAGCTGGGGCTGTAGCTCCGTGGTAGAGCACCTCTGGGTTCAATCCCCAGTGCTGGGAAAAAAAAAAAATTACAACTCACCCTGGATGACGGACCTGGTTACGATCTCTGGCTTATCGTGTAACCCGATGCTTATGGGAACATTTTGTTTAATCCTCTCAACAACCTGCTAGAAAGACTAGTACTGGTGGAAAGCAGGGGCCTGAAGCTCAGAGGGAACAATCTGCCCTGGTCACACAGGTAGAAGCCAGCCCACCCTCGCCTGTCGGGTTTCATGTATGGTCCACCCACTCTGTGCCTGTGTCTTTCCCACCAGGCGAGGGGCGCGTCACTGTGGAGATGACTCCCCGCTCTGGAGGCTCCAGGGTGAACCTGTCACCTCCATCGGAGCAGTGTGTCCCTGAGCGTGGCCGGCAGTACGAGGGGCGCCTGGCAGTGACAATGCAGGGGTCCTCCTGCCTGTCCTGGAGCAGCCCACAGGCCAAGGCCCTGAGCAAGGACCAGGATTTTAGCCCAGACGTGAAGCTGGTGGAAAACTTCTGTCGCAACCCAGATGGGGATGAGGAGGGCGCCTGGTGCTACGTGGCTGGGCAGGCTGGTGACTTTGAGTACTGCGACCTCAACTACTGTGGTGAGCAGGCAGGGCAGGAGCTTGAGATGCAGAGGACAAAGCTGGGAGGGACTAACAAGAACAGACAGTGCCTTAGCCAAAGCTTACCAGTGCACACACACAGCCCTCATTACAGCCGCAAGAAACCCCGGGGGGTAATCCCATTCCCATACACAGATGAGCACACTGAGGCACCGAGAGGCAGTTACCTAGTGACCCCGATGTGTATGTGTGCTCTTAACCTCAGCACCAAATGTCTTCCAAGGCTGGCTGGGGTTTGTGGAGATCTAGGGCCTGGGTGAGGTGTGCCCTAGCCCAGCCCTAGCCAGTGCTGGGGTCCCTACAGAGGAGGCTGTGGAAGAGGAGGCAGGGGACGCACTGGGTGAGGATGGGGACGTGGCCATCGGAGGGCGCACCACCACGGAGGAGTTCCAGACCTTCTTTGATGAGAAGACCTTTGGCAGCGGGGAGGCAGGTGAGGCATCCTCATCCTCAGGCATCTGTGGTGCACTGGGGCTGGCAGCCCCAATTGGCCCCTCACTGCCTGGTTTGCTCTGCAGACTGTGGGCTGCGGCCTCTGTTCGAGAAGAAGACAGTGAAAGACAAAACTGAAGATGAGCTTTTTGAATCTTACATCGACGGGCGCATTGTGGAGGGCTGGGACGCCGAAATTGGCATCGCACCTTGGTGTGTCCTGGAGCCCTGCACTACCATTCACTCCAGTGGGCTGGCCGCTGCTGGACCCCTCTGCCCCGAGGCTCAGCTTTCCAGACCACATTAGCACCCATGATCTCTCACCCACACAGCAACTATGGGATTGGCTCTATTGTTTCTCCAGAGCAGATGGTGCAGCTGAGGCCCACAGAGCCTTAAGGACTCACTCCAGGCACGCTGCTAATGCGTCTCAGTCAGCACTTGCCTCCAGGTCTTCTGACTCCAGAGCTGAGCTGAGCTGTGCGAACTCTGCCCTGAAGAGCCTGGGGAGGGGGTGCAAGGAGCAGGAAGCAGCCCTAGCCTCACATGGGGACTCCAGTTCCCCAGGGCAGTCTGGTCAAACTGGGAGCCTAGCCCAGGAGGCAGCTCTGTCCCGCTAGTTCTTAAATTGGGACTTCTTTCTCCTTTTAGGGCTGGTGAAGGGCAGTGCCCCAGGCCCTAATGCCTCCTGCTCCCCTTCCCAGGCAGGTGATGCTTTTCCGGAAGAGTCCCCAGGAACTGTTGTGTGGGGCCAGTCTCATCAGTGACCGCTGGGTCCTCACAGCTGCTCACTGCCTTCTGTACCCACCCTGGGACAAGAACTTCACTGAGAATGACCTTCTGGTGCGCATTGGCAAGCACTCCCGCACCAGGTACAGAGCCAGTGACGCAAGTGTGTCTGGCAGTGGTCTGAGTCCTTGAATGCCTACGAAGGACGCTGGTAGCTCTGGGGTATGTGGGATATGTCTGTCCATTCCCACAATACAATGTCCTAGCAGTCCATTTGGTCATGTCCTGGCTGAGGCTTGGTGCTGGGGTCAGAGAGTGAAATCCTCGTCTGTCCTCAGCTCTATTCCAGACACCAGGACATGACCCTGGTAGGAGTCTGTTCAAATAGTGATTGTGTGAACAGGGTGTGTGGCCTGGCTGCCTGGCCTACCTGACTCCAAAGCCCTGTATGGGTTTAGGACTGGGAAGAAGCTTCCGGGGGCTATGAAGTCAGGAACTAGCCCTGACCCCTCCCTGGTGGCCCAGTGATCACCCTTCCTCCCAGAGGCTGAGGGCAGGCAGTTTACTTTTTTGGGGAACTGGAAGCCTCTCACTTGGGTGAGCCTATACTTCTCAGGATCTCTGTTGGGGTGTGTGCAGATATGAGCGGAACATTGAGAAGATATCCATGCTGGAGAAGATCTACATCCACCCAAGGTACAACTGGCGGGAGAACCTGGACCGGGACATCGCCCTGCTGAAGCTCAAGAAACCCATCACTTTCAGCGACCACATTCACCCTGTGTGCTTGCCTGACAAGCAGACAGCAGCCAGGTGGGGCAGCCAGGTGGGGCAGCCAGAGGGAGGAGCATTAGTGTAGCGCAGTGGGTGTTGGCTGAGTCCTTGGCTGGGCTGATGAGGTGTGGCCTGGTCCAAGTTCCTTCGTCCTCTCTAGGCCTCTGTTTCATGGAGTAAACTCAGAAGTTCTTTCCTTTACTGGTGTTTTAGAATTTGGTCTCTAGAGAGTGGGGTTGGATTCCAGAGGCTTCTGGAGGGGTTGGTCTTACCAGGTCCTTCTCTCTTTCCCAAAGCTTGCTCCAGGCTGGCTATAAAGGGCGGGTCACAGGTTGGGGCAATCTGAAGGAGACGTGGACGACCAGCGTCAATGAGGTGCAGCCCAGCGTCCTGCAGGTGGTGAATCTGCCCATTGTGGAGAGGCCAGTCTGCAAGGCCTCCACCCGGATCCGCATTACGGACAACATGTTCTGTGCTGGCAAGTTTGTGCTTTGCAGGCCTGGGAACAGCAGGGACTCATATTGGTAGCTTGGGATGTGTTATGGACACTTACCTGGGGTTGTGCTCCAGTCACTTACAAGTCAAGTGGTGAACCTCTTGGAAGCTCAGTTTCTTCCTCTGTAAAATGGAGATAAAAATCTCCAGTGCCATAAGGTTGTAAGAGGGCCAAATGAGAAAGTGTATATAAAGCGTCTGACATGGGGACAGCCACCGGTTCAGTGTTCAGTAAATATGAGCTCAGCAACAAGAGGTCATGGGTGGGGGAAATGCCATTCATGTGATCATTCAGCAAATACATATTGAGCACCTGCTCTGCTCCAGGAGGCACTCAAGGATACACAATAGGGACCCATACAGAGGATGCCTGTTTCCTGAGACAGCTTCCTTCCAAGGAGGGAATGTCAATGAACAGATCTAGAACATCAGTCCCTGTAAATGCTATGAAGAAAAATAAGGCAGATTAAGGGAAGAAGTGAGGATGACAAGGGTACTCATACTTGTAATTGAATGGGCAGAGAAGGTTGGAGAAGGTCTCTTCAAGAAGGTGATGTTTGAGCAGAAACATGAAGAAGCAGAGGAGTGAACCAGGCATGTTGAGGGGAAAGCACACATCAGGTGGAGGGCAGCAAGTGCAAAGGCCCTGGAGGTGGGACCATGCATTGCAGGTCTGAGGAGTGCCAGGCAGGCCTGTGGGCTAGGGTGTAGTAAACCCAGCAAAGCAGCAGATGAGTGGGAGAGGAGTGCAGGCAGAGGATGGGTACTTTCCTTAGTGCCTTGAAGGACTTTAGTTCTCCCCTCCCCAACCCCCTGCTCCAGTATTGGAGATTGAACCCAAGGAGCTACACCTCCAGGCCCTTTGCTCCTTTGTAAATTTGAGACAAGTTACTGAGGGTGGCCTTGAACTTGTGATCCTCTTGACTCAAGTTGATCCTCAGCCTTGTGATCCTCAGCCTTCCAAGTTGCTGGGATTATAGGGATGGGCCACTTTGCCTGGCTTTCAGTCATTCTGAGTACTTCCTTAATTTCTGGCACAGCAAGATGCACAAGAAAATGACTGCATTCTCAAATCAGCCATTTCTCCAAGGAATCCTTCCAATAGGGAATGGTATTTAAAAACCAAGATCCAGAGGCTAATGTGCACATTGCTACTGGGATGTCATTGCTTCTAGGCTGTCTGAGTGCAGACAACTAGATGTGTATAGTGCATGTAATAACACCCATATCCATTTTTTAATTTTTATTTTTTAGTTGTAGATGGACACCCTACTTTTATTAATTTATTTATTTTTATATGATGCTGAGGAGCGAACCCAGTGCCTCACACATGCTAGGCAAGTGCTCTAACCATTGAGCCACAACCCCAGACCTCCACATCCATTTTAATATCTGGCTGTCTAATCAGAAACTAAGAATTCATACTGTGACCTTCAATTTCAAACCAATACCACAAGATGAGTTTTAACTTCTCTGTATTATTTATTTAAAATACCATTAGATTTACTTGTTTCTGGTTGTATTCAATATCACCCCCTCCATCTTTGTTATATTTATTTTTGGATTATGTGAAATGTTCACACGGTTGTAAGAGAGACCTGTTGAAACAGGTACTGTACACTTTATTTATTTTTATTTTTTATTTTTATTTATTTATTTATTTATTTATTTATTTATTTATTTGAACCAGGGATTGAACTCAGGGACACTCGGCCACTGAGCCACATCCCCAGCCCTATTTTGTATTTTATTGAGACAGGGTCTCACTGAGTTGCTTAGGGCCTCGCTAAGTTGCTGAGGCTGGCTTTGAACTCGTGATCCTCCTGACTCAGCCTCCCAAGTCGCTTGGATTACAGGCGGGCGCCACCGTGCCCGGCTTACTGTACACTTTAGAGGTGACACTTCTGCTTCCTTCTTTCCTGTTCCCATCCCCCTGCCTTTCCACCACATTTCCATCCTCTTCCTGTAATTAACCAGTCTCATTTGTTTGTGGCTTGTTGTTTCTGTGTTTCTTTTTACACCAATGAACAAACACGTTTGCTTTTTTCCTCTTATTTTACACACAGGGTAGCATAGTAGAGAACATCTTTTATTTCATTTTTTCCACATCATGTATTCTGGAAAAGCATTCCATATTGGTTAGAGTTACATAGTTCTCCATTATATGGGTGTACCATAGATTATTCAACAATTTCCCAAGAATGGATATTCAGAGTATTTCTAGTAGTTTGCAGTTACAAACAATGCTGCAGTGAATAACCTTGTGCACATCTATTTTTGTATCCTTGGAGGTGTATCTTCCAGTATTTCTAAAGTGGTGTTGCTAGGTGAAGCAGTGAATTCATGTAATTTTGTTAGGTATTTCCTAATTTTTTTCCATATGTGCTATACCAACTTGCATTTCCATCTAGTGTATGAAAATACCCGTTCCCCACAGTCTCACCAACAGAATGCCATACTTTTTCATCTTCACAAACCTGACAGGTGAGAGATAGCATCTCCTCCTAATTTTAATTTGCCTTTTTCTAATTGAAAATGAAGAAAAACAGCTTTTCATATGCTTAATGATCATTTTCAGATAATTTTCGTGTGTTTTCTTGATTTTGGGCTCATTTTTTGGTACTTTTCCCACCAATTTTTAAGACTTCTTTATGGATTTGAGACCAATCAGCTATCCCTACACCATTCATTCAAAATTCCATCTTTGTTCCTTTCATCACATTCTGGGTTCTTATGTGTACTTGAGTATGTTTCTGGACACTCTGTTCTGTCATCTATTTTGTGTGTCAGTTCCACATTATTTTGGGGGGTGGGTGGGTGTGGTTGCTGAGGATAGAACCCAGGGCCTCACCCATGTGAGGCAAATGCTCCACTACAGAGCAGAGCCCTGGCCTTCTGGTTATTTTAACTGGAGAGGCTGTAGAAAATGTTCAGTGTCTGATAGGGCTCATCTCTCTTAGTTGTTTTTATTTTATTTAGTTGTAGGTGGACACAATATCTTTCTTTTATTTATTTATTTTTATATGGTGCTTAGGATCAAACCCAGGGCCTCACACATGCCAGGCAAGCACTCCACCATTAAGTCCCCGACCCCAGCCCTTACTTATTGTTTGCTAGTGTTTTCCTGGCAATTCTTGCTTGTTTGGTTTTCCACATGAATTTAGTATCAACTTCAAAAAGCATATTGGCATTTTTGTTAGGATTATGTTACATTTATAAACTAATTTAGGGAGAACTGACATCTTTTTGATCTTGAATTATTCTATCCAAGGATAAGGATGTCTTTCCATTTGTTCAAGTCTACTATTATTGTTCTCAAGTGCTGCAGTGCATTCTCTTGTGATTTTTTTTTTCTCCTTGGTACCTTTAACATATTTGTGTTTTCTCCCTTATTTTTCTTGAGTAAATTAGTTAGTGGTTTGCCAGTTTTGCAAAAACAAACAAATAATACCTAGGAATTTGACTTGTTAAATAATTAGGCCTATCATTTTTTTTTCTTTTCATATGGGTCTACCATTTGTCTATTCTGTAATATTTCTGTTTTTATCTTTATATAAGTTTCCTTATGTTTTTCTTATGGTTTACTTTGCTGTTTTCTTTCTGGCTTTTTGAACTGATAATATGGTTTATAAGTTTTTGTGGCCGGGTGCGGTGGCGCACGCCTGTAATCCCAGCGACTCGGGAGGCTGAGGCAGGAGGATCGAGAGTTCAAAGCCAGCCTCAGCAACTTAGCGAGGCCCTAAGCAACTCAGTGAGACCCTGTCTCTAAATAAAATACAAAACAGGGCTGGGGATGTGGCCTAGTGGCCGAGTACCCTGAGTTCAATTCCCGGTTCAAAAAAAAAAAATTTTTTGTTTGCTTATTTGGTATTAGGAATTTAACCCAAGGGTGCTTTATTACTGAGCTACACTTCTAGCCGCCCCCCATTTTTTTTAATTTTGAGAAAGGGTCTTGCTAAATTGCTGAGGGTCTTGCTAAATTGTTGAGGTTGGCCTGAAACTTCTGATCCTCAGTCTCCCGAGTGGCTGTGATTACTGGCATGCACCACCATGCCCTGCTGGTTTATTTATTTTTGATCTTCCATATATATTGATTAGGGCTATTCATTTTCCTCTATTTGTTACCACTATTTTTAAAAAAATTCTGTACATTGTGTTCCCCTTTCACCCAAGAGTCATTTAATGGATGATTTTTAAATTTCAGGATGGGAGCCAGGTACAGCCAGGTGTGGTGGAAAAGGACTATAATCCCAGTGACTTGGGAGGCTGAGGCAGAATTTAGTGAGACCCTATCTCAAAATAAGAAGTAAAAAGGACTGGAATGTAACTTAGTGGTAGAGCAACCCTGGATTTGATCCTCAGTGCAGCAAAATGAAATAAACATAAATTTCAAGATGGAAAGGCCCTTTTGTATTTTGATTTTGCTAATATATTTTAGTTTTACTGCATTGTGATAAGAGTATTGTTTGTAATAGTTCTACTTTTTGGAACTTATATTTTGAGAGAGAGCTTGCTTTTGATCAACTTCTGTTTATGTTACATGTGTGCCTGAGAAGTTGTGTCTTCTATTATCTTGGTGTAAGACTTGATATATATCCACTAATGTACCTTATTACTTCCTATTCTTTTAAATTTTTTTTTAGTTGTGGATGGACACAATAACTTTATTATTTTTATGTGGTGCTCAGGATCAAACCCAGCACCTCACATGTACCACTGAGCCACAATCCAGCCCTCATTACTTCTTATTAGGTAATTTGTGTCCTTACTTAAGTTCAATCTGTTTTGTACCATTTGCCATATTAAAATCTCTTATTGTGGCTGGGGGTGTAGATTAGTGGTAGAAAGTGAGTTTAACATGACTGAGGGTCTGGGTTTGATCCCTAGCACCTAAGAAAATTTATTATTAATGTATTTCTGTCTGCCTCCTTACATCTCCTATAATTATTTTATAAATGTGGTTTCTGTATCCTTTGGTGCAGATATGACTGTTACTTATTCATTGTGAATTGTAGCTTTTAGCATTAAAGTGTCCCTCTATTTTTTAAAAAAAGTGTCCTTCTTTAAATTACTTTCAGTTTTGGGATCACTATTCCTACTCTCTTTGATATATCTTTGCCCAACCCTTTAATTTTAGCCTCTATGAATTATTGTTTTAGGTGTGTCTCATATATAGCATAGCAGATTCTTGCTTTATAAGCCAAATGAAAATGTTAATAGGTGAGTTAAGTCCATTCATATTTGTTGGTGTGATTCATATAGTATTAACTCATTATTTTGGAATTATGTGTATTGTATTTCATACTGTTTTTTTTTCTGTGTGAGCTTTGCATTTAAAAATTTTATATATTTAGGCAAGTTTATATTTTGCTCTGGTGGTAATCTTTGGGATTCCACCTTTTTAAAATACCCTAATTCCTTGTTTTTCTTTTCTTTTCTTTTGGTAGTTGTCATTGAACCCAGAGCTGCTCTTCCACTGATCTACATTCCCCAGCCCTTTTTATTTTTCATTTTGAGCCAGAGTCTTGCTAAATTGCTGAGGTTGGCCTTGAACTTATGATCCTCCTGCCTCAACTTCCCCATTCACTAGGATTACAAGTGTATGCCACCATGCCTGACTTCTGTTTTGGATGGGATGTTGCTATGTTGCCCAGGTGGGGCTCAAGCCATCCCATCCTCTGAAGCTTCCTCTTCCTGAAGCTCCTGAGATGCTGGGAGTACAGGTGTACAACACCATGCCTGACTTTTATTTTCTTAAATTTTCAGTTATGCCTTTAAATTCCCACCTGCTTGTTGTACAGAAATCAATGAGCTGGGGCTGCCGTTATAGTTCAGTGGTAGAGCACTTGCATGTGTGAGGCACTGGGTTCAATTCTCGGCACTGCATATAAATAAATAACAAAAGATAAAGGTCCATTTACAACTAAAAAATAAATGAGCTTATTTTACTTTCCTCTCATATTTTTAGTTGCACTATTTCTTCTTATTAGAACAGTTAGTCCTCTTATTGAAGAATCCCACTCAGCTCTTGGGTCAGAGGAAGCTTAGCCATCAGAAGATTCAAGAAGGGTGGGGGGTGGTTTCCTGATTCATATGTTTATAACCATTTTTTTCCATAGCTCTGGCATTAAAGGACAACTTTGTTGTACATAAAACCCAAAGTTCATATTTTTCTTCGAATTTTTTAAAAATATGGCACTTTTTTTGGGGGTGTACTAGGGATTGAACCCAGCTGCTTAACCACTGAGCCACATCTTCAGCCCTTTTTATTTATTTTGAGACAAGGTCTTGCTAAATTGCTGAGGCTGGCTTTGAACTAGCGATCCTCCCGTCTCAACCCCGAGTCATGGAATTACAAGAGTGCATCACGCAGCCCAGTTGCATGTTTTTTTTTTTTTTTTTTTGGTAGTTGTAGATGAACAGCATGCTGTTATTGTATTTGTTCATTTTTATGTGTTCCTAAGGATCAAATCAAACCCAGTGCCTTGCATGTGCTAGGCAAGCGCTCTGCCACTGAGCTCAGCCCTAGCCCTGTATGCTGTTTTTGAAAAGTCCAATGCCAGTGTAATTCTTTTCCCCCTGGAAAGTTCTCAGTCTCTTTGCTTGGAGGCCTTGAGGATTCTTGCTTCATCTCTGAAGCATTGCTTTTTTGTTACGATATGTTTCAGAGTTGATTATTTCTGATCATTTTTGCCACGTACCCATTGGATCCTTTTACTATGTACGTTCAATTTGTTCTTCATTTTTGTGAGATTTTCTTGGGTTATTAACTAAACACTGTTTCTGTTCCATTGTTTTATTTTTCTCCCTCAGGGACTCAAATGTCTTCTTTTGGCTTGAGTTCCATTTCAGTTACTTTCTGCTTTTTATTTCTTCCCATTGTTTTGTCTATTTATATTTTTTGGATTTCTGATTCAAGATATTTTTCACATGCACAAGATTGCTTGAGGATGTTTTATTTAGCTCCAGTTTTTGGGTTGTATTCTGGGGAAGAATTTTATTAACTCAGGTCTTTTTATTCTTATTGTTTCCTATAGTATCTTTCTATGGTTCTATTTAAGTTTTCATCCAGTTATTTGTAGATTTAGGGTTATTTACAAGATTCCTAATTTGACTCTACCTGCATCTGTACATAAATTTCAGTATTTAGATATACAACTAAATACACTGAATTAATTTGAAGTTTGGGAGGGGTGTTTGTGTATTCTACTTACATCGAAGGTGTGGTTTGTGTTTGTGGGCTATGTCATGGTTGTTCATTTCATTCTGCATAGTTTGTTGACGATAGTGGGGAGTTTTGGATAAAGAGAACTGCCATCATACTCAGCTACCTATAAGTCTAACTTACTTTATAAAATCATTCTGTTTGGTGTGTGTAGGGGAATAATGGATTATAGGTGGGCAGAGTAGAACTGGGGAAACTGGTATGGTTCAGGGTAGAGGCAACCTGTCCAGGAGTGGAAGTGTTGAAATATGATTGGATTTGGGATACATGTTGAAGGTAGAGTCAGTGAGATTTGCTAAGGGACTGGATGTGTGGTGTGAGGAAATGAAGAGGTCAAGGATGACTAGAAGGCCTGGGTGCAGTACTGAACACCTGAAAACCCAGTGGTTTGTGAGGCTGAGATAGGAGGATCATGAGCTCAGTGTCAGCCTCAGCAACAGCAAGGTGCTAAGCAACTCAGTGAGATTACAGGCATGAGCCTGTAAGAGTTCAAAGCTGGCCTCAGCAAAGGCAAGGTGCCTAGCAACTCAGTGAGACCCTGTCTCTAAATAAAATACAAAATAGGACTGGGGATGTGGCTCAATGGTTGAGTGCCCCTGGGTTCAATCCCTGGTATCCTACCCCCACCAATAAAAAGGATGACTGGGTCAGAGGGATGCTTGCAGGATACAGCCCTTGAATGGGAGTGGCTCCTGAGCCTTGCTGTTCTCTCTTCAGGTTATAAACCAGGTGAAGGGAAACGAGGAGATGCTTGTGAAGGTGACAGTGGGGGACCCTTTGTCATGAAGGTAAGCTTCTCTGAGGCCACAGGCTAGTGGGTAGATTTCAAAGGAGCAGGGAGGGTTGGGTGAAGAGGGACCTGTTTTTAGAAACCGTTGCTTGGCAAAGGTGACACAGACACTACCTTGGATTTGACTATTGGAAATTCCATCTTTCTTCCTCAGAGCCCCTTTAACAAACGCTGGTATCAAATGGGCATCGTCTCGTGGGGTGAAGGATGTGACCGGAATGGGAAATATGGCTTCTACACACACGTGTTCCGTCTGAAAAAGTGGATACAGAAGGTCATTGATAGGTTTGGATAAGGGGCCACTCACATTCTGCAGTGAAAGAAACCAATCCAGTGAAATAATTATTTTGTTTGTTTCTAAAAGCATAGTTCCCAATAAAAGTGACTCTGTCAATGAGACTCAGTGTTCGCAGTGCCATTCATGGGCAGTTTCCTGGACTGGGCTCAGAAAAACCAGGAATACTGCTGCTGGATAAACAGGACAACTTCCAAAGAATCTACCATCTCCAGAACAGGACCAGCTGAGGGGGGAGGTGGTAGTATGAATATATGAGATTTTTAGAACATTCCATACCCAGAGCTTTAACAGATTGTCTTCATAATTTAGTACTCATAAAAGGTAGGTAATGTCCTGAGAGGTGGGCAAGTGAACAGATTTGGAGAAGTAGCTTGTCCAAAGTTCCACATCTAAGAAAAGTCAAAGTAGGTATTGAAATACAAAGTTGGTGAGGCCTGTGCTTTTGGTTGCTCTGCTTCAAAGAGCTTGTCCTAACCCCAGAGGAGAGGCTGGAGGATGAGGGCGTGAGGAGATGCATCTTTCTCTTTACCTCAGACTTATCCTAGTAAAACCCTACATTCTTCCTCAAGTCATTAAAATGGCAGATTTTTGCCCCCACGAAGCTCAGTGTTTAAAATGCCATTATTTGATAGCAGTGTGAAGCACAGTAGTTAGGAGCATGGGCCCCTTCCATTAGTGCTCTGGTTCAGATTTTGGCTCTAGCCTTGGAAGGTATAACTAAGGTTGTCACTTGATCTCTAAGCCTCAATTTCTCAAATTTTAAAGGATGTATTTAATGGTGTATTATGAGGATTAAATGACTTCCATAGTGTACTTAGCACAGTGCCTGGTGCCAGGTAAACTCTCCCTAAGTCATGTATACTTCTATTCCCACTACTGCCTTCCAATTGAACTGGGTAGACATCCAGCCTGGCATGTTCCAAGTTCCTCTGCTGCTTACCTCCTCCCTTCTTTGGTCCCCATTTTCAAATAGCATATCAAAGGGATGGGGTTGTAGCTCAGTGGTAGAGTGCTTGCCTTGCATGTGTGAAGAACTGGGTTCAATTCTCAGCACCAAATATAAATAAAAAATAAAAATCCACTGACAACTAAAAAAATATTTAAAAAACCCCCACAAATAGCATATTGGGGGGCTGTTGCTTTCTGGAATTCTCACATAGCAGCAGTTAAACAGATTAGAGCAATTTGTTCTTCCAGGAAACAGGGCCTACAGGTTATTTAAGTGGATTTGTAAAACGGTTTGGATAAATTTTAAAGTCATGAGTGATAGACTTTATTTATTTTTAGTACCAGGGATTCAAAGTAGACTTAACCACTTAGCCACATCTCCAGCCCTTTTTATTTTTTACTTAGAGTCAGGAACTCACTAAGTTGCTGAGGCTGGCTTTGAATTTGCAATCCTTCTGCCTCAGCCTCCCTAGCCACTGTGATTACAGCTGGGCACAATGGAAGTAGTTATCTCTAACCCCGACCCCTCATCATTTTTCATTTTTTCCATATATAAAGGGACAGAGAATTTAGGACAGAGTTCCTTTCTCTCATTCTTTGGTTCTTGTTGACCAGAAAGCAGGGTAAACTGGGCACAGTGGTATACCTGTGCACCAACTACTCAGGAGGAATTGAGTTTGAGGCCAACCTGGGCAAGATAGCAAACTTTTGTCTTGAAGAACAATAACAACAGTATGAAAACAGGGTAAAAATGGGTAATTCAATGAACTTTCTGTATCTCAGCTGCCAAAGCTTTAACTAGAACAAAGGGAAAGGGATTCTGAATTAGTTATAATACCCAGAATCTGCTTTTTAAACAAGGACACACATCTCACCAACATCACTATCTGTTCTAAGCTCTGGGCACCTGGGGTTTCAAATTAGTTGTGCTAATCCCAGACCCAAGTGCATGCACTTTCCAATTATGCTCTTCTACAATAGCAATGAACTCCATCTTCCCTACTGTGAACACTTATCTACTTCTATGCTTGCCCTATAAGGGAGAAAAATAAGGTTACTTCCAGGCAGACTAGGGACCACTTGTAAATGATGACTCGAAGTAAAAGAGAATTCATTTAATGGAAAAATCAGGAGTGGATTCATTCCCCGGCAGTCTTTCAAATTAGTTTTTTTTTTTGGGGGGGGGGGTTCAGGGAATTAAACCCAGGGGTGCTTTACCACTGAGTTACATCTCCAACCCTTTTAATTTTTTATTTTGAGACAGGTTCTTACTAAGTTGTGCTTGGGACCTCACTACATTGCTGAGGCTGGCCTTGAACTTGTGATCCTGGTACCTCAACCTCCCAAGTTGCTGGGATTACAGGCATGTGCCACTATGCCTGGCTGGTCTTTCAATTTTTGAATACCAGTTGTGTAGAAGGTGGGCTAGGAGAGCTTCCCAATTGCTCTAAGTCTCTCCCTGATCCAGAATCTTAGTCCTGAAGAGTTGTCGTCACTGTGGAGGGAGGTTCTATGGAATTTATTCCACAATTGAATCCTTAGTTCATGTCTTGCTCCTCACTCAGACTCACTGCAAAGCAACTGTTAATCTGGACCAAGAGGCTTAGATAACCAGGCAGGAAATGACTAAGCTCTCCCTAACTCCATTAGCAATGAACCTAAATCCAGTTGTGGAGTGGGAATCATTGTAGTCCAGCCAATGCCTGAGCACAATCTCATGTGTATTTGAGCCACAAAGAAAGTGGTGGGATGGAAGATCTCCTTGGAAATGCTGGAGATGAGGGAAGTCATCACCAAGACCCGAAGACAGGGAAGAATGGAGAATTCCCTGCTTCCCTATAGTTGTGTGTGTAAAGAAGGAAAGGCAAGTCCTTCCTGTGCCACAGGAATAACAGAAGCCCCAGTACATGAGCTCCACAGGCAGCAATGAACCTTTTTCCAACTGGCTATTTTACCCAGCTGATCCCCAAAAGGTGACAGAGCTGCCCTGCACTCCCAGATATGGAGTATCTTGGGAGACAGGTATAGTTAATTCAAACTTTATTTATAAAAGACTCTTAAATTAGTTGTTGTCTCATGCCATGCATTCATACAGAATACAGTGACCCTTCAGGGCTACAGGGAGAAGAGCTCACAAACTCAAAACTATTAAAGAAGTTCTAATAGTTAAAAGCTAGGAAAGATTAGGACAATTTTACAAATGAGAATTAAAAATAAAACAAAAGAAAAAGGATATGGAATCTAGTCTGAGCTGAGTGGAGCAGCTGTTTACAAGTCTGTACACTAACCTAATCCACAGACAGTCTTCTAGAGGCGGATGTCGATGGAGAGAAGCAGGGCACGTACAGACTTGTGCAACAGCTACTCCCCCCGCCCCACTGCGGTCTGATACATACAACCAGTTTGTGTATACTAGGCCTGCCAAGGCCACTTCACACTATGAGGACTTCTAGTTTAGTAAACTAAAGCTGCAGGGTGCAGGGGGACGGGCAGCTTCATTTGCGACTGCTTTTTATTCTCTCCAGTCTTTTTTTCAAGTCGTCAATGTTAGTTGTGGAGGAGGAAGAGGAGGTCAAAGTTCCTGCAGAGTGGGTCTGGTTAGAATCCAGGTCTGAATGCTGGTGCTGCTCCCGTGACTCCCGCAGCTGAGAGAGCTTGCTGTGGAGCATGTCTGTGGAAGAGGCGACTGGAGGAATTGCTGGTTTGGAGAGCAAAGAGGTCAGTGGAGGTCGATCATCTTGCTATTGAGAGAAGAAGAGACACTGTTTAAAACTGGGGAAAGCAGGACAAGATGCAGCTCCGGCCTCTTCTCTGTGGGCCAGCCTATACCTGAACTGCATGATATTGGTCTCCCTGACCCACGAAGTAGGAAAGAGAAGTACCTTTGTGTTGTCCAGACCACATCGCTGTCGGAGGATTTTTAGCCTTTCTAGGTAGACAGATGGTCCTACTTCTTCTCCATTTGTGTTACCTATGGAGGATACTGTGCTTGTAGGAGGGGGCACACATGTGACCTCCATTTGAGGGGAGATGCCTAGAGAGGAAAATGTAGAAGGAATATTCAAATATGTACATAGACTGCTTGGAGACTACTTTGGTCAGTCTGTCACCACAGAGAACAATTAAGAGTTTCCAGGGTTGGGAGGAGTGTAGCTCAGTGGTAGAACTTGTGTTAGCATGCATAAGGTCCTGTGTTTGGTCCCTAGCACCTAAGAGGAAACATAAAAAACTTCCAGGAGTTTGAATACTGCCACTGTTCTTGGAAATTAAAAAATCCACAAGGATTCACCTGGAAGTTGGTGATAAAAGAATGGTCTGAAATATGAAAGATAAGCTTCATAAGAACTTTAAGAATTGATACATAAAAGGAAGAATGTAAGTTGGGCTATTAGTCTACATCCTGGTTATGCAAGGGGTTGCTATTCTAGAAATCCCAGGGCTAACTTGGACAATTCAAATAAAACAAGCTATTCTTGAGTATACTGTAATTACCCAACTGAAAAACCTGAGGACCTCTAATGTGTGGAACAATCAGATCAGGTTTGGGCCAGGTGAGAAAAGAGAGAAAGCTCTTCTTCAAAGCTGTGAAGGCCAACAAGGAGCTCAAGACTATGGGGTATTAAGGAAGAAGAGAGGGAGAAGCTGAGCTGTTCAACAAATCTTTAAAGCAGGATAGGCACTGGAATATCTGTAACCTTATCATTAAGATCAATATTCTAGCAAGACAGCGGAAAACCAAAAACTAAACAAAAAATACAACAACAACAACAAAAATTCTATCTCGGTTCCTAACTTTCTGAGAAGGAACAATCAGCTGAACATACAGATTATATAGGCATATAATCTCAGCTAGTCAGGAGACTGAAGCAGGAGGATCGCCAGTTTGGGGCAAGCCTTGGCAACTTAGACCCTGTCACAAAATAAAATAAAAATGGCTGGGGATATAGGTCAGTGTTAAAGTAACCTTAGGCTCAATCCCCACTAGTGTAAAAAACAAAACAAAACAAAGCATTATATTCACGGCTGGGCTGTAGCTCAGCTGTAGAGCACTTTTGCCCAGCATGTGCAAGGCCCTGGTTTCCATGCCCAGCACAGAAAATAAACAAAACAAAAAGACTCCAATGAAAAAGGATTCCCCCTCCCCCCAAGGGAGAAAAAACTGCTTTATGATAAATAGAAAAGTAAAATGGGTGTGCACAGGGGCATGTAAACCTATTAATTCCAGCAACTTAGGAGGCTGAGACAGAGGCAGTTTGAGGCCAGCCTCAGCAACTTAGCAAGACTCTTAGTAAGTTAGTGAGATTCTGTCTCAAAAAGAAAAAAACAAAAAGGATAGAGAATGTAGTTCAGTGGTAAAAGCACCCTTTGGTTCAATCTCTAGTACCAAATGAATAAAAGTAATACAGGTTACTCCAGGCAAGAATGAATTTTTTAATGTAAAGATAAGGAGAATATGTTGAGAGGGTGAAAAATGAATGAGGAATAATGTAAAAGCCAGTGATAAAAGATGCTTAAATATATGAAACCGCTGGGCGTGGTGGCGCACGCCTGTAATCCAAGCGACTTGGGAGGCCAAGTCAGGAGGATCGCGAGTTCAAAGTCAGCCTCAGCTACTTAGCAAGGCCCTAAGCAACTCAGTGAGACCCTGTCTCTAAATAAAATACAAAATAGCGCTGGGGATGTGGCTCAGTGGGCGAGTGTCCCTGAGTTCAATCTCTGGTTCCAAAAAAAAAAAATGAAACCAATTCAATAATTAATGGGATCACATGCTGGTGTTGCAAATGTGCTATTTAGGCCATTCAAGGTTAATTAATTAATATTAATCAATATTAAAGATTTTGGAAAAGGAGGCCCTACCATGATCAACCAACCATGGTATGTCCATATGTGCACACTGTTTGACATTCTGAACACCACCTTTCAAGAAAGAGATCCTGAAGGTCTTTGAGAAAGGTAATTTAAGGTGTCAAAAACAAAGAAGACCAATTAGTTAAGAGATAGAAGACCAATTAGATAATTCGATTGAAGCTTTACCCATGAAAAATACATGCTGAGAGAGAATCTGATTTGAGTTTGAAAACAAAAGAGGAATTGTGCTTTTATAGGCAAACAACTTCGGAATGCAAGTGTAGATGAACTTCACTGAACTTGGAAAAAACTTAGGACAAATGTGAGAGCTGTAGTTGGCCTTGATGAGAGGAACTTTTGCAGGTGAGTCTGTTTCACTGGCTTAGGTTGTGACAAATATTTTCTGTAACTGAAATCTTCTAAGTCTTCTTTTTGTCTCTAAATCCTGTGATCAGTGATTCTCAAACAATGGTCATTCACTGTGGGAACAGTAATATTTCAGCTTAAACTTAGAGTATGCATTCATTCATAACATTCAACAAACATTCAGGATGTGCCAGGCAGCAAAACAGATAAAAACCTTTCCCCTATGGATTTTAAATTCTAGCAGAGACACAGACGCTGGACAATTAACCTAACAGATACTATATCATATATTATGTTAGAGGTGGTTAGTGCTACGGCAAGGTGAGCGTTAGGTTATAAGTTTTAAATAAGGTCTTATCAAGATGATGGTATTTGAACATAGATGTGAAAAGAAGAAAGGAAACTAGCCAATAACAAAAAGCACTATAAAAGACACAGCCAGTGAAGGGGCTGGGCGTGGGGAGTGGCCCTGGGTTCAATTGCCAACATTGGAGGCAGTGGAAAAAGCAATGCACAGAAACTAAGGTACATGCCTGTGGGTTCTAGAAACAACGAGGGAGCTAAGTAGGACTGGAGAGTAGTAGATGAGGTCCCAGAGGTATCAGGGGCTCAGATAATGCAGGGCCTCTAAGACCTTTATAAGGGCTTGCTTTTACTTCTGCTTAGTGCAGTCTTCTGGAGAATGTTTGAGAAGACTCATTCTGATGCAATGTGTGATTGTGAATATTGGAAAGCAAGGGTGGAAGCAGGAGTTCAGGCAGAAGGGCAGTACTGCTCTAGTTCAGGTGAGAGGTAATGATGTCTCTGATCAAATAAGAGTAAAGGTGAGGAACCAGGTGCTGTGGTGCATGCCTGTAATCCCAGTGACTCTGGAGGCTGAAGCAAGATGATTATAAAATCAAGGCCAGGCTCAGCAACTGAGCAAGACCCTGTCTCAAAATAAAACATAAAAGTGGCTAGGGATGTAGCCCAGTGGTAAAGTGCCCCTGGGTTCAATCCCCAGTGCAAAACAAAAAAACAAAACAAAACAAAAAAATAAAAAAAGAAAGAGGAAGGGTGGGGAGGGAAAAAATTTCCATACATATATGAATTTGTCAGGATGAACCCAACTACTATGTATAACTATGAAGCTCTAATTAAAAGAAAAAAAGCTGGGTGCAGTGGTGCATGCCTGTAACTCCAATGAATCAGGAGGCTGAGGCAGGAGGATCACAGATTCAAAGCCAGCCTCAGAAACTTAGCAAAGCCCTAAAGAACTCAGTGAGATGCTGTCTCTAAGTAAAATACAAAAAGGGCTGGGGATGTGGCTTGTTTTTGAGTGCCCTTGGGTTCAATCCTCAGTACCAAAAAATAAATAAATAAATAAATAAATTAATTAAAAAAAAAAAAAACCAAAACACCACCACCACCAACAAAAAAGAGTAAAGGTGGAAAGTGTGAATGGACCCTGAAAACATGGTTTACAGATAGAACCAAAAAGATTTCCTGCAGAGGAAGAGAATTCCCAAAGTTCGGGTTCTAACCAAACTAGAAGAAAAAAGTTTTCTTCAACCAAAATGCAGAAGAGTACAAACACAGCAGGTTTGATTGGAATATATGAGCTTAGTTTTTGACATGTTGAATTTGTGAACTGTGAGCTATATTGAGCTATAAAAGGAAACCATACCTGTTGAAGTGGGAATACGGCCTTTGCCCTCCCTCTCCATCTCAATCACCCGAAGGCCTCTTTCAACATAGCTCTGGAAGAACTGTGAGGAATTTTTCAGAAATGGTTCAATGTCAGCATCTGAATATTTCTTCTTATATTCATACAACTCTGCTAGGCCCTGTAAACAAGAAAAGGAAAAGGTGGGGATGGATATCAATTAGTGCCCCTTTTCCACAAAGCAGATTCCCATTTAGTTTAATGTTTCCACTCTCACCTCTTTAGTGTTCTCTTTAGATCCAATCTTCTTAAAAATCTCAGCTAAGAAATCATTCACTTTGGCCTTTGATGCTTTTTCATCCTGAAAAATTGAAAGACACAAGGAAGATCTGGTTAGACTTAGGCTTGACTTACTAGGAATCAGTGGTTGGATATGAACAGAAAATATCTCAAGTCTGAACCTTATTGATATGTTCCTGCAGGTAAGGGAGACACCAGCATTTGCAAAGTCTGCAACAGAACACCATTCTGGGTTATGGATGACTCCATTCTCTGGTTTCCACCTCAACTTGATGAAAGTGGATACCAATTAAATAGAGTTCACAGTGTATCTAGTGACCACTGCTTTGGGCAGAGGCATAAAAACCTTCCTTAGGGACTAAAACCACATGATTAATAGTTTATATTTTAAAATTTCAAGATGGAAATGGTAACAGTATCACAATAGATACTAATTAGATCAATCCCTCACCTTGAGCTTTCAGTCTCTGGGTGACCTAAACTTTAGACAAGATTTTTTTCAGTAAAACTTCATTTCCTCAATCTTTCATATAAGGCCACTTACTATTCGAGATGCTCCCTTTTCTGTCTCCTTGTCAGACTTGCTCCCAGTCTGGTCCATACTATGCTTCATCATCCGGCAGAGGTGGGCCTCCAGTTCAGACTCATTCTTGTTGTCAATCATAGTTAGGTGGTCCAGGATCTTAGGGAGACACAAACATATTCAAAGGGTAGCCACATCCTTTCCATGACATGACATTCTTTCAAGCTCTCTCAGAGATCAGCTGCTATTCTCTCACTCACCTTGGGTCCTTTTAATTTGCATAAGGTGTGTAGCAAGGTTTTCAGAGTCCTTATGGGAAATTCACTTTTGCATTGCTTCAATTTCTCTTTGGGGAAGACCTTCATGAAAATGTGAATGTCCAGAAGAATCCTGTCCAGGTTAATGCTATTGATAGTGTCAGGCAATAGTCGAACCATTCTCCAGAGACACTATTAAAAAAGAAAGAAAAGTTACAAGTGACTGAAGAATGAGGACAATTTTTCCACATTTATCTTTCCCAGGCTCAGGGGTCATATTTAAAAGATGGTCAGGGATATAAATATGATCCTATCCTTCCAGTTCAGTTGCTACAACCTGAACGATTTTTTTTTTTTTTTTTTTTGGAACTGGGGATTGAACTCAGGGGCACTCGGTCACTGAGCCACATCCCCAACCCTATTTTGTATTTTATTTAGAGACAGGGTCTCACTGAGTTGCTTAGAGCCTCACTAAGTTGCTGAGGCTGGCTTTGAACTTGCGATCCTCCTGTCTCAGCCTCCCGAGTCGCTGGGATTACAGGCGTGAGCCACCGCGCCCGGCCCCTAAACAATGTTAATTACTTTACCATGTCATGGAATCAAATGTGACAAGTCATCTATCTACTCATCTATTTCCACTCCTTCCCCACTCCCCAGAAATAGGGGACATCATTTAATACCATGATAATGTGGAATTCTGTCTTGGGTTTCCTTGGTACCTGAAAATAATTTAGACTGCTTAACCAAATCTAACCCAAGGAGACAAAATATTTTATACTACCACAATGTAATAACGGTATTATAATTTTACAAATAATGTTCATTTGGAGTCTTTCATGAAAGAGACCAAAATATTATAGGACTATACACATTTTATTCCCCCCCCAAAGAAATGGAAATTTATCTCATTAAACTTCTTGCCTTTTGATTCTAGGAGAACTGGTAAAGTATCTATAAAGTAACTCTTCTTTTTCACATAGGCCAAGAAATTTTAGGCCAGAGCTTAGTGCATAAATTGGAATAAGACAAATTATATTTTTTCATTGGTCTTGGTTGACTTGAGCCAATGTATTACCTCAAACTTCCTTACCATACATTAAAAAAGTGATTGCATCTTTGAAAGAAAAGAAATCAAATCATTTCAACTTCACCTTCATAACAAGCTCTGAGAATTTGGGAGAACTGGCTGTTGCTAGTAGGCTGTCTTGGAGCAAAACAAGTAGCGCACTGGAAAAACCAAACACAGAAGCATTAGTTAAGTTTCAAAATTCATTCTAGTTAAAGTCACTAATCGAAAGGCAAGGTGTGAATATACTCTATCCATCTAATAAAATGAGAGCTTATAGATCAGGAACTGTCTTCTATTACTTGACTTTCAATTATTTTTTTTTTTTAAAAAATCATCATTTAAGCTTTCAGCACTTAGTAAAGAGGTAATGTTTATTCCTCTATTTTTCATGTCATTGGTAGCTGAGAGATATCTACCTGAAATGTACACAATAGAAGATGTAACTGACATATTTTATAGTCTTATTCTAGAAAACTCATGGTGTTGGCTTGGCTTACTGATTTGATACTAGTTTTAGAGGTTATTTCTCACTGAAATACCTTTGGTCTGTGTGGAAGAAAAGAGTGATAAAAAATCAACTTATTAAGCAAACCTCAAATTACAACTGACCTAGTGATTTTCTGATTTCTTTCTTTCACTGAGCTATATTCCCAGCCCTTTTTATTTTGAGACAGGGTGTTGTTAAGTTGCCCAAGGTATTGTTAAGGTGACTTTCTGATTTCTGTGTGTAGACTAAAGAGGTGTTCTAGAATCTATTGCTGAAATGCAAATGTACCTCAGGATGTTGGTCTGGTCTGACTTCTCCAGAACCTTCACCACCAAGAGGTTCACAGAACGGATCACCTGTTGTCCTTCTTCTAGATCTTCAATACGAGAATCCAGCATTAAGGTGATGAGGCCATGCATCAGGTCTTTCAGTACTCCAGTGGAGGCCTCCCGGGCCAGGCTCTCTATCTGAAATAGCTATCCAGTCCTAACTGTGTTAGGGAGGTTAAAACTCAATATTTGGAGCAAAGAAGATAAATGTGGTGGCATATCCTAATAAACATGCAATTATATTGTAGTTTCAAAAGCTCAGTCTTAAGCCATTATGTGCAAAGTCTTTGATAGTAGCCAAAATTATTATTCTTTTTTTTTCTTTGTACTGGGGCTTTAACCTAAGATTGCTCAACCATTGAGCTACATCCCCAGCCCTTTTTATTTAATTTGATATGGGTCTTGCTCGGTTTCTTGTTAAGTTGCTGAGGCTGGGTCTGAACTTCTATCTTCCTGCCTCAGTCTCCCAAGTTGCTGGGATTATAGGTGTGAGCCACATCTGGCTTATAATAGCATTTTAAATATGAGTACATTTATCTATGAAAAGTCAAATAGGGTTTTCCATGCATGATGGAGAAACTAGCAGGAAGCAGAATTCTGAATAGCAGGTAAACATTCTATTTTATACCCTAATAATAAAGTAAACTGGAATGTACTCCAACACACAGTGTAAGTAATCGGCAGTTGCTACATACCATGTATGGAAAATTCTGTCAAATGACTCACGACAACACCTGCACTGATTCTGGTTTGAAACCTGGATGGGATGAGAGATCAAAGGGAAACTCCAATCTGCAGAGGTGGCTTACCGAAATCATGTTGCCAATGATACAGCTATACAACTTGATGATCTCATCCTTCTCCAACTTCTCATCTGCCATATGTGTGTTGTAGATGAGTCTTAACTGCATGAATGTGGCTATCAGGAACTGATCAATGTGGCCAGACATAGCTTCGGCTTTGTCTTCCTGTCTCAGGACCTCATCTATCTGATAATAAAAATTCCAAGATTTATTTTTCAAGTTTTATACTGAGTAGTAGAAAGACACTACACAGGACTTCTCTGTAATGTATATTAACAAAACACATCCAATAGTTTACCTTCAAAAAAGCTTTGTGCATAAATATCTAGTCATGGATCCAAACATTCAACATACATTTACTGAGCAAGATACTGTTAAGTGAATTAGTCACAGATCCTATTCTAAAAGGCTCATTGTCTAGTTCAGAGAATAATAATTCCTATGTTTAAATGTTCAATTTATTTAAAGAGTTCTTTTCAGACTCCTTAGACTCTTTATAGGACTAATATTAATATCTCCATTGAAAAAGAAAAAGACCATGTAAAGAAATAAGGGCTGGGAATGTAGCCTAGTGGTAGAGTGCTTATCCAGCATGTTGGAAGGATCTAGGTTAGATCCCTAGTACTAAGAGGAAAAAGAGATAAAAAAAAAAAATAAATAAATAATAAAAGGAAGAGTTCCTTTTATGAGAAAAGTGAGGCTCAGAAAGCTCAACTTAGTCCAAACTCAAATGTCAGATTTTCCACATCTTGATCCAGTGGGCTTTTTAAAAAATTTATTTTTATTTTTTTAGTATATTGGTTGTCATTAATGGTGAAATATACATCTCCTATACACTAGTAGAAGAACACCTTTTTAAAAAAAGTTATTGTATTTTTATACCTTTAATTAATTAATTAGTTAATTAATTATTTTTATGTGGTGCTGAGGATTGAATCCAGCGCCTCACATATGCTGCTAGGCAAGCACTCTACCACTGAGCTACAACCACAACCCCACCTTTTTGTTTTTTTATTAGAACTTTATAGTTATACATAGAAGTTGGGCTTTTTTTTTGTGCTGGGGATTGAACTCAGGGTCTCAGGCATACTGAGCATATAAAAATAACTATTTATTTATATGATTACATAAATAACATGCTAAAACAACCACGGTCAATCTTCAGTAACCCTTCTTTTGAGCACAACTCCAATTTGTGTATGTGTGCTACAGTGGGGCACTATAACGTCAATGGTGCCTCCTGGTGTTGTAGAAGCTATGGTTTTACTTTCATTATCTCTTTATAAATACAGACCTCATAAGCACAATTTTATGTAACTGGGACTGTTAACAATGATGTTTCAACATGAACACCATAAAAAAAAAATTATGTACTTTTAGGGAGGCTTAATCCCTCCCAAGGTGACTAACATTAACAACCTGGCAAATATTATTTCATGTTCACAATATCATACACAATTCCACATACACACGTATACAGATAGGATCAAGGTTTCAGGCACTGTTCATTCCATAATAAGATTGTAGCCAGGCATGTAATCCTAGCAGCTTGGAAGGCTGAGGCAGGAGGATTGAAAATTCCAGGCCAGCCCTGGCAATTTAGTTAGGCCTCAGCAACCTAGTGAGAACCTTGTCTCAAAATAAAAATAAAAAGGGCTGGGGATCTGGCTCAGTGGTGAAGCACCTCTGGGTTTAATCTCTGGTACCAAAAAAAAAAAAAAAAAAAAAAATTTATAAACCAGGCATGATGGTGCATGCCATGCCTATAATCCCCGTGATTTAGGAGGTTGAGGCAGGAGGAGTACAAGTTCAAAGTCAGCCTTGGCAAGTTAGTGAGACTCTGTCAAAATAAAATGAAAAGGGCTGGGGTATAGCTCAATGGAAGAATGCTATCAGTATATACACTTTTCTGCATCTAGTTTTCTCATTCCACAGAAAATTATGAACCCTAAAGTCAATAGTTTTTAAATGTTGCATAATAACCCATGTATGCATGAACCAAAATCTACTCATTTAGTCTCTTACTGCTGAACTTCCAGGGCTTCCACTTTGGCTCTGCTGTCTATGTTACAATAATTATCTGTGTGTGTGTGTGTGTGTGTGTGTGTGTGTGTGTGTGTGTGTACATGTGCTTGTTTTGATTTCTAAGAGAGTTCAGAGTATAATTTCTTAGTCTGGGGAATATAATGCCTTTTTTGGTGCTGGTCCTTGTGCATGCTAAACAGCTACCATAGAGTTACACCCTCAGCCCCTATAGTAGGCACTAACAGTTCATATTTCTATCTTTATACAAGAGAACTGCTTTTCCAGCATCTTTATC
Source organism: Glaucomys volans (assembly GCA_020662805.1). Taxonomy (NCBI): domain Eukaryota; kingdom Metazoa; phylum Chordata; class Mammalia; order Rodentia; family Sciuridae; genus Glaucomys; species Glaucomys volans. The sequence continues at coordinate 38,625 of JAJEJO010001534.1, forward strand.
AGCTATATATACTTTTTGCCAGTTTTATGGTTTAATAGTGAGTATCTTACCATTTTAATTTGCATTTCTGAGGGGTGTGTGGAAAGGTTGGGTTAAAAATTTTTAATGTATTCACTGAACTTTTGGATATCTTCTGTAATTTATCTATTCATACTCATGTTTCTTGTAGGTTTTCTTTTATTGGTCCTATGGGTTACAAATATGTTCCACACTATTTCACTTGTTTATTGATTTAGTTGATGGTAACTTTGGTTACCCCCAGACCAAAATCTTACAATTTTACTGTTTTGTTTTTTTTTTTCTTTTTAGATTCTGTTTTCCTGCTTTAACTTAGTGGTCTGTCTACATTCCTGTTATTTCAAAAAAAAACTTGATGGCAGATCTGTTATGTCAAATTTTCAGTTACATGTGGTGTTTTGTTTACTCATCCTCACTTCTTATTCTTATATGTTTGCTCTCTAATTAGGTAAGAGATTTATTTTTATTTGTATAAGAATCAGTATTTGTTATTTATTTATTTATTTATTTATTTATTTATTTATTTAGGTACTGGGGATTGAACCCAGAGGCACTCCAACACTGAGCCACATCCCCAGCCCTATTTTGTATTTTATTTAGAGACAGGGTCTCACTGAGTTGCTTAGGGCCTCGCTAACTTGCTGAGGCTGGCTTTGAACTCACGATTCTCCTGCCTCAGCCTCCCATGTGCTGGGATTACAGGCATGCACCACCGTGCCCAGCTCATCATTTATTTTTATAATTTTTAATTACATAACATTTCATGAATTTTTAAAAAAATTTATTTGTTCTAATGAGTTGTACGACAGTAGAATGCATTTATACATTTTGATAGATCAAACATACAGTATTTCATGAATTCTAACCTTATTATTTCCTACTTTAAAATTCCTTCTAATTTTTTTTTTCTAATTTCTGTGAATACTAAATCTTTATTTTAGCCTTTCTTGAATAATAATGCATTTCAGGCAGCATACCTTTCTGAGTTTTACTTTTCTTTCCCCCTTGGAACTAGGGATTGAATCCAGGCTACATCTCCAGTCCTCTGTATATTTTAATTATGAGACAAAATTAAATTGTCTAAGCTGGCATCAAACTTGTGATCCTCCTGCTTAAGCCCCTTAAGACTCTGGGATTACATGCATGTGCTACACACTTGACTGAATTTTACATTTCCAATAGTTTAGCAATGAGATATTTTCTTATTCAACCATCAGAATTTTTATCTATCTATCTATCTATCTATCTATCTATCTATCTATCTATCTAT
>JAJEJO010001534.1:39922-89430 GCA_020662805.1 Glaucomys volans
TATCTATCTATCTATCTATCTATCTATCTATCTATCTATCTATCTATCATTTTTGTGGTGCTGGGACATGACCCTAGGACCTCATGCATTCTAGGCAAACACTCTACACTCCCAAAATCATAGTTATTTTTTTGATCATAAGGTTATTTAGGAGTGTTTCATGCTTTCAAAGTTGCCAGTATTTTTTTTTTTTTTGCGGTGCTGGGGATTGAACCTGGGGCCTTGGGCTTGTGAGGTAGGCACTCTACCAATTGAGCTATATCCCCAGCCCACCAGTCTTTTTTAATGACACCATTTAAAAATTTATTGGGTTATCTGAAGGAATTTGGTCACTCTATTTCTTAATTATTGCATTTATTAAGGTTTTCTTTATATTATTTATTTTCGAAAATGTTCAATGGAGATATGGAAAACAAATTATCTTTCAGAGAATGTAAAGTTCCATGTATAGGAGTATTATTAAATTAAATCTAGTTTATCATTTTCTAATATTCTTTTTTAAAAATATTTTTTAGTTGTAGATGGACACAAGTGCTCTACTACTGAGCTACAACCCCAGCCCCTAATATTCTTTTTTTCTTAATTGTAGTTTATTTGTTTTTAAAATTTTTTTTGTGTGGTGCTGGGGATTGAACCCAGGGCCTTGTGCATGAGAGGCAAGCACTCTACCAACTGAGCTATATCCCCAGCCCTTAATTGTAGCTGAAATATCGTATAGCATAAGGTATAAATCCTAAGAGCACAGCTTAATGAAATTCTGCAAGTGTACACATTTGTGTTCCTGCCATTGAGAATAAGCTCTAGGACATCTATTGCACTAGAAACCTCTGCCTGACCTTCCAAGTTGGTACTGTTCCCTCCACCAGGGTTACTACTATTCCTTCTTATTGCTTTGTTACCACTATCCTGACTTCTGAACTAATAAAAATTATTCATATTCCCCTGTATCTTTACTTATTTTTGTCTACTATATCTAAATCTCTCAATATATAACTTATATTTCACTTTCCTTTGGTGCAGAGAAGTTTGAAAAAATTTTCTATTGTGTTTTTTGTGTAGCTTTAAAGAAATTCTTTCCTAACTTGAAGCCAAAGATTAAGTTTTGCTTCTCCTATTAAGTTTTGCTTCTCACATGTAGGTCTTTAATCCATCTGAAATATATTTTGGTGTAGGAAATAGCAAACTAATTATACTGTTGTTCTCATGGAAAATAACTAGTCCCAACAATATCTACTGATTAATCAGCATTTACAAAGAGATTTTTAATGTCCGTATCCCTTGGTCAGGACAGTGCTTAATAACAGTGACTATAACCCCTGCCGATACAAGACTTCTCCACAGTGTGTTCTTTTTTAAAAATTGTCTTTGTACTTCTTAGGCCCTTCGATCTCCCATATACATTTAAGAAAAAGCTTTTCAAATTGCAAAAAAAAAAAAAAAAACTTTGAGATTTTGATTGGAAATGCATTGAATTTATGGACTAGAGAATTGGCATCTTTCTAATTCTGAATCTTGAAAAGAGTGTATTTCCATTTAGAAATTCTCCATGTCATTCAATAAAGCTTTACAGTTCTCTCTGTGAAGGCCTTACGTATGCTTAATTTATTCCCAAGAACTTAACATCATTATTGTTGACAGTTTAATCTTTTTTCTTTTCTTTTCTTCTTCTTTTTTTTCTTTTTAAATAGTAGATGGACTCAATGCCTTTATTTTATGCGGTGCTGAGAATCAAACCCAGTGCCTCACACATGCTGGGTAAGCGCTCTACCACTGAGCTACAACTCCAGTCCCTAAGTTTTACTTTCTTTAGGGTAATAATCACAGTGTTATTTTTTAATTGTTTCTTTCTACTTATACATGACAGTAGAATCCATGTTTTTTGGGTACCAGGCATTGAACCCAGGGGCAGTCAATGACTGAGCCTCAGCCCTTTTTTATATTTTATTTAGAGATAGGGTCTCACTGAGTTGTTTAGTGCCTCGCTAAATTGCTGAGGCTGGCTTTGAACTTGTGATTCTCCTCCCTCAACCTCCCAAGTAGCTGGGATTACAGCTCTGCACCACCATGCCTGGCAGCAGAATTTATTTTGACATAATTATAAAAGCATGGACTATATCTTGTTCTCATTTAGTCCCTAGTACCTCTTCTTCCCCTACCTTTCTCCCCACACCCTGCTCCCTTTCCCTGTAGTGATCTCATCTTTTTAATTTGGGGAGGACCAATTTCTTTTGGTCCCAGGATTGAATCCAGGGTTGCTTTACCACAGAGCTACATCCCTGGCCCTTTTCTGTTTTCTTTTTCTTTTTTGAGACACGGTCTTACTAAACTGCAGAGGTTGGCCTTGAACTTGCGATCCTCCTGCCTCAGCCTCCCAAACTGCTGGGATTATAAGTGTGCGCCACCAAGTCCAGCTTGATTCATGTGTTTTAAAAAGTGTAACACACACACTCCCATTCTGTGCAACCCCACAACTATGTCCAAACCCCACACATGTGGACATCTTCCTCACCTTTTTTGTTTTTTTTGGTGGTACTGGAGATTGAACCCAGGGCCTTGTGTGTTTGAGGCAAGCAACTACCAACTGAGCTACATTCCCAGCCCCCTCTTCCTCACCTTTTGTGGGGTCCTACCACATGATAGTTTGGCTCCCTGCATGGACACCCTTTTCACCTACTTGGACTCTGACTCCTAATTCTCTGTCACTCTTCTTGTACAGACACCCTCCTCAAGATACTTGGGGTTTGAGATCCTCATGCTGGGCCACTATGGCTTTCTATTCCCACCCACTTGCCACAACCATGGATGCATACCTAGGTCTGCCCCACCTAATAACTTCAAGATTTGACTATTAGGGAAGGGAAGCAGATGAAGAAGAGAATGATTTTTTAAAAACATGTTGCTTCTGCAAGGGATGCAGCACAAGGGTAGAAATGTTTGATAAGTATGTATAAGGCATACGTGCATACACACACATATACACACACACACAGAACCCTCTTTAAAATTTTCTAATGGCTTCCCATCACATGTAAAATCCAAACACCTTATCCTTGGACTTGTCAAGTGGTCACCATCTGCCTCTCAAAACCTCATTTTATACCATTATTCTCCTTCCTGCACCCTATGCCCATATCTACATGGATCTTCCACTGTTTTCTTGAACAAAGAAAGCTCATTCCTACTCTAATAGCCTTTGTTCACTATCTGTTCCCTCCATTTTGAATGTTCTTACCTTTTATCTGTATATCCCTGTTATTAAGACTTTCCCTGATCACTCAATCTAAGAAACTATGCAGTCCTTCTCCCATCACCCCACCTTTACATAGTAGTTACTACTGTCTGATATCTCTTTTTTTATTTTTATTTTTTAGTTGTATATGGACACAATGCCTTTATTTATTTTTATGAGGTGCTGAGGATCAAACTCAGTGCCTTGTACATGCTAGGCAAGTGCTCTACCACTGAGTCACAACCCAGCCTTAATATCTTCTTGTTTACTTGTCTCTCTCTACTAAATTCTAAGTAAGTTCCATGAGAGCTGGTCCCACTTATTTACTGCTGTTATCTCCAGCATCTGGTACATAAATGCAATTATAAAAATGCAAGGTTCTATTAAAGCTATGTTCTTTGAGGCAAGTGATGACTGAATGTACTTTTTTTTTTGATCACAAAAGTGACTTGGCTAGGGTGCAAATGAACATTCTTACAGGCTTTATGTTCACCAATGGAATTACTACCATGGGGAGTATTCCCATTACCTGTGTCAGAGCTTGGATACTTGTGTTGATGTCACCACTGGCCACTTGGGAGATAATGAAATTGATTGTGGATGCTGTATTACTGTGCATATCATCAAAGTGTGGAGAAACAGCTCGGATCCTAGAGAGCAAAGGGGAAAATTTAATCTCTATTACAAAACATTCCAATAAGTGGGAATTATGCAATTCTCCTCTGGACCCAGGTCTCAATAAAAAACTGCTATCAGTCAGACAGTAATCAATTGCGAAGAGTTTTAACTGCACACTTCCACAGAGGGCTCTTTTCAGGTATACCTCTTATGGTCATTAACTACTTATACTTAAGTAAACAAGTTGAACTTACTTGGGTTCAGGAATAAGGACTGGTTCAAAAATGTCATCCAGTTTGTGCTGGACAAGTTCTGGCATTTCACATCGGACTGTACCATTGTCATTCTCAATCTCATCTAGATCCAACTGGAATTCTCGGCGAACCATTTGGGCTGCCTCCGGATGCCCACTCATGCTTCGGGCTTGGCTAAGGAAAGCAAAAAGAGGCTCCTGAACTAAGATAGACTTCTTAACCAAAGGGCAAGAGTACAACTGCCAGCTGCCTCAAAGCTTCAAGACAGATGTTCAACTTCTGGTTTCAGCCCCCCTGAATGATTTAAGTCCTTGAGTCTAAGAAAGGTAACTTAGGCAATAACACTGCACTGGTTCATGAATGTCCTAAGAGAGTAGATAACTTTAATTGTACTTACATTACCAGCCAAGTTATAAGTATTATCATTAATTTGCTGAAGTAAATGAATCTTGTACTTAGGTCTATTCCACATGGAACAGAAAATAAAGTATACTTATATTGATTCAGAGTTCACTATGTATAGGCAAAAATGTAAGAAAATCTAGACTAGCTGTTTTTTTTCCACTAAATTAACTAGTGTTTTTTTTTTTCATCATAAACATTGCATCAGTCCATGCAGTATTTCATACATTTTTATACTCTGAAGGACAGTCACCCTTTTTAAGCACAGTCACTCTTGACAGGTCAGGGTCAGCATTATATTTCAGAAATAGGTATGTGATGTTTCCAAATTCAAATTGGTTAAAATTATACTCATGACACAATCCAAAATAGAGCTGTCTTGCTTAGAAGGCAGTATTTTGAGTCCCAAGCCAATTCTGGGTTGCATGCTTTTTATTTAGCCTTATCTCAAGAACAAGGACCTGAGCACAACTAAATATAACACAAATAAAAAGGCAAATCAATCTTTTAGTCACATGATAGTGAGTTGCCATTTCTGCTTTCTATTGGATTTTTATGGAAGGCACGATATTTATAATACCCTCTACCCTGATTATAAACACTAAGCCAGTCAGCCTCCAGAGGGGATGAATCCATGTCAGAAGTTAGAAAGATATAAGAGCCCTGCTAATGAGAAATTAGCAGGCAGTACTTACATCCTATAAGTGCGATACATAATTCTGTCCACGGAAAAGCAGTGAAAGAAGGCACAAGACCATTTAGAAGTGGTTTTGAGACAAAGACAAAGACAATGAAAACTGAAAGATTAAACATTTGGTTACAAGACATTTATCCAGATACTCTGTCATGCATGACAATGACAAGAACTCAAGATTATGTTACAGGACAAGCTCTGAGCACACAAAGCTAAGTTCATAGAGATGCTCTCAAGACAACTATCTCTATCCACATACTTGAGTTTGGAGGACATGTCCTCAGCTGGTCCCTTGCGAAGCATGTTCACATTCGAGCTTATGTTCTGTGTACGCTGAGGTTTCTCTTCCACCTGTTTCATTGGTGCAGTTGAGGGCCTCTTTGCTGATCGCTTAATCCTCTCCTCAAGCATACTCATATCCTTTTCAGAAAGCTGTGAGACCAAATTTAACTTATTAGCATATTCATCTACTAAAATATGTGGAGAATTAAAAACCTAATTGGAGGATTCAAGAGATTTATTTTCATATTGAAGCTACTATGCTAGGATTTTACTTTCAAAACACTACATTATTAAATCAACTATTAATACCTGCCTAGCTATAATAACAAGAGATATTATGAAAAAGGAAAGGATACAAAAATAAACTACTGATAATTACAATTTTATTAAAAGGTCAAAAATTAGATGAAACTTCCTTGTTTTTTGCAGGGGGGTACTGGGGATTGAACCCAGGGGCACTCCACCACTGAGCCACATCCCCAGCCCTATTTTGTATTTTATTTAGAGACAGGGTCTCATTGAGTTTCTTAGGGCCTTTGTTAAGTTGGTGAGGCTGGCTTTGAACTCGCAATCCTCCTGCCTCAGCCTCCCAAGAGCTGGGATTACAGGTGTGCGCCACTGCGCCCAGCTTGTTTTTGTTTTGTTACTATGAACTAGCCAGGTTGACTATGGACAATAATCTTCATTTCTGGTCATTTACAAAATTCCCACCTGTTTTATCTCTTCCAACAGGATGAGAGTAAGGATTTGATTAGATATATGTAAATTAATTTAAGTAAAGGGTATATAAATGGTGCTATGATGAGGTAACTGGAGTGAAAAACAGGTCTAGCCACAGTAGTGACCGGCTTAAAGGAAGCAAGGAATCAGAAGTGAATCTAATGTTTCTGAAAAAGTGGCTTATAACTGTAGCTAAACATGTTTTCTTTTTAAGATGGGGTCTTATTATGTTGCCCAAGTTTGCCTCAAACTCATAATCCTACTGCCTAAGTTTCTGGAGTAGCTAGGAATACTGGCATGCACCCTGTACTTGGTTATAAAATGCTTTTGATCTGACAGGTACGAGCAGTCATGCTGTTCCAAGGGAGTACTTGTTAACTGAAACCAAATGCATTAAAAATTACAGAGCAGATTGCTACGTAGAATTTAAATCCCAGACTAGCTCAGATTTCTTCATTTATAAATAGCTCTTATGTCTAAAGCAACCTGCTACAAATAGAAACTCTGAAAAGAAAATCTGATTTCCAGTAAAACAAAGCCTAAATGTCCTTTATTTATCAGAGAATCCTCAAGTGTCTATTTGGATTCTGGGATACATTAATGGGTTGAGTTTACTAACGAGTGATAAAGCTCAGGTACAGTTGATATTGCAGGAAACTTTGCATCTAAGACACCCTGGAATACTTTTTATAAAATGCTGACAACACCCAGAGAAAAGTCACTCACATTTCCAATCAGTTTGAACACTTGATCTCCATGTACATTGTATACTGTTACAATCGTGTTGAGGGCAGCATTGCGTACAGCGTTGTCACGGTCTCCTATGTGAATAGCAATCTCTTTTAAGGCTTTTCCTGGAGTTGGCTGGCAAACATTCATGCCATAGGACTCGACTAGACACCCCAGCTCTTCCAGGCACTCTGTTGGGGGGAAAAGGACTAGATTATTGAGATTCAATGCACATTTGGCATACAGACTTCTCCATGCTAGACAGATTTCCTTTGGCATACATGAAAGACTAAAAGCTTATTGAGGCTCTACCTAGAATTTGTTTTTTCTTGTATACTACCTCTTCTCAATGAAACAAAGGTGTTACAGGCAAGTGCTCCTGAAAGAAAGGGATGCCTGTGAGTCAGATGGCCCCTGTGCACTTGATTTTGTCACCAGGGTGGTACTGAATGGAGCCTGTATCACCTGATACATGGCTCCATCAGTGTGCAACTCATCATTCTCACAGTCTAAATCAAAAGGTTGGTATCAACTACAAAGACAATGAAGAAATGTCCTTGTGTGTCTATAAACTATTTCTTCTTGGGGGGTGGGTAGTTACTGTTGTAGAGACTTACATTTCAATTTTAATTGTGTAGGGCTGGTGGTATACCTCAGTGGTAGAACACTTGCCTAGCAAGGCTCTGGGTCTGATACTCAGCATAAAAACAACAAAAATTAATAAATAAAAAATAAAACAGTCTGCTTCACCTGCTCTCTGCTTAGAGTTTTTGGATTTGGTTCCTTCCATGATGAAGGGGAACATCTTGCTGGCTGGGTAGACAAGGCACATCCGATTCAGGATGGCACGAACGTCTTTACGAATGACATCCTTTGGTTCTCCAACCTAGTCAACAAGGAAAAAAATGGTTAAGAAAGACCTTTACTTGGCCACCTCATGCATTACTATATCTTGAAAGAAGAAAGGCATGAGGATAAGTGGTGGTAGGTATCATCACATAATAAAATAAAAAGGAAGAGAGAATAAATGTACAGAAACTGAAGTCAGCTGGGAGATCAAGCAGTCTCCCAGGGTAAGAACAATACATTACCTTGAGGATGAGATAGGGAATGAAGGAAGATGCTTCATTCTCAGTAAGATGATATTCCTCCTCACTTAGTAGGGTGAAGAGCAATTTTAAATATTCCAGTGCTTTCATTAGGACGCTTGTATTGGTGTCAAAAAACCGTAGGGTAAGCCATTTTAAGATAAGATCCAGGCAACCAATGACACCTTCTTTTTCACTCTCCAAGTGCTTAAAACAAAAAAACAAAACAAAACAAAACAAAACCACCACAAATAAGACTGCATAAAAGCTTATATCCTATTAGATAAGTACTTTAATGTTGCATTTAAAAAAAACAAAAGGCTAGATTTATAAGTCTTCAATTAAGACCTAAGAAATAAACACAGTCATTTATCAAGTAAGAATCGAGAACATGGTATATTCTACTACTTTCTTCAAGGCACTTTGATTATTTTACAGGGCTGAGTATTTTCACATGACTGAGATACACGCACATTTATCTATTGCAGACTTACATCAACCATGACAGCCAAGGCCTTATTGTGATGCTGAAAGTCTGAATGAAACATTTCATCTTGTAACCATTTAGCCACACAACTAGACATTTGAGTCTTCAGTTGTTCAATGTATTCATCCCGTGGGGCAGTAAAATTCCACTTCAGAACCTGGGGGAAAAAAAAAAAGAGACTGGCTATAAAGTATTCAACTGAAATGAAGTAGAGAGCCTTACTTAATGCAGCTACAGGACTCAATAGGAGATTTTTTAATTAAATAAGATTCATTTGTAAGTAAATATGAACACAAAATGTCAATTGAAGCTATCATATTTCTGGAAACTCATCAACTCTGAAAATTTTATGGGGAAATAATTTTGAGCAATTTCTACTAGAAAAATCAATATTATAATTGTATAAAACAGTGGAAACATGGTACAACTTTAATAGAAAAAATTTTAAGTATCAAAATTTAAAAAGCACATTCCATTTTGGGTATTTAGTACATAAGAACACAAAGACCTACATTCAAAGATTCTTATCGCAGCACAGTTTGTAATTAAGAAAGACTAGAAACAACCTAAATGCTCAACATAATGGACTGGTGATAAAGATGATACATATATAATGTACCAATAAAAAGACACATATAGAATGTTTAAGATATTTCAAACATCATTAAAAGCAAAAGACACACAAGAACAAATAGTATGACATATTCTTATGTAATAGGAGGTCTATTTATTTATATATATATATGATTATACAGGCAAGAAATATATCTACAGCAATACAAACAAAAAACTGGTAGCATTATTCTCTGAGGGGGGAAACTAGAAAGGAAGACATGCTTTCCGTAGATGCTGTAAATACTATACTTTGCATTTGTTATATTGTTTGAATTTTTGTTTTTAAAAACAATGTACAAACTGAGCTAGTGCAGAGATGTACACCTATAATCCCAGTGACTTGAAGGCTAAGGAAGGAGAATAGTAAGTTCAAGGCCAGCCTCAGCAAATTAGTGATGCAGCTCTAAGCAACTTGGTGAGACTCTGTCTCAAAATAAAAAAAAAAGGGCTGGGAAATGAAGGGAGGGGTGGCGAGGGGGCAGGGGTAAGGAAAGATGGTGGAATGAGACAAACATCATTATTCTATGTACACGTATGATTACATGAATGGTATGACTCCACAATGTGTACAGAGAAATGAAAAATCATACTCCATTGGTGTACAATGAATCCAATTGCATTCTGTTGTCACGTATAACTAAATAGAACAATTAAAAAAAGGGGGGGTGGTGGTGCTGGGGACCTAGCTCAGTGGTAGAGCACCAGAACTTGATTCCTAGTATTGTAATGAAAAAATAATTTACATATTTTTGGAAAAACAAAATTTAAAACACTTAATAAAACAAAAACAGTATAAAAGAAATGATTTTGTTTTGTTTTGCTTTGGTGGTGCTGAGGTTCAAACCCAGGGCCTTAAGTATACCCTGTAAGAGCTCTACCACTGAGCCCAAGTGTAGTGACGGAGCCAATGAAATATATAGTCACAAAATCTTCATTTCAAGATATTACATACAGGGCTAGGGTTGTGGCTCAGTGTAGAGTGCATGTCTAGCACATGTGAGGCACTGGGTTTGATCCTTGTACTACATTAAAAAAATAAAGTTATAAAAACAAAAGACTTTACATATAAGATAAAGAAGCAGTCTACTGCATGTGTCCAATTAATAAAAACAAATGAATACTTACAATGTTTAATTAAAAAAAACCCCAAAAGATTACAAAATTATTTCTTTCTATTTAGAGGAAAAACAGGCAATAGGTCCTATAGTTCTTTTTGTACCAATTACTGTTCCTGTATACCAATTACTGTATAGTATCTTAGGGAGTAAGATACTATACAAGCAAAAAATTCAGATAATTACCAGATATTTCAAAATATGAATTTTATTCAGACAGCGAAACTATTTTTAAGTAACAAAATAAAACAAAAACAAACAAAAAACTCCTAAAGATTCTTATTCCCTTCCTTACCTTCAATCCTTTTTCATCTTTCATTCTTTGCTCCTTTCCATTTGGAACAACAATAAAAATAGGCCCAGATTTGTCTTCATCTTCTTTTAAGCTGGTTTTACTTGGCACTTTCTTTCCTTGTACACTCTACAACCAAAGTTCAGGGAATATTGATCAGTTACGCCACTTCTGCAGAGTATGACGTTGCTGCCCTGGAAGAGGGCATTTTTACAAAAACCAGAGACATCTCTCTACGTTATATTCCAACACCAAAGAAACAGTTGATGTACAGAATCTTGCATGTCATGTGTTTTTTGTAGTTTCTTTAGAACTATTGGTTAGCTCGTGAGATGGCAAGAAATACAGTTGGAAAAGCTATTACCTCTCATTAGTCTGAGTCACAGTCAATTTTTGTTTATTGGATGGTTCTTTGCTTTATTGAAATCTTTGATGCTATTTTATATTTCCATATTAATGATATTTTGAATGACATTTATACATTTCACACCACTTAGTTGAGAAAGTTCTTTTATTTCTCATCTTATTTATTTAATGTACCTCTATCAAAGTCCCATTACTAGAGTCCCTTTGAACCTTCTCCTGAAGTTGGTAAAACATCTTAATACTTAGTCATTAATGTGGTTTTTAAAAACAACTCAAGATTTAGAATCTTTGTATCAGATGGAAAGAAAATAGTGAATAACAGTACATATAATTAAGGTAAAATTCAAATTTCATTACTGAAATTATTAGTAGTATAAATGTAGCAAGAGTTTATTATTTCTAGTTGGCCAGAATTTCTTTCTAGTCTAAACACTGAAGTCATTTAGTCAAAACAAATATGAGATTGCTTATGCAAAATTGTTTGTAAACTGCAAAAGACCGGAAAAAAATTATGGCACTTAGAGTTAAAAATACTTCAAAGCACTTGTGATCAAAATACTAAAATAAGCACTTGCTCAATTTAGGATAAGGAAGGAAGGACAGGAAAAGAACAACTTCAGTGCATAGTTTAGAAGATAATTACCCACTTAAATAACTCACAAAGTTAAAGGACCCAAGCAGAGGGAAGAAAAATGGACAACTGTAATATATTTAAAGAATGACTAGAAAGTACCTATTCTATGATGGGAGCATAATGATAAATGTACTGAGTAATACTCTTGTATTTTTGTATCCATTGCACATAGTTAAATGAAATAGTCTTCTTCATGTAGATTTACTACTATTTATACAGTTTTGAAATTTTCCTTTTGTAAATATTAAATAATCAACAACAGTCTGAATACAGTGACCAGCTCTGAGTCTTGATATAGAAACTGAAAATTTGCTACGATTCAAAAAATTAAGTGAAAAAATTACCCAGGGAATATTTAAAATGAAACATGAATGTATTTCTTTAAATCATCCAACTCTGCATGGTTACTGAAAGGATTAGTGATTCAAGTCCCAATATCATGAGGACAAAGGTATTTTCTTCTAGACTAATCAGAGCACCTTCCATTATCATAACTTAACTGAGCCAAACTGGAAGAAAGCTGATTACCATTCTTTTCTCAAATCCAAATCGGTCTAAAGTGATCATTTTGCCAAAGCTACATATGCTTTCTTTTTCTTTTCTCTTCTGCAAACCTTCCCTAGAGATCAGCATAACAGGAACCATGACAGCATCTCATGAGAGCAGGGTGTCTGTTATGGGGTCTTATTAAAAATGGACTGGAGACATAGCTCAATGGTACAGTGCCCCTGGGTTCAATCTTCGACACTTAAAAAAAAAAAAAAGTAGTGATGTTCTATATACAATATACAATGTGATCTTTCCTAATAGAATGACTCAATGTGTAAAACAAATGCAAAACCAATTCTACATCTAAGTATGCTGAGTTAACACACCTTTACTTTAGAGGAAACTCCTGGAGCTTTGGCCTTTCTCGGATCAGGTTTAGCGTCTATGGTGCTGGGAACAGGATCTTCAACAGGTGCTTTGAGGAAAAAAGGCATGTAAGATAAATATAAATTCTAACTAATTACCTGTGTTATTCTAGGCATGTTAAATACAATGATAAGAAAACCAGCAGTCTTAAGCAAATCAATTTATAAGGTGTTTTCAGTTAGTTTTTTTCCCCTAGTCTTTTGTCTCCCCAAATTTCTATTTAGGACAACCTTAAAAAAGTAATTCAGGCTGGACACAGTGGCATATGTCTGTAATTCCAGAAACTCAGGAGGTTGAGAAAGGAGAATCACAAGTTTGAGGATATCCTGAACAACTCAGCAAGACCCTCTCAAAATAAAAAACAAAAAAAGGGCTGGGATGTAGCACAGTGTGATAAAGTGCTCCTTGGTTCAAACCCCAGTACTGGGGGTACAGGAAGAAAAAAGAAAATTCAGGAAATTTATATTTCCTTTAACAACATTTAAACTGCAGTTTTAGCCAGGTACAGTGGCACATGCCTGTAATCCTAGCATCTAGGGGGGCTGAGGCAGGAGGAGTGCAAGGTGGAGACCAGCCTTGGCAATTTTGAGATCCTATCTCAAAATAAAAAATAAGGATTGGGGATGTATGTAGCTCAGTGGTAAAGCACCCCAGGCTTCAGTCCTCAATACCAAAACCAAAAAAAGCAAAAAATCCCTAAAGTTTTAAAATTAATTTCTAAATAAGGGTTAAAAAAAAAATCACTTTTTGCCAGATTAGTAGTTCCTTAATTGTAGTGTCTGTCACCTTTGAAACTAAGATTTCAATACCTGAGCCAATGAAATTGAGATTCCCTATCCTATACATAGCAATTCTAATAAATGTAAAACTGAATATGTACTTTGATACCAAGAGTTTTATGCATGCACAATTTCTAACTTTATAGCATCAACAATTTTTAAACCACTAAATGGAAGAATATTGTTATGTTTAAGCAAGAAGTCTTGAAATGAAGTGATTACAGATAATACATTACAGAATTTCAACATTAGAATGAAGAAATCGAAGCTGGGCATGGTGGTGCACACCTGTAATCCCAGTGGCTAGTGAGGCTGAGGCAGGAGGATCACAAATTCAAAGCCAGCCTCAGTAATGATAAGGCGCTCGGCAAACTAAGTGAGACCCTGTCTCTAAATAAAATACAAAACAGGGCTGGGGCTATGGCTCAGGGGTTGAACGTCCCTGAGTTCAAACCCTGGTAATCCACCCCCATCCTCTGCTGGCTGGAAAAAAAAAAAAAAAAAAAAAAAAAAGAAAAAAGAAAAAAAGAAAAGAAAAGAAAGAAAGAAAGAATGAAGAAATGGAGAATTTTCCCATAAGGATTAGCAGGGGGTGGAACATAGTTAAGAGGTTGTGTGCACTTTGTACGTACAAGGCTCTGGGTTCAAATCCCAGTGCATGCACGCACATATGCACGCATGCATGCACACATACACACAATTAGTAAACATTTGAATGGCTTAGTAAAAAGCAAGTAGCCAAGTGTGGTAGAAGGAGAACTCATTTGTGACTTAAGTAGAATTTTAAGGTGGCTTAGGCACTGGCTGGCTATTTGTCCTTATGCAGGTCACTAACCTCTTTGAGTTTCCTCATCTGCTAATAAAGTTGTTTAAACTAGATTTTCCCAATTCCTACTGTAACTAGAATATGGAATGTTAGAAAATAGTTGTAGAAATCTTAAAAACAGTATGACAGTATGGAATACTTTGAGAAAGGAGTACAAAAGTACCTTTTCAGACTTGGAAACCAAATTAATCATCGTCATAACCTTACCACAATTCCTGGCATAATACTTAACTAATGTCTGAGGAAGGAGTTTTGGAGAGAGGGCTTGGGATCTAGACCGTGAAGAATTATGATAAAGGGATGAAAATTGTATCTTTTTAGAGTTCCCTCAGGTTATTTCCTTTCACTTCAATCCTCTCGAAACAGAATTACCTGAGGCAGGCTGGAATTTGGCTGGAGCTGACCCTCCCATTGGCTTGGATGTTGCTTTAGCAGGTGCAGCAGGCTTGGCTGGCATGTTTGCTTTGGCTTTCTCTAGCATGGCCAATACTTGATCTTTAGAAGTTGGCTACAGAGACAATATAACATAAGTGAGAGGGAACATAAATGATGCACTCATACTAAGCTTACTAATAGATATGCTGTCAAATGACTGAGCTCCTAGTTTTGAAATACCAATGAAGGGAGGCAGCACATATTGCAAGAGAAATAATACACATTATGAAGTCACACTCAAGTTGCTGTCATTCCAGAAGGTCATAGTTTTCACCCTGTGGGGCTGGCAAATTCTCAGACATTCTACAATGCTTATTATTTTTGTTCTCATTAGGATTTCAAATTGGGACTCAGAATAGGTAATATGATACTTTGCTTATATAAATTCATGTTCAATATTTTACTAATGGCTTTTAAATAACAGCAGCAGTAAGTAGTACCTTTAGTTTCCCAGTTGCCTTGGCCATTTTTTCATATCCTAAATGCATCATAAAGAATGGCAAAGCATCCTGGGCCTTCTTTCGTACATCTCCATTTCGATCTTCTAGGCAGGAATAAAGATGAGGAACACAAAGGATAAGGTCTGTCGGGGTGGAACGAAGAGTAGGTAGTTTCTCAGCCAGCCAGCCTAGAAGCTGCCAAAAGATAGATTAGTCATACATTTCAAATGGAAAATTGTTATTATTTTTGATTCAGGCTTAATGATTTCATTAGTAACCAACACTAAATTAGTTCTTACACTGCAACTTTCCAATAAGAAATCAGTATCTTTTTATTGCTAGAGAACAGTGTTATGGGGCTGGGGTTGTGGTTCAGCTGCAGAGCACTTGCCTAGCATGTGTGAGGCACTGGGTGCTATTCTTAGCACCGCATGTAAATAAATTAATAAAATAAAGGTCCATCAACAAAACAAAATAAAACAAAAAAACAAACAGTGTTATGTTGCTGGGTGCCATAATGCATGCTTATAATTTCAGTGACTCAGAGGAGGATCACAAATATGAGGCCAGTCTAAGCAACTTAGGAAAATCCTTTTTTTTTTTTTTTTTTCGGTACTGGCAATTGAACCCAGAGGGCTTTACTACTGAGTCACAACCCCAGCCCTATGTATTTTTTATTTTAAGATCAGGTCTAACTTGCTGAGGTTGAACTTGAACTTGTGATCCTCCTGACATGGCTTCCCAAGTTGCTGGGATTACAAGTATGGACCACTGTCCTCTGTTTGGCAAAATTCTGTCTCAAAACAAAGAATAAGGACTAGGGATGTAGCTCAGTGGTAAAGCATCCCTAGGTTCAATCCCCATACAAAAAACAAAGCAAAACTTGTGCTACATTAAAATAATATATGCAATGATGACAATCAACTTTAAGATAAAGACATAGTTTTTCAGACCATATCTGGGCATTACATTATAAAGCTTTAGTAGTTCTTTTTTTAAATTATTTTTTAATGGTACAGGGGTTACCTGGGGTGTTCTATCACTTATTTTTATTTTGAGACTGGGTCTTACTAAGTTGCGAGGCTGGCTTCAAACTTGTGATCCTCCTGCCTTAGCCACCCAAGTCACTGGGATTATAGCCATGTACCACTGTACCTAACTTTAAATATATTTTAGGCGACTTTGGGATTGAATCAGAACTTTGGGCATGATAAGCAAGTGCTCTACCACTAAGCCAAATTCCCAGACTTCGTAATAATTTTTAAAGATGAAAAACTTGCTGGGCGTGGTGGCACACACCTGTAATCCCAGCACTTGGAAGGCTGAGGCAGAAGGATCGTGAGTTCAAAGCCAGCCTCAGCAACTTAGCGAGGCCCTAAGCAACTCAGTGAGACCCTGTCTCTAAATAAAATACAAAATAGGGCTGAGGATGTGGCTCAGTGATGGAGTGCCCATGAGTTCAATTCCCAGTAACAAAAAAAAAAAAAAAAAAAAAAAAGAAAAAAGAAAAACTTTCACTTAACTCCTTTAAATTTTAAGAAATATTTAGACTCAAAACATTTATTTGATCAGATGACAAATTCTACTAAGACTTTTAAGTTTTTGTTCTATACTCCTAAAATAATTCACATCTTTTTTTCACTAAAATTTTTATTAAGATAATTACAGATTCCCCTTTAATTATAAGAATATATATAGAACCCATGCTGCCTTTACCCAACTTCCTCCATACGTAACATTTTACAAAAGTATACTACAATATCACAACCAGGCTATTGACACTGACACAAGTTCAGTGATCTTATTTTATTAACATTCGTGTATGAATATTTATTTTTCTACCATATTATTATGTATATGTTAATATATCTGCCACCATAGTCAAGATTCTGAAGAGTTACAATCACAATATTTCTTGTGTTGACTTTTTCTAACCACATCCCCATTTCCTGGCAACCACTAATCTGTTCTCCATTTCTAAAATTTTGTCATTATAAACGTGCTATAGGGGTATATAGCGAGTGATAGAGAGCTTGCCTAGCACTCACAGGGTTGTGAGTTCAATCCCCAGTATGGCAAATAACCAAAGCAAAATAAAATAAAACCTAAATATGTTATAAAAATGGAATTAAACAGTTCGTAACCATTTGTGATTGGTTTTCTTGTGCAGAAAAATTCCTTATTGTAAAATAGTGTTCTATGTATGGATGTTCAATAGTTGAAATCACCTGCTACAGGATATCTGAGCTGTTCTAGGTTTTGGTCATCTTGCAGGCAAATGCTATTACCCTTAACTATACCCCCAGTTTTGAGCTCTTATTAAGGAAGCTACTATGAACATTTACATTTCCACTAGTCTATGCCTTAAGCTATGCTCCCAGTTTTGGACCATTATTAGGGAAGGTTACTATGAACATTTACAAAGAACGAGTGTTCAAGGTTCCTCACATGGTTGCCAGCATTTGGTGATGCTACTAGTTTTTACTTAAGAATGCTGATAGTTGCGTAGTAATACCTCATTATAGTTTTAATCTACATTTCTCTAATGGCTAATAAAATTGAACACCTTTCAGGGAATTATCTGCCATTTACAAATCCTCTTCAGTGAAATGTATTTCATGTCTTTTGCCATTTGCTAACAAATTTATTTATTTGGGTGGTGTTGCTGGAATGGAACCCATGTATGCTAAGCAAGTGTTCTACCACTGAGCTACATTCCCAGCACCCTCCTGACCTTTTTTTTTTTTAAACTGCTGAGTTTTGAGAATTCTTTACATAGTCTAGATATTAGTTATTTAATAGACAGTTTTCAGTATTCCCCCCCCAGCTCTGTAGCCTTTTTGTCTTCTTCAAATGGTCTTTTGCAGAATAAAAGTTGAAAAGAAAAATGAAAAAAAAAAAAAAAAAATTGTAGTGCTGGGATCAAACCCAGGGCCTGGCACATGCCAGGCAAGAACTGTACTACTGACCTACATCTCCAGTCCAAAAAGTTTTAAATTTTGAGGTAGTGCAGTATATTAATTTTTCTTATTATGGTTTATGTAAAACCATAAACAAGTCTAAGAATTTCTTGCAACCTAATATTATGAAGATTTTCTATGTTATCTTAATAGTCTTGCTATCTTTTTGTATGTTCTTTTTCCAGTCTTGCCAGGTGTGGAGGTGCACATCTGTAATCCCAGTGCCTTGAGGGGATGACACAGGAGGAGCGAAAGCTCAAGGTCAACCTTGGCAACTTTTCGAGAACCTCACCAACTTAGCAAGACTCTGTATCAAAATAAGAAAGAAAAGGAGCAGGGAATGTAGATGAGTGGGAAAAGAACCTTAGGTTTCAATCCCGAGTACCAAAAACAAAAACAAAAACATGTTCCACTGTCTTATGTGCTAAATTGAAGTCTGTGATCTGTTTTTTTTTTATTTTTTTTTTTTTTTTTTATTTAGGGAACCAGGGATTGAACTCAGGGACACTCGGCCACTGAGCCACATCCCCAGCCCTATTTTGTATTTTGTTTAGAGACAGGGTATCACTGAGTTGCTTAGGGCCTCACTAAGTTGCTGAGGCTGGCTTTGAACTCGCGATCCTCCTGACTCAGCCTCCCAACTCGCTTGGATTACAGGCGTGCGCCACCACGCCCGGCCTGTGATCTGTTTTTAATTTTTGTGTAGGACATGAGGTTTAGGTCAAGGTTCAATTTCTTTTTCTAAGGATATTCTATTATTCCAGAATAATTTATTGAAAAGGGTACCTTTTCCTCCACTGATTCACTTTTTAAATTTTGTGAAAAGTTATTTGGTCAGTGGGTGTGTTTGTGCATGCCTGCAATTCCATTGATGGGAGGCAGAGGCAGGAGGATAACAAGTTCAAGGCTAGCCTGGTCAACTTGGTTGAGACCCTGTCTCAAAATAAAAAACAAAAGGGCTAGGGATGAAGCTCAGTGATTAGGTCCCAGGTTTGATCCACAGACCAGGAAAAAAAAAATGTGGTTCTATTCTGGGTTTTCTCTCCCATTCCACTGATTTTTGTTTTTATCTCTGCCCTGTATTCCTGTCACTGATATCACAATGAATTGATATGGAATAAAGTAAACTTTAACATATGGTAGAGTGACTCTTCCTATTGTTTTCATGTGAAGACTGTTTTAGCTATTCAAGAGCCTCTGCTTTTCTATATAATTTTTAGAATAAGCTTGCCTCTCTCTCTTAAAACAAACAAACAAACAAAAACCTTCCTGGAAATTTTACAGGAGTTACATTAAATTTGTAGATCAATTTGATGAGACTCAACTGTGTTGAGTCATAGTAAGAGTTGACATCTTTATCTTGTTCCTAATCTTTAGGCAAAAGTATTAAGTCTTCTGCCAGTGACTATGATGTTATCTATAGAGGTTTTTGCAGATGCTCTTAATGAAGCTGAAATAATTCTATACTAACTTGAAATTTTTTTTATCATAAATGAGTACTGGATTTTACTAAATGCTTTTTTTTTTTTTAAAAGCATCAACTGATAGGATTATATTACTTTTTTTCATTCTTTTGGCATGATGGTTTATAGTTTTGGACTTCTGAAAGCTAAACTATTTTTATATTCATATTAAAACTTCTGATTTTACCATTTAAGAATTGAAAGAGAAAAATCCCATAAAAGTTAATCCCTTTAAAAGTTTTATTGTTAGGGCTGGAGTTGTTGGCTCAGTGGTAGAGTGCTTGCTTGGCATGTGTGATGTCCTGGGTTTGATACCACATATAAATAAATAAAACAAAAGATCTACTGACAACTAAAAAAAAAAAAACATATTAAAAAGTTTTATTGTTAAAGTAGTCTGTGAATGGATGGGGGAAAAATGCGGGGGGGACACGAAATACAAAAACTTTGGAAATTTGGTTTCATTATTATTAACTTTTATAATAAAGTTAATTTTAATCATATGGATATATGTATACATGTGTGTGCATATCATATGGATATGTGTAAATGTGTGTGCATATGCATATATATATGCACAGATGCACACAAAAAATTAGACAGGTCCTGGCCTTTAAGGAGTTAAAAAACCTAAGTAAAGCACATGACTAATTATTATAGTACTAACCTCTTGCCTCAAGAAAGGATTTTCTTTTTTGAGCTCTTCAGAAAGATCTTCTCCCTCCAGCCATTCCTTCATGCCTGTCTGTTCTGCCCAAGCATTCACAGTTGCAAGGGCAGCAGCTCGAACATTGTTCTGACCAGAGAAGAGAATTGGAAAAAATAATATCAACTATAGTTTGGAGATAGGGGAGAGAAGTTTATTATTTTATGAATGTGAACAACAGGTTTCTCTAAGGTCTACATGAACATAATTGGAATGATCTTCTCTGAAAAAGAAACTATTTCCATGGTTGTAATAAAAGCTCCAAAGGAAAGTGGAAATACAAGATTCTAAATGAAAACATCTTATACTTAGTTAATTAGGCAAAACAATGATCTGGGCTTAAATAATGCAAAAGAAAGAAACTCTTAGATTTTGTTTTCCGAATCTCTGAGGGCCCTTATGCCCATGACCATCTGCTAAAGAATGGAATTCTGCATATCAGAAGCCTCAAAATGCTTAAAACTATTGATACCAAGTTTAATATTTGTTTTTATATTAATTTGCATTACCATAGAATGAGAAAGATGTTAATGTGAAAAGTATTAAAACAGCCCAATTTCTAAAATTAAATGAATTTCACAAAAGTAAAGGAACTCAAACACCTAGGTGAGGGGCTAAATATAAAAGGATTGCAACCTCTAAGACACTTCAATTACTTTTAGTGCTTTGAGTTACAAATATCTTACTGAATTGCTAGGAGATTCTGCTATAGTTCGGGGGTAAAAAAAAAAGCAAAGAATAACAAGAGTCAAAAATTCATATACTTATTCACTACATCAAACTTGATACAGTGATATTATAATCATAAATAGCATCCATTTATTGAGCTCATACTATGTGAAATAGGAACAATATAATATATCTCACATAGAGACTCGATTCTGTAAGAAAGAAATTGCACAGATAATGAAACTGAACCTCACCTCAGAGGAGATAACTAGATAAGGTTCACAATGCTAGTAAGTTATATTATCTAGTACTTTGAAAACAGTGAATATTTTTACTGTTTTTCTTCTAATAGTCTCATCTTTATAAGCTTTTAGGGGTTTTACATGTACTCTAGAAAAGAGAATTATCCTTAGCCCAAGAATGTGGCTGGCCTATTCCAGGATGCAGCATATTAGAAAGGGTTAGGTTTACCTTGCTGTCTCCAAGGACTGTGATGATAGGAATTCCTAAGTTCTTTACATGTTGCTTGATGTTTGGGCCCATGGCTACTGCCAATTGCTGGAGTATATTCAATGTCTGCTGCACCTGAATGGAAAGAGTCAACACTTCATGCCCAAACTGTAAGCAGTGTGTGCTCAAAGTTTTGCAAGACTGCTGCTATACAGTAAATAAAGCAGATTTCTGATCTGCTCAAGATATATTAGTTTATGAATAATTTTTAGTTCATAAAACCATATTAGAATTTTAGGCTTAGTTTAAGAAAACCCAGTGCTGGGGTTGTGGCTCAGTGGCAGAGCGCTTGCTTAGCATGTTTGAGGGACTGAGTTCAGTTTTTTAGCATTGCATATAAATAAATAAAATAAAGATCTAATGCCAACTAAAAAAATATTTAAAAAAAAAAAAAGGAAACTGTGACAGAATATCCAAATTGAAAAATTAGAAATTAAGCATATATATGTATTGCAAGTAGTTTCATACAAAGATACATAATACTGGATCCTTGTAAAAAACAAATTTTGAAATTAACTAAAATTTCATGAATAAACCTGCATATTTTGAGACACACTTAAGAAATGAAAGGAAGCTATTTCTAGGTCAAAGTAAATAAAGCAATAACTTATTTTCTGCTAGTAAAGGAAGCACTGATAAGGAACACCTGCAATGGGAGAGAAGAGAAAAAGAAAAGGCACAAGGTCTACATACCAAGATTTTATTTGAATCATTGAGTCGACCTTTCAAGGCAGTTGGAAGTTCACCTATATTTGGCTGGATAAATTTTGCTTCATTGATAATACCTGCCACTTCATCTAGGCCTTCTTTCCTGATTTTCCAATTCTTGTCACCAATCTTAGACACCAACTCTGAAGTTATTTTATCACTGAAAAACAGAAGATATAGTCTTTAATTCTAGGCTCCTAAAAAAATATGAATTGTGCTGGGCATGGTGGCACACGCCTGTAATCCCAGCAGCTCGGGAGGCTGAGGCAGGAGGATCATGAGTTCAAAGCCTGCCTCAGCAACTTAAAGAGGCCCTAAGCAACTCAGTGAGACCCTGTTTCTAAATAAAATACAAAATAGGGCTGGGGATGTGGCTCAGTGGTGGAGTGCCCCTGAGTGCAATCCCCAGTTCCATAAAAAAAAAAAATAAAAATAAATAAATAAATAAATAAATAAATAAAAGAATATGAATTGGGCGCTATGGTGGATACCTGTAATCCCAGTGAGTAGAATTGACGCAAGAGGATCACAAGTTCAAAGCCAGACTTAGAAACTTAGCAAGGACCTAAGCAACTTGATGCCCTGTCTCAAAATAAAAACTATAAAATTAAAAAGGGAAGGGGATATGTCTCAAGGGTGTGCCCCTGAGTTCAATCCCTAGTAAAAAAAAAAGAAAGAAAAAGAAAAAGAATTTGAACTGGACACGGTGACACAAGCCTGTAATCCCAGCTTGGCTGAGGCCTCCAGAGTTATCCAGTTCTATATCAGAGTTACTCAGTTTCCTTCCTCGCAAAACCATCAATTTCTTATGAACTCTTCAAAGGAGCACCACAAAGCTCAAGGACAGCCTGGGCAACTTGGCAAGACCCTGTCTCAAAGTAAAAAGGGCTGGGGATATAGCACAGTGGTGTAGTACTTACTAAGCATGCAAGAGGCCCTGGAGTTAATTTCCACTGCCATAGACACACACCCCTAAAGAATTTAGTATAATGAATCAAGTAAACCATTCCTTACAATAAAACCTACCTGATCTCTGTCCTTGGCAAAAGATCGACAACATCATTGCCTCCATCTTCCGGTTCATCTCCATCTTCTCCTTCATCTGTACCACTTGTACTATGCTTGGAAATTCCTCTGGTTGGAGCAGGTGGACTTTGTCCCTGCATCTACACACAAATTAATAAGGCTAATGAACTTGATGAAGAATATGAGAACAAACAGATTAGTAAAGGTGCCTATGTCAAACTTTCTCATTCTGTCTGTCACAATACTTATTTACATAGTGGTTAGATACACACACACAATGATTGTGTGTACGTGTATATGTATATATGTGTGTATATGCTATATGTCATATATATATTAGCATGTGTATGTGTGGTGCTGGGGATCAAACCCAGGGCCTCTCATACACTAGGCAAATACTCTCCCACTGAGCTATGACTCCAGCCCTAAAGTAGATATTTTAATTCCTACATAGACTAAAAAAAACAAGTTGTTTTTATACAAACTTATTAGAATCTAACTTCTCAATCAGAAAATTGTCCCTTTTTTTTTTTTTGCATTACTAGGGACTGAAGCCAGGGGTTCATGCATGCTAGGCAAATGCTCTACCACTAAAAAACATGCTCAGCCCTTTTTAAAATTTTGAAATTTTATGCTCAGGGTCTTGCTAAGACCCTGAGCATGAACTTGCAATCTTCATGCTTCAGTTCCTAAGTAGCTATGATTATAGGCATCCACCACTGTGCCTTGATTTAGTTTACATTTTGTTTTCTTTTTCTTTTTAAAAAATCTATTTTTTTTAGTTTACATTTTTAAAAAAAGTTATTACTTAATGTACTTTTTGAATAGGTACTATGCTCACAATGTTTGAAATTTCAAAGGTACAGAAGGATATAAAGAGAAAAATCTCTCATCCTATACAAGAGTTACCCAGTTCTCTTCCTCACAAAATCAATTTCTTATGCATTCTTCCAAGGACACTTTATGCACATAAAAGTAAATACATACATATTCTTCATTCAACAGGTTTAAAAGTTTACTCTTAATGAATGAGATTCTTAAGTTCACCAATGGATTGTAACATTTGTGGAACCTTTACCTTCTCAAATTCTGCATCTATTTGGGATAACAGGGCAGGTTTCTCATCCTCAAAGAACATTCGCAAAGAGGGACCAACATATAGATACATCACGCCAAGCAGGGTAATGGCAGAAGTCCTCACAGCCTGTCAGAGAGAGTAAGAACTTTCCAATCGGAACAGAACCACAAGATGGCTGTAATGCTCTTACATGTGCCAGAATATACTCACTGGGTTTGTTGCAGCAAGAGCGGTCTTCACATTGCTAATGAATGCCTTGACATTCAGCCTGTAAGAAATAACACTTAGAATTTAAAAACAAACAAATGAAATCTTCAGAAGACTCAATAAAGACAGACTCTGGGACTGGATCCCTTGGGTGGAGTTTTCATCTACATCTATACGCACTTTAAAGTAAGTTTTAAATACTATCTATGCTTTGATTAATCCCATTATGCTTAATTAAGATTCCTAAATGCAGTCTTGAACTCCATGAACTCCAGATTCATTTACCAATCTGCCTTTATGACATTCCCATTTCTATGTCTAGGAGACACCTGACATCCAGTACATGAAAATGAAACTCCTGATTGTTTATATACTCCAACCTCAAAACCTGTTCTTCCCACAGTCAAAGTTCTCTAACTCGGTAAAGAGCCACATTATTCTTCTAGTTGCTCAGGCCACTCTCGAGTCCTTGGAGTAATTCCTGGCATGTCTCTGTATGCCTAATATTCTGTTCAGTTCTCTTTTCTAAATACATCCTGAGTCATAACACACCACTACAATCTATGTCTAAACCACTATAATTTCTTGCCAGGATTATTCAATGACTATGAATTAGTTCTCTCTCCCAGCTCTGCAGACTTGGTGGGTAGTACTGGGATTGAACCCAGGTCGCTCTACCACTAAGCCGTAACTTCAACCTTTTAATTTTCAGACAGGGTCTTGCTAAATTGCCCTGGTTGGCCTGGCACTTGCAACCCTTTTGCCTCAGCCTCCGTCCACAGTGACTGAGAACACAGGTGTGTGCCACCTTGTTCAGCAAGCACAGGGCTTTTTACACTTGTTCCCGTGGTCTAGAAATGCTCTTCTTCCAGATTATGCCAAGTAGATAACATCTAACCCCTTATCTTGCTTTATTTTTATTCCACTGTTCTTATGACTCCTAATATATTTTAATTTTTACTGTTTATTGTCTGTCTTCCCTTATTCAAATGTAAGTTGTATGAAAGCAGAAATTTAATTTTGTCCATGATATATTTCATTGGCCTAGAACATATGGAATAGTGTGGTCAATATGCAGTTGAATAAATGAGAGTTCATAAATGATTTTAAAAAGAGGATAATATTTATTTGCCTTTTATGTGATATGTCAACAGATTATACCAAAATCTGGGCATCTGGGCTGGGGATATAGTTCTGTGTTAGAGTGCACTCATGGAGGCTGAGGCAGGAGGATTCCAAGATTGAGACCAGACTTGGCAACTTAGTGAGACCCTATCTCAAGACAAAACAAACAAACAAACAAACAAAAACCATAAATGCCAGGCATGGTGGCACATGCCTATAATCATAGTGACTTGTGAGGCTTGGGCAGGAGGATCACAAATTCAAAGCCAACCTCAGCAACTTAGTGAGGCCGTAAGCAACTTAGTGAGACCCTGTCTCAAAATAAAAACATGAAAATGGCCAGGGATGTGGATCAGTGGTTAAGTGCTCCTGGTTCAATCACTGGCATCTAAATAAATAAATAAATAAAAATAAATGCAGGGCATGGTGGTGTACACCTGTAATCCCAGTGGCTCAGGAGGCAGAGGCAGAAGGATCACAAGTTCAAAGACAGCCTCAGCAATTTAGTGATGCCACAAGCAACTTAGAGACACCCTACCTCAAAACAAAAATTAAAAGGGCTGGGGATATAGCTCATGGTAGATCAACCCTGGGTTCTATCCCCACTACTGAAAAAAAAAAAAAAAAAAAAAAATGAAGAGAGAGAGAGAGAGAAGTTGTTAAAAAGGAATTATAATAATACCCTGGATTATGGGGAACTCTACTGATACTTAAATGATTAATGAATTGAATGGTAACTTCTTGAGTAGTAGTGTTTCTTCCATCAGTAGAATTAAAAACATGGTTTTATAAGATATTAAGAGGTCTGTTATAAAAAGTAGCAAGGTGGGCTGCGATTTGGGCTCAAGAGGAGAGTGCTTGCCCTGCATATGTGAGGCATTGGGTTCGAGCACCACATATAAATAAATAAATAAAATAAAGGTTCATTGAAACTAATAAAATAAAAAAAAAAGTAGCAACACACAAAGAAAGGCAACATAGTATAGCAACCATAGCATTCTCTTGAAACCAGAATACCTAGATTTAAACTTTGGCTTTGCCACTTTCCTAGCTATGATGAGGGAAGATAACTTAAGCTTTCAGTTTTCAGTATGCTCATCTATTAACTGAGCATAACACAATACTGTAGGTGATTTTTATAAGGCTTAAATAAAATTATTTGAAAGGTGTTTTAAAAAGAACCTAGGATAAAGGAAGCTAAATAAAATTTTGTCAAATGAAATAAACAACTGAATTCTATGTACAAGTAAGTTTGGGAAAAAGTGGGTTAAAGTTAAACAACCTCTTCTATTGTGGGATTTTTTAGAGTATTTAATTTACCAAAGTGCCCTGTAGGTCTCTAAATAAATGTGATTACATGAAGCAATTTCTAAATTCATTTGACTAGAAATCTTTGGAAATGGCTTTTCTGTGGGACAGCTATTAACACTTGAGGAAAATTAACTTAGAGAACTCTGTTAATGGATATTGGAATATAGAACACAAGCCAATACAGACTCTTGAGGATAAAAGTGGTTTTCTTGATGGGAGCAGTGTTGCATTCCTGTAATCCCAGCAACTCGGGAGGCTGAGGCAGGAGGATGGCAAGTTCAAAGACAGCCTCAGTGATTTAGCAAGACCCTAAGCAACTTAGCTAGTAGCTGTCCCCTGGTTCAAAATTTTAAAAAAATAAAAAGAAATGGGGATGTGGCTTAGTGGTTAAATATCCTTGGGCTCAATCCCTGGTACCAGAAAAAAAAAAAAAAAAAAAAAAAAAAAAAAATGACAGTGGTCTTACTGTCTTAGCTCTTACTCTCTAGAAATAAGCTCTTACTCTCTAGAAATTAGCTCTTACTCTCTAGAAATAAACAGCAAATATAATCACCAATTAGAGATGGCAAAACAATAAATTATTTTCTACTTTATTTCTTTCTGACTTACCCAGAAAAACCAAACTCTTTTATTGCATTAGATAGCCAATTCAGAGTTTCTGACTGATTCTTGGGATTCTTCTGTGAGAAAGCCATTGACATAACCTGGAGTAGGGCAAAAACAACATCAGATCTATGGTCTCTCATATATCTCATAGGAATACAGCATGACTTTAAGATGGCTGTGGGTTAAACATTGTTTTTCTGATGCTAAACTATTACAAGAAAAAGGAACAAAGGACTTAACCTACACAAGATAATGAGGCAAGTTACAGTAATATTTAAAGCATTCTGGACTGTGATCATTATGGATTATAATGTGTTAAAAGTACTGTCATCCTTGTTGGGCGCTGTGATATATGCTTATAATTCCAATGACATGGGAGGCTAAGGCAGGAGGATTATAAGTTTGAGGCCAGCTTTAGCAACTGAATAAGGAGGCCCTAAGCAACTTAGTGAGACCCTGTTTCAAAATAAAAACATAAAAAGGGCTGAGGATGTGGCTCAGTAGTAAAGCACCTCTGGGTTCAATACCTGGTACAAAAAAAAAAAAAAGAAAAAAAGGTACTGTCATCCTTACAGACTATTCCTGAATAAGGCAAGTTTTTATGAGGCAGCAATATATTAGTAAAAGTAAAAATAACATAGTATTAAAAATTGTTTTACTTAAGATAAAAATTATCTTGGGGAGGGGCTGGGGTTGTGGCTCAGTGGTAGAGCGCTTGCCTCGAATGTGTGATGCACTTGGTATGATTCTCAGCTCCACATCTAAATAAATGAATAAAATAAAGGTCCATCAACAACCAAATAAATATAAAAAAAAAAAATTAACTTGGGGAGGCCAGGCATCATGGTGTAATCACAGTGGCTGGGGAGGTTGAGACAGAAGGATCACAATTTCAAAGCCAGCCTCAGCAATTTAGTGAGACCCTAAGCAACTGAGAGAGACCCTGTTTCAGAATAAAAAATAAAAAGGGCTGGGGATATGGCTCAGTGTGATTGAGTGACCCTGAGTTCAATCTCTCTGGTACCAAAAAAAGATTAACTTGGGGAAAGATAGCTTTGTGTTAGTACTAACCTGTTCAGCAGTCCATGGTAACATACAAGCCTCAGCTATTGCTGTCATAGCTTCCTTTGCATTGTTTCCACATTTTACATCTCCAATCTTGTCTACGAGGCCATCTAATACAACCTGAGCTGAAGTTTTGGAAAAATTTCCCTTCTGTGCAATCAAAGCAACTATGTGAAGCTTCATCTGCATCACCTGAACAAGGACAAATATCATAAAGTTATGCATAAATCAGACACTTATTTAGTTAAATAGCAGCCTGACGGTTTAACAGACTTAAGGACAGTTGAGAATACAATCAAACTAAAATCAGAATTTTAAAAAAGCAAAATAACTTTTATCCTGTAACTGTCATATATTTAAGCAGCTGACAGGGAAGAGAAGGGAAAACAAACAAACAAACAAACAAAACCCAAATAAAACTCAAACCATTCAATGTTTAAAAATTGGAAAGTTTATGAACTGAAAAATCTAATTTTTATATTCTCTTCCTCTTATGATTTTTGCATTGATCTGAATGCACATTCTAAGATACATGACAAAGAACCATACTAACTGTACAGCTTAGTTACAAGAGCTGCTGACAAAAAAACCCCCTACAACCCTCATATGTTCACACACAACATAGAACTTGGGAGATTTTAGGGAACTTAGATATGTTTGGACAAATGGAAGGAATTAGCATGATGACAATGTATGGAACTTAAGACCCCTTTGTCCATAAATAATTCGCTTTGTGCTGTCTGAATATTTTAACCTTTCCTTTTTGAAACTGCTAGAAATTCCATCAGCTATAGATACATTTAGGTAATAAGCACTCTCTTAAAATGCAGTGGTCTTGGGTGTGAGTTCTGGACAGGTGGAATAAGTACCTCTGTAAAGAGATACATTTATGTCCTACATAAAAAAAAGAACAGTGGCAAAAATTTCAGGAATTTGAAAATTAGCTAAAGGCTTGAAACAGTAAAAGGGACATTTAAAGAAAAAGTACCAAAATCTTGGGAAGAAAAGTGAGTTTTTTCGAAACTTAGTAACTCCATCACATCCTCCTCTTTCCAGATCCTTGGTAGTATTCAAAACCAGTCTTATAACCATGATAACTGTGAAAACCTAAAATTGTACAGCCATGACAGGGAGGCAAGACCACATTAGAGCTCCTTAAAAAGTCCCCACCAAAATGACTATCATTATTTGGCTATTTGGCAGTTTCCTAGAAAAGCCCCATTTTGAAGGACCTGTCATTTGACTTGACTATCTAGTTCAGTGGAAAAAGGCCTACTCCCAGGGAGTTTGCTGAAAACAATTAGTAACAACTGTTCAACATCTAACATTGGAGCTGCCTGAGGCTGCAATACTAGCTGAGGCAAGGGACCTTGGTCAAAATCTTAAAAGATTTAGGGAATGAGGTGTCTAGAGGGGACTTTGAAAGCTCTTATACATTCCCAAGACCTATATGATGCTGTGCATATTCAAGGCTGTGTGTGAGTCTTTCCTGGGCCCACATACAGCCTTGAATATGCATAGCATCATATAGGTCTTGGGAATGTATAAGAGCTTTCAAAGTCCCCTCTACTTACTTCAGGCCTCAGGTCCTATATAAGCAAGAAGAGTAGGTCGAGAAGAAATTTTAAAAGTCCCTGAGCACTGAAGGCATATCCCAACACACACACACACACACCCTTGGTAAAAGGTAGAAGGTATAATTGGTTCAAGGCATAAGGAAATTTGTCTAATCACTAGATGACCACTAAACTAATTAAGCAGAGACTCTGGAGGCTGCAAATCAAAATTATAGCAAGATTATACTTCATATTCTTTAGGATGACTAGAATAAAAAGAAAAAAAGAGAGAGAAAGAAAGAAAAATAACCATTATTAGTTCTAATGTAGAGAAAATGGAACTCTCACACATTGCTGGAGCAAAAGTAAAAATGATATAATTACTTTGGAAAACTGTTTTTCAATTCCTCAAAAAGTTAAATAGAGCCAGATGCAGTGGTGTCTGCCTGTATTCCCAGTGGCTTGGGAGGCTAAGGCAGGAGGATCAAGAGTTTAAAGCCAGCCTCAGCAACCTCGAGGTGCCAAGCAACTCAGTGAGACCCTGTCTCTAAATAAAATACAAAAAAGTGCTGGGAAAGTGGCTCAGTGGTTGAGTGCCTGAGTTCAATCCCTGGTACCTGCCCCCTCATCCCCCCAAAAAGACAGTTATCATATGATCCCTGCAATTGTACTTCTATGTATATATCTAACAGAATTAAAAACTTGTGTTGACATAAAAATGTATATGAATGTACAAATGAATGGAAAAATAAAATATGGTATATCGATACAATGGAATGCTACTGGACAATAAAAAAACCCCAAGAACTAATGCATGCTATGATATGGATGAACTTTGAAAACATTATGCTAAGTGAAAGCTCATTTACTGTATGATTACATTTATAAGAAATGCTCAGGAGAGGTAAATCTAGAGAGATTAAAAACAGATTAATAGGCCGGGCGTGGTGGCGCACGCCTGTAATCCAAGCGAGTTGGGAGGCTGAGTCAGGAGGATCGCGAGTTCAAAGCCAGCCTCAGCAATTTAGTGAGGCCCTAAGCAACTCAGTGAGACCCTGTCTCTAATAAAATACAAAATAGGGCTGGGGATGTGGCTCAGTGGCCGAGTGTCCCTGAGTTCAACCCCTGGTACAAAAAAAAAAAAAAAAAAAAAAAAAAAGTAAAAACAGATTAATAGTTGCTAAGGGTTGAGGGTTGGGGAGGATTGAAGAATGACTGCCACTAAGTACAAGATTTCTTTTGGTGGTGGTGAAAACATTTTAAAAGTAGAGTTGCAAAACTGTGAATATACTAAAAACAACTGCATTGATCTGGGTATGGTGGTACATGCCAATAATCCCAATGACTCAGGAGGCTAAGGCAGGGGGAGCATAAATTTGAAGTTGGCCTCAGCAACTTAGTGAGGCCCTAAGCAACTGGGTGAGACTCTGTCTTAAAGAAAGAATTTTTTTAAAAAATTTAAAATTTTAAAAAGTGCTAGGGATGTAGCTCAGTGGAAAGGCACCCCTGGGCTCAATTCCTAGTACTTAAAAACAAAAACAACCTTACTATATTGTAATATCTTAAAAGTGAGTTTTAGCCAGGCATGGTGGCTCACACCTATAATCACAGGAACTTGGAAGGCTGAGGCAGGAGGATCACAAATTTGAGGCCAGCCACAGCAATTTAGTGAGGCCCTGAGCAACTGAGTGAGAACTTGTCTCAAAATAAAAAAATTAGAAATGCTTGGGGATGTGGCTCAGTGGTAGCGTCCCTGGGTTCAACCAGTACCAAAATCTATCAGTGAGTTTTAAAATTTCAATAAAGTTGTTACTATATACACACATACATAGAATTATCCCTTACGGATTTAACCAGGAGGGTTTGGTTTAAATCAGGTGTCCTCCTTTCACCTATCCAGATGCTATATAAAGAAGAGTTTTAAAAGTGACAGGATGAGGGAAGGACGGTAGGATGAGAATCTTTCAGGATATATTTAGCCTTTGTGGCAATGACTGGCCTGACTAAGGTGAAGTAACATAGGGAGGCTAAGGGGAACACAGTGTTATATACAAACTGCCATTTATATAAGTTTCATCTCCACAGATTGATGTAATATAAATTATTTCAATAAGACATTAAATCTACAACTAAAAAATACCTGAAAATTTGTTTCTTTCCATCCAGGTTTCTTGGCCAGCATTCTCACTAATGCTTGGCATGGCATTTCAGTACGATCCATTAGTTCAACAGCCTTGAAGTGAATAAAATACGACAGTAAGAGTTAAATATTATTTCCAAAGGAAAGTTAAATACCAAAATCAAGTACTTGGTTACCTCTAAAGAAGGAAGGGGAATTCAAGAGGGCTTTAGAAGGAGCTTACTTAACTCCTTCTGTTATAATGCTTTTTAATGGGAAATAATGGGAGCATCATACACGTCCATTATATTTATATCATTGAAACTAATTAATTTCACATTTTTGGAATTCCAAAATAATTTGCTCCATGGAAAGTAATAATAACAATTTTCATATTTGCCTAATGTGTGTGGCAGAAATTGCTCATATATATTTTCTTACTTAATTTTCCTAAAAATATAGCATAGTAGGGTAGAAGTAGTTAAGTATTAAATTTCAAAGGCATACAAATTTAGGTCTAAATCATATAAGTAGCAGATGGCAGAACTGGAAGGTTCCTGCTTCAAGTCCTACTGTTCTTTCAGTTTTTCTATGTCCTTCTCCTCATGAAAATCACACTATATGCCCAAATGAGCCACAATGCACTTTTTAAATACAGGTTTTTGATAGGTTTTCCTACCAATAGGTAATGTCTATACCATCAAGAAATGATAACACAGTGGGTAAATACAGAAATGGATGAGAAATGGCTTAAGAGGAGAGATCTGTTTGCTTACAGAAATTACCAAATGAAGATACTAAAAGATAAATGGCTAAAAGATAAAAGACAAATAACAACAAAAAATCCCACCTCATTAGTTAATACTGTAAAACATGTTTGTTGTAAAATACAGTAATTAAGACTAATCCTTCATTTATCAATTTCACTATTTCCCCATCATCTAATTTTCTTTCACACTACACTTAACCCTGTGTATCTACCTTTTGGAACTCTTCCATACAGGCTAGCCTTTCCTTCCAGTTACTGCTGTCTAGTAGCTGTATACAGGTAGGGGGAAGGACAGCTGAAGCTTTTTCTTCACATATTTCCATCTGTAAGATAGAAAAATATGTCAAAATTAGGAATTGCTGAAGGAAACAGGTGGTAAGAATGTAAAAATACCCCAGATAAAACTTAAAGAACACTCCCATAGGTATGCTATACTATCTGAGAATCTTCAATATGTCTCAGTCTTCCCAACTTTGAGGCACAGTGCATAATACTGACCGAGAGTTCGGGCTCCACAATTTCTTTGGTCTCCAGTCCCTTCTTGTTCTTGGTTCCAGTGTTCCCTGCACCTCCTGGTGCAGATGGTTTCCCCTTCTTAGGTGGTCCCCCAGCCTAAAGGCAATTAAAAAATTTAAAAAAAAAAACAAAATACAAAAAACCATTTAAGATTTAGAACAATAGTTGCTAAACTTTTTGGTTCATAAAACCCCTTGACAATTTGATTAAAATGAAAATTACCCAAAATAAACGTTTTTCATCTTAAAGAATTTAATTCAGTTTCATTGGCATATAGACTTCCTTCTGAAGACCATTCATGGGGATAGAGGAAAAATCTGCACACTGCATATTAAGAGCCTCTAATTCAAAACGAGTAGTGAAATAAATGATGGACTAGAATTGTACTATATTTACAGATTAATTTGAGAATGACATCCTGATGTCTTTAAATGCCTTTACATTCTTTTCTACACCAGTACAAGACAGTTTCTAAGTCATAACATTTATACGATACTTAATCCCATGGTGCCTTAATATCAGGAGAACATATTATTTCTTATAATAGATCCATATAATTTGCAAAGAACAGAGGGGGTGTCATGGGAAACCTTATTGTTCCACTTATATTGAAGGTGATTCTTATAGAATCTTATTATTTTATTTTTCTAGGTAACTTGTATATGATCATACAAGCTATAAAAATGACAGTTTTGCCTCTAACTTCCTCTTATTAATACCTCTTACTTAATAGTAAGTCACTATTAAATAAAAGTACTAACAAGCATTTCTTCTCACTTCAATAGGAATATCTCCAGAATTTCACCATTATTATGATGCTTTGCTACTATTTGTCCATCTATGTATGTGTGTGTGTATAGAGATCTATTTAGATTGATCTATCTATCTATCTATCTATCTATCTATCTATATTTAATCATGTCAAAGTATCCATCCATTTCTATGTGGTTAAAATTTTTATCAAAGCCAGGTCCAGTGGCACATGCCTATAATCCCAGCAAATTGGGAGGATGAAGCAGGAGGATTGCAAGCTCAAAGCCAGTCTTAGCAACTCAGTGAGGTCCTAAGCGACTTAGTGAGACCCTATCTCAAAATAAAATATAAAAACGGCTGAGAGAATGTAGTTCAGTGGTAAATTGTCCCTGGTTTAAATTCCCAGTACCCAAGAAAGAGCACAGAGTAACTTACCACCAAAAAAAGACAACCCACATAACGGGAGAAAATAGTTGGGAATCATAAATGTAAGAATTTCTAAAATCAAACAATCAAAAACAACTCAATTCAAAATGGCCTCAGCAACTAAGGAAGACCCTGTCTCAAAATAAAATAAAAACAGCTGGGGATGTAGCGTAGTGGTAGAGTGCTTGCCTAGCATGTGAGAAACCCTGGGTTCAATCCTCAGTACTGCAAAAAAAAAAAAAAGTTAAGATAGTAAATTTTATTATGTGTATTTTACCATAAAAATATACATATGCAGTTTTAAAGCACTTCTGTAATTTTTATCTCTGTAAGGGTTTAAACAGCCAAATATATTTCTGGAATACATAATAAACGTCTTCATTAACAGATGCTCTGCTTTATTTTCAATGTGGCCAATGAACTCATTTCTCAAATGAAGTCATATTGGAAGAATAATCATGAACCTCAGACTCAAACTCTACCTTACTAAATTCTCATTTTTAAACCATCTATTAACCTTAGCAGTAGGTGCCTTTTTTAAGAGTCCTGGTTTGGGTGCTGAAATGTCCTTTGTGTCCTTATCTCCTGCAGCCCCTGAAGCAGCAGTCCTTCCAGGCACAGGTTTGAAGTCCTTCTTATCAGCTGCTAGTCCAGCTTTCTTACCATGTACCAATTCTACTTTTTCTGAACATTCTTTGATCTGGAGAATGAAAGTGAGATAAACATCATTTAGCCCAACTTTGAAACACAATGACCACTTTGTGTTTACTTATAAGTCATTTATTTCTAAACCATGACTATATGTAAGAATTCTGAGAAAAATTTCCTTTTCAACAAAGATAAATCATTCAGATTTTCTTGATAGTAGATATGTTATATGTTTTACTTCTTTACAAATCAGAATTATAAGATAATAACTTATGATGGCCATAATTTTGATGGAAGACATTCACATTCAGAAAGGTAATTTTCTAGAATATTAGAAACAAATTTATCTCACAATGTTGTTTTCATCTATTCTCCAGATTGATCACTCAGCTTTGTTTGGTTATAATTTGAAAGTTCAAATATCACCATTGTAGCCTAGGATAAAATTTAAATCCTCAGTAGTTAGACTCTCTACGTCTGAATTACCAGTTGAGAATGAAATAAATTTCATGAATTGATTATCAGCATTTTTTCTTAATGAACAGAAAAGATTAAATTGCAAACAAAAAATACTAGAAAACATTCCCCCAAACTTGTTTCAATTGTGCATGGGATGCAATGTAATATTTCCTTCCTACTGTGAATGGTAAATTAAAAAAAAAAAAATAGAGACACCTGGATCAAAAATGATACCAGTACTCTCTAATTTCCAAGAGAGAAAATCACAATGCCAAGAGAAAGGATTATTGTTCAATTTCATTATAATTCTCATTAGTAACCTACCTTATCAAGTTTGAGTTTGTCAACATCAGCTAAGAATGGGTTTACTGCTTTCTCACCAACCACCTTCAAAGCAGTACCCAATGCTTCAAATGCAGCATCTCTGACTTCAGGAGCAGAATCATTGATGTGCTATATTCGTGAATTAAGCAAAATGATCTTTAATACAAAGTACTTTAGGCATTATTACTTTAGTATTTTAAATCAGGTTGTTAGTTCTTGGATAAAAATTACATCTTTTGCCAATTTAGAGTTACTCTTTCAAATTCTTTTTTGATTAATGCAACCTCTGGTTATCTACTCAGCAAGCAAGTGCTTCCTTTCCCTCTTATCATCTGTCTAAAATTCCTCACTCCCAAATGATCTTCAAATACTTCAGATTTGAAGCCTATGCTTGGAAAGATACAGCTTATACCAGTATGTAACCAAGTAAGAAACAAAATGTATAGGAATTAGTAGAATAATAAAACTAGTGCTTTCCTTCAAGAATAGGAACGCAAACAGTTACTAGAATTTGGATTTTGTCTCAAAAAATGCATAGGGTCTGCTCTTCAAAACATCATTAATCTACAGTATGAAAGTCAAATAGATACTGTATATAATTAGTAAGAAGAAAAAAAAAACCAATTTGCCTAGATAATATAAAATATCCCTCCAATTACAGAGACAGTCCATACCTTAAGTAGAGCAGCACAAAAGGGCTTTAGCAAGCTCTTTGGCAGGGTAGAGGCAGTGCAGTGACGGAAACTTCTTGCAATAAAAAGAGACGTCTGCTGCTTGATGGTTGGGTTTTTATTATCCATTACTGCTAAAACATCCTCACTGATGTTCTGTAGTGTGGTCTTTAGAAAGAAGATTGGTCAATGAGCTTTTCTCAGTTGTGAAAAACAGTTAAAATAACATTGATATAAAATTTAGATAAAACCATAAATTCATACTGTCAACTCACAGTAAGGAAGATTGCATCAATTGCCTCCTGCAGAGCTTGTACAACTTGAGGTTTCTTCTCTTTAAATTTCTCCAAAATGGTTGGCACAACCTCCAAAAGTGAAGAGCAATAATTATTTTTGGTAACAAAAGTGAATGAAGTACTATATATCATGATTGAACCGAAATTTCCAAAGTTATATCAAGTAAAAGCAGCCATCAAAAATGACCCCATATTATATTATTTCATTTACATGACATGTCAAATCCATTGAGACAGGGAGCAGATTAGTCATAACCAGGGTCTAGAGGGAGAAAAGAGTAGGGAGTGACTGCTAACAGGTACAGTGTGTTTTCTGGAGGTACTAAAAATGTTCTAAAATCAGTGGTGATAGTTATACAATCTTATTATTATACTAACCCATTGAGTTATGCATTTTAAAAGCAGATTTTTATAGTATTTAAGTTATCTCTCATAAACTGTTATTAAAACAATGAACCCTATAGGCTTTATTAAAACAAACCAAAAAAAGTTAACATTTAAGTCGAATAAAAAGTAATTTCCTTTCTTTTGTTTCTTTTTAATTTTTTTTAGGTGTAGATAGTCACAATACCTTTACTTTATTTATTTACCTTTATGTGGTGCTGAGGATCAAACCGAGTGCCTTGCATATGCTAGACAAATGCTCTACCACTGAGCTAAAACTACAGCCCCTAATTTCCTTTCTTGAAGGGCACAATAATCTTATACTGGAACAATTAAGAGCTCTCATTCTGTCCCACTGGACAAGTGCTTCTCAACCTAGTTATGCAATCATAGAACCATTTCTATCAGTACCAGCTCTCATTTTATAAAATAAGTACCAGCTAGGAGGATTCGGGGTAGGGGAATAGTTGGATAGATATTGATACACCTTATTGAATTGGGGTATTGCCGGCCCCTTCACTACACAAAATGAAAAAAAAAAGAAATAGTACCACAAGTGATAGCAATTTGTTATCAGAATTATATCTTTTTTTTCAGAATTATATCTTTAAGTCTCAGTTTAGATAGTAAAATTGTCATTTTTAAAATTTAAGTTTAATTGTTTAAACTATTACTAATTCATTATACAGTCATATCTAATATTTACACTGAATGCCAGGCACTGGGTTGGCAGGGAAATAAAAAGTATTTTTATTTTTTAGGGAGTGCTTGGGATCAAATTCAGGGCTTTGCACATAATAAGCATATACCACTGAGCAACAACCTCAGGCCCAGAGATTCCTTTATTTTTTTTTTTTTCTTTTCAGTACTGGGGACTGGACCCAAGGGCCCTCTACTACTGAGTGACACCCCAGCACTTTTTATATTGAGATACAGTCTCACCAAGTTGCCAAGGATGGCCTTGAACTTGTGATCCTCCTGCCTTAGCCTCCTGAATAGCTGGAATTACAGGCATGTGGCACCACACCTGGCAAAGATTTTTTTGTGTGTTTTGTGTGTGTGGTACTGTGTATTAAATCCAAGGCCTCACACATACTATGCAAATGCTTTACCACTAAGCCACATCCCCACCCTCTCAAAGATTTTTTAAAGATTCAGAGAAAATAGCAAAATAGAAAGTACCAAAATAGTTTTTGGTACCTCCAAAAACTATTTTCAAGATTTCACAAAAGTGACCACAGACCAAAAGAAGTAAGGTTTCCTTGAGAAATATAAAGGAGTTTTTAATATTAGTTATAAGCTTTTTTAAAAAAAAAGACATTATAATGACTACAAAGTTGAAGTTCACTTTTATAAATATCTCACAAAAGATAGTCTATAAATAGCTAAAGGAAATATGGCACATGTCTATAATTCCAGCAACTTGGGAGGCTGAGGCAGGAGGATTGAAAGTTTGAGGCTAGCCTTGGTAACTTAATGAGATCCTGCCTCAAGACAAAATAAAAAATAAAAAAGAGCCAGGGGTAGAGCTCAGTAGTAGAGTGCCCCCTGGATTTAATCCCTAGTATCTCAGAAAAAAAAAAAAGTCAAACACTAACATGTTTTTATATCATACAGTGTATCATATAGTTGTGAGAAAAAAACAAAACAAAACTCCAACCATAGAATGCTGGAAACATCTTTAAGAAGAATAATGTGAAACAAAGCCAGAATCAGAACTCAAACTGGAAGGCCTGGTAATTAGCCCAAGATTATTTGGTAAATAACAATGGATTTTAAGAATTTTTTTTTTTTACCTTGAAAAGTTACTGATAAATAACACAAAACTGACTGAAAGCTAGTTAATAGGTTGATAGCACACACAAAGATATACTATAAACATTTATAGGTATAAATATTTGCTGCTATAAAGATACTTTTGATCCAAATTATTATTTATGCATATAAAGGTTTCAGAGACTGCTTTAAAAATTATTTATTCATTTATTTTTTTGAGATGGGGGTCTCACTATTCTATCCAGGCTTGTCTCAAACTCCTGGGTTCAAGCAACACTCTAGCTTTAGTCTCCTGAGTAGCTGAGAATATAGGCACATGCTACTACACCTGGCAGTAGATCTTTATTTTTATTTCCCTGGGAAGAAGTCAGTCATGGTTTATTTTTATGTAGTAGTACCTTCTTTTGTTAAGTTGTCTAAAATTATTTTTAATGTTATGAGTAAGCAAGCTCCAAATACCATAGCTCAAGTGAGGCTAAATAATAACTTCATAATATAAAAACTGACACATGATTAGGGACTATTATTGACTCAAG
Organism: Glaucomys volans; assembly: GCA_020662805.1. Lineage (NCBI taxonomy): Eukaryota > Metazoa > Chordata > Mammalia > Rodentia > Sciuridae > Glaucomys > Glaucomys volans. The sequence continues at coordinate 79,510 of JAJEJO010001534.1, forward strand.
TCAATCTAGGATATCAAATAATCAAGTGACTAGGAGGTTAAAGCCTAAAGTTCAATTTTCAGTATACTAAATCATTGTAAGTAATTCAGATCAGATGTAGAGCTGGCAGCTACCACAGTTAAAGAAAACATCTCAATAGATTTTATATATCAACTTCATCTAATGTTTTATATTATCTTTTTACTCAATTTCATTCTGGTCCTGGTTATTATAAACTTTTTTTGTGTGTTGGAGTTTGTATGCTGGAGAACTCAAACCTCTTCTACTGAGCTATACCTCCACCTATGGTTGTTATAAGATTTTATATTGTTGTTATACATAGCTGGAAGAACAAAGCAATATATTAATAAATAAGTAATAAGCAAATAAATCAACTCAAATAAATACTTCAGGCCAAGTGCCTGATTTTCCACATAAGCCTTATGAATTTAATAGTTGTAACTACTATCTGTTGGAATTTGTGAGGAGTTATGCTGAATAATACAATTTAGTGAAAAACTTACTTTGCCCAGTATATAAAGACCTATGCCAAAAAGTTGGTTTAAAGCATAAAGCAAACTAGCAGGCCATTTTTGATAATTTTGTGAATTTATATCTAAAAAGGAGTGCTACTTACATGTCCTGCATATTGTCCAAATTTCTTCCTTAGCCCAACAGCCAGACCAGTAAGACATTTTGCTGCCAAAGCTACCAACATGACATTGGTGTCCTTTCCAACAACCTACAAAGGGGGGAAAAAAGGGAAAACAAAATAGTCACAGCCCTATAGAAAGGTGTTGAAATGCACTTTCAAAAGAACTCTGAAAGTTATTACACTAATGGAAGACAAATTTTAATTCCTACAAAGGAATAAAGTCCTTATTCCTTTTTGATAACAGTGAATTTAGGAGCCTCCCTTCATTATGTTTACTCTCCTATCTTCAAATTCTACCACAAAACACACACAAAACCACAACTTCAAACTGCTAACTCTCTAGTAGTGGCATATACACTGGCAGCACTGTAACTTGTAGTAGAAGGTGACCCTGAAAATGGCAGAGAAGATACAGGTTTACTGACTTTGCTATGAGACAGGAAAAACAAAAGAGTGCTATCTCTGAAAGACACCATAGAGCAACAGTTCTCTAACATTTATACCCAAGAAGCACCAGTGGAAACTGTGAAGGTACCTTTGGGAAGTTTATGGGGACCCTACATTGCAAAAGTCTTTGCAACCATTCCTCTGAAGGAGCTCCTGGCCTTGCAGCTGCCATTTTAGTCACATGATGATCATCAAGTTTGTTCTTAGGCTCTTAGCAGGTTCTCCTCCAGCATTATTTATATACTGTCCCCTATGTCCCCCAAAGCCCAGCACTCATCTAAACTCATGGGTAATAGGTGCAGCTGTGACAGTAGCTATAACTGATTTCTTCCCGCTAAGAGTGTACAATGGATACTATCCAGGTCAGTTGGTGTTTCCTTTTTTGCAGAGCTGGGACTCATGCATGCTAGGCAAGCACTCTACAACGAAACCACAAACCCAGCCTCAGCCTGGTTAGTTGGTATTAAAAAAGTCACGTGACTTATAAGTACCCCCAAACCCTTGTTTTTTCGCTCTTTTTCTGGTGGAAGTTATGCCTCTACTCTACTCTGAATTTTATCTAGCCTCTTAGTTTGATAAGCAGAATGCTTTACTCTAGATTCTCTACGTTAAATAAGCCCTAATAAGCAGCATGTAATAAGTTCTAGTTGGTACTTACATGCATTCCCTATGGTACAAAGGAGTAAGGATTAAGGAGATGAACATTTATAATAAACAAATTAGCACAATTTTTACAGGTATTTTATGATTTTTAAATGTGATTTTCACCCAAACCCCATGAGGTAGATAAAATTATCTCAAGTTTACAGATTTCAAAAATTAAAGCGGGTGTGGTGGTGCACCCCTGTAATCCCAGCACTTGGGAGGCTGAGGCAGGAGAATCGCGAGTTCAAAGCCAGTCTCAGCAACTTAGCGAGGCCTAAGCAACCAAGTGAGATCCTGCCTCTAAATAAAATACAAAATAGGGCCGGTGATGTGGCTCAGTAGTGGAGTGCCCCTGGGTTCAATCCCCAGCACAAAAAAAAAAAAAAATAAATAAATAAATAAATAAATTAAGTAGATTAACTTACTCAAGGTCACATAGAAAGTGAATGGTAGTGCTGTCTTTCCTAAGTCTATTTGGACTCCAAAGCATTTGCTCTCATTACTAAGACATGTTCTCCTTTTAAATTCATGCCATGCCATGCCCATTTTCCTTATGAGAAGATGAGATCAGGGTCTTACACATTTTGTTAAATCTTTTATTACTATAGATCTATGCAGAAAAAACTTTCCTTCTATATTGAATTCATCATTGGCTTCTTTCTTTCTCTTTCTCTCTCTCTCTTTCTTTCTTTTTTCTTTTTCTTTTTTTTTTGGTGTGTGTGTGTGTGTGCGTGTGTGTGTGTGTGGTACAGGTGATCAAACCCAGGGGCATTTTACCACTCTTTCTATCTGTGGAGATAGGGTCTTACTAATTGCCCAAGGTTAGCCTGAAATTTGCAATCCTCCTGCCTCAGCCTCCCAAGTTGCTGGGATTATAGGAACACATGTGTGTGTATTCATTCATTTACTTAATATATACAGTTATCAACTATTACCCATAAGGAATTGTCAAAGTCAAAGAAATTATGAGAAGGATATCTTATAAATGAAAGTATTGTAACTATGAGAACAGGAATATGCTAAACTCAGGTGGCAACTAGAAAGAAGACAGTTTAAGAAATAATTTCAGGAATATTTATATAAGGAATCTCAAAATGAGCGATTTTTACTATTTGTAATAATAAAAAAAAATGGGGATTGAGGGTATAGCTCATTGGTAGAGCACTTGCCTAGCATGTGTGAGACCCTGGGTTCAATCCTCAGTACTGGAAAAAAGAAAGAAAGGGGGGGAGGAGAGGGGGAGGGAGGGGCATGAGTGCTGGGGTAGGGGTCGATTAATGGGATGACTTGATTTAAACAAAAAGGAGAGAAAAGACTCAATGGAGGAAAAAGGAATGGGTTTGTATCCTATTCTTTAATATAATTTTCTTTCTTCCATTTTACCATTTCCTCATTTTGACACATCATTGTGAAGTCAACATAATATAAAGATGATGAAGTTTGTGTATTTGTGTATGTAAGTAAAATCAAATATGAAAATTAAAACATGTTTCAGAAAAATTCATACAACTGAAATTAACTTCATTATTTTAAATATTTCAGTCACAAAGTTGTTTTTAACAACTTTGATCTCCTCCCACTGCACCATCTCAAGAGGGAAAGATACTACCTAGATCTCTCAGAAAGTTACTGTCTATGTCCATTTAAATAAAAAATCATGGGCTGGGAGCACAGCTCAATGGTAGAGCACATGCTTAGCATACGTGAAGCCCTGGGCTTGATCCACAGCACCAGCAAAAAAACAAAAACAAAAACAAAACCAATCAATCCTCCCCTGTTTATAATACAGTGAGAGATTTACATTCACAATGCCAACAGAAATCACAGACATCTTTATTTGAAAAGCTAATATTCAGCCAGACACAGTAGCACACAGAGGTTTGGAAAGCTGAGGCAGAAGGATTACAGGTTCAAAGCCAGCCTCAGTAACTTAGTGAGACCTTGTCTCAAAATAAAATGTGAAAAAGGACTGGGGATGTGGCTCAGTGGTTAAGCCTGTGGGTTCAATGCCTGGTACTGCCCCCCTCCAAAAAAAAGGAAAGAAAGAAAAAGAAAAGTTAATATTCTAAGAAATGCATGTAGAGAACATCAATTACTCTTAATGGAGAAATAAAAAAAAGTTTTTGTTTGACACATTTGAGAATTCAGTAACAGAGCATTAAGATTCCTGATAAAAATTACAGGCTGAAGACTTTAAAGGTATTATGAAACTCTCTTCACAGGCCACTAGAATCTCATTTCCCCTTTCTCAGTACCTCCTACCTCTGTTCCTTCCATTCTTTCCTCCCAGGCTATAGGTTGGCAAATTGTTTTTCTTTTTCTTTTTTTTCTTTGTTTTTTTTTTTTTTTTTTTTTTTTTTTTTGGTACAGGGGATTGAACCCAGGGGCACTCCACCACTGAGCCACATCCCCAGCCCTATTTTTTGTATTTTATTTAGAGACAGGGTCTCACTGAGTTGTTTAGGGCCTCGCTAAGTTGCTGAGGCTGGCTTTGAACTCACGCCTGCGTCAGCCTCCCAAGTGCTGGGATTACAGGAGCGCGCCACTGCGCCTGGTTAAAATCTTTTTTCTTCAGGGCAATTCCCTTTGGATTAATTTTACTTGAGTCTGTGATTCTTCAAGAGGAAAAACATGATTGAACAAAGATCTGACATATCATATCCTTGCGTGCCAGTCCCACTTGGAAGTAAGCCCAGGAAGGCTAATTATTAAGAAATAGAGTTGACGCTCATTATTCACAGATATATTTTGGTGAATTCACCTTCTTGCCAAAAATTATTTGTAATCCTAATATCAATTTTCATGACACTCTTCTGGTCATTCACAGAAAAGTGCAGAGCTGAGAAAATTTGAGGTCTTCAATGTGTATATTCCCAGCTGAGGAAGAACAAGGCATTGCTTATAAACAAATATTTTTTTTATGATCTATTTAGTGCCATATTCTTTACATTTCTGTGCTTTTGTTGATGCTTTCACTGTTTAAAACAGTCCAAGTATAGTGTTGAAGTGCTCTTGTCTTCCAGAGTACAAAAAGGTTGTGATGTGTTTAAGAGAAAACACATGTGTTCAATATGCTTCCCCACAGTGCTGCTGGTTACCAGCTCAATATCAATGCATCAACAATATATATTAAATAGGATATCTTCATACAGAGTAAAACAAGGGTTTATATTTTTCAGTAGATGAAAATGTTGTGAAGAGAGTCACAGGGCCCTAACCCTGTATTTCCCCTAGAAGCAATAATTCAGTATTTATTAATTTAGCACTCTTGGCAACTTTATGGAACATAACACTATGAATAATGAAACTACTGAATTTTCACATGATATAAAGATTAACCACCTCTCCCACCATTTTAACACCCTGGATTTCAGGCTGAGGAAGCCAAGTATTCAGTATTATATTCAAAAAGAATCTCCCTTCCCCTCCTTCAGTGCCCTCTTAAGCTCTCTAACTAGATCATAGTGTTTTATCTGTGCTTTAAAAAAAACCACTACATAAGACAATAACTGCCAGCAACATTCAACTGGTGGACCTACACAATACCAAAGGAATATTCTCTAAAAATGTTTCTTACTTAGTACTTATTAACTTTATAATTGATCACATATATCTTCACTTCGTTTGGCATACCAATGACACAATACAGTGTGGTATCATTTGCTAACAAAAAACACTGCTTATTTAATATCTGTACAATGAAATACAGCTAATTTAAGTAGCTCATCACACAGAATTATAAAACTATATTTTTGTTTTTATATCAGGAAGAGCCTCTTTCCTAATTTTGTAGAAGCTATCAAATAGTGTCTGAAAGTTAGTGATAATAAACAAACTGAAAACCAAACTCTCCAAACTAACCTAGGACAATTTTTTAAATCCTTAAAAAATATATGTCTATAACCCAAATATCATCAATAGTGTTCCTTAAATGGCAATGTACTTGTGTTTAAAAAATTTATAGAATCACTGACGAAGGGAATTCAATGGTCGGGGCTGTTAGGATAACAATGCTGAAACTCCTCACATTTACCTTCTTTAATGCTTTTACTAAATCTGCATAATCGCCTGCTTCCAATTTGGGGTTTTTCACTAGTACTTCTACAGCCTCCAGGGCTTCTTTTCTCTCTTGCCATTTTTTTGCTTCCTGTAAGACACAAATGAGTCACTTGTAAGATAGCAGAATGAAAGCCTATTTTTTGTACTCTACTACTTCAAAACCGTAACTTTTTGTTTTTAGAAAGTTTCTCTAAAGTTGAAAAACAAAATTGCAAACCTGCAACCAATCAGAATATTTTGTTCACACAATTTTTGTACACATATAAAATGTATTTTCATAAGATTTCATAACCCTAAAGTAATATAAGTAAACACAATGTCATACTTTTTCATCTCATTTTCTAGATAAATGGTAGCAAATAGGCATCAAACAGAAAACACCAGAAAAAGCATTTCTAGTTCATCTTATAGTGGCACAATCACAAGAAAGGAAATTCTATTTTGACAGCATTAAAAAGACCAGGAAAGAATAATCACATAACCAGCAATCAAAACTGTTCTAACTTTGGAAATCAGTTTTCTGATTGTGAGTATAATTCTAATATTTGGTTGCTTTTTTAAAAATATTTTTTGTTGTAGATGGACACAATACCTTTACATTATTTATATTTTTCTTATGTGGTGCTGAAGATCGAACCCAGGGTCTCACATGTGCTAGGCAAGCACTCTACCACTGAGCCACAATCCAGCCCCTAATCCTTGTTTTTGGTTATAAAGTAGAGTATGTTTCATTCAAGATCAAATAATCCTTCAACAATTGGAATACCCACTATATGAAAGAACAGGAAATACAAAGATGACAAACTTGACACCCTGGAGGAGATTATAGTTTAATTCAATTTATCAAATGTTTATTTGTTAGTCAGAAGTGAATTAGATACTCAAGGAACTAATAGCAGAGCCAGAAATGTATTTGATAAATAACTACAAGGTCATAACTAGTATGAAAGAAGTACAAACTGTTTTGTTACAGAGCCAGAGAACTGAACTTAGTTGAGGTAGGTAGGACCTTCCCACAAAAAGTGATGCTTAAGGTGAGACTTAAAAGATGATGAGGCATTATTTGGAGAATGCTGGGAGAGGAATATTATTGGTAGAAAAAAATTGCATATGTTAATATCCAGAATTAAAAAAAAAATGGCACTTTTGCTAGATGTGGCTGGAAGGTAAATGAGGCATTTGAAGGTGTCACAGATGGTCTCAATGGTCACAGAATGATTTCTAAGACATTTTTTTAAGATCAGTGGAAGTCACTGACGAGTTTTAATCATGTTTTTGTATGGTAAGGTCTGATTTTAAAAAATGGTATACCACTAATTACACTGTGAAATATGATGGGAAGAGGGAAAAAGAGATGGTGGTAATTGGCATAGGACTATTTTTTTCAACTGGACATAAGTTAGCAATGTCTAGAGATATTTTTGATTGTTACCATTTGAGGGAATGGTACTACTCATATTTGGTGGGTAAATGCCACAGATGCTCTTAAATATCCTACAAAGCACAGGAAGCTCCACCAAAACAGAGCTGTGTGAAAAAAAGTCAACAGTGTCAAGGTCAAGAAACCTGAGTTAATGTGGCGGCAGTGGGGATGAAAAAAAGGAGATGAATTTGAGAGCTATTTAGAGGTAAAACCACAGAACAAATGATGAAAAAGAAGTCAAGAATAATGTTCTGATCTTTTGCAAAAAATGTAACAGAAAGTGCCAAAATATTTGTATGTGCAAAGTAGTATAGGAACTAAGAGAAGTAAGCAACTAACTCACTCTGCTAAGGAAGATATGGTCTGTAGTGGGATATACCAGAAACGGGCTCAGCAGAACATTTTCTAACTCTATCCACATAATTATTTAAAATGAAATAAATGAAAGAAATGTAGTCATTACTTACAATTTTGTCATAAAAGTCTTTGGGAAGTTTGGAAAGTATCTCTACTGCTTCCAAAAGCTCATAAGCATCTATCTGAGGTACCTCATCACCATCATCACCACCTTTGAGAAGGAAAAACAAAACAAACCTTAAAAATAGAAATGTTTTACTTCAGTTCCCAGTCCTTTTGCATCCCCTGAGGAAATCTTAATATGGAAAGGAAAAGTTACTAGTGCCACTTGCAACTTAAATTTTATTAAAGGTAGTCCTTCAAAATATGCCTAGTAACAGACTCTTGTGGAAATGGCAGTTCTTATTGATTTTTAAAGAAATTGGAGTTTAAAATTAGCTTACCCCCCTCAGCATCTCCACCAGCAGACTGTTGCTGTTCCAATTTAGCTTCTAGCTCTTGCTGGGAACGCAGAAACCGAGTTGGTTTGGGAGCACCTGTTGGCAGTTTGACCCATTCTTCTTCTAGTTCTTTCAACTGCAAATATCATAAAATATTTTAAAAACTTTTTACATTCTGCCATTAAACAACATACTTAATATTTATATTCATTGATATATTGGAATTCAATTTCTTATTTATGTAGTTTTAATAGGGCAAATAAGAAAAGATAAATTTAAATTGTATATATTCTGTTGCTTAAGTCAAACCAAATTGTATTTATTACACTTAAGAGGTATGTCTCAAGCACTAATGACGAATAAAATTCATTTTAAGATAATCTCATTAGTTCATAAATTCAGATTATATTCTGTCAGAAAAGTCTTCAAAACTAATTTTAAGAAAAAGCCAGATATAATGTGCTTCACCAAAATAGATAAGTCCAAGTCCTGCTACCCAACAAAAATATAAAGGGATCTTTTAAACTGTTACAGATTTAACACTAGCATATAGGAATTAAGAATAGGGCTGGGGGTTGTAGCTCAGTGGTAGAGTGCTTGGTGGGGGGGGGACGGACCACACACATGACAATAACTATGTATAAAGATAGAAAAGGATAGAATACCCACAATGACAGAAAGAGAATATTTTCATATTAACCTTCCACAAAGGCAAGAAGAGAACTTTATGCCTCACCTGGACAGAGTTTATATTTTGTAATGGGGGTCTCAGAGCATCCCGAATCCATTTGTAAATCTCCACAGCAATTAGTTTGGCTTCATCTCGAACAGCCTTTTCTCTAGACTCAAAGAGTTTTGGCAATACTTTGATAATTGGCTTAAGCAAGATGATTTTGGAACCAAATTCACTAGAAGTAGAAAATTGGGGAAAAAAATCATCAACACACATGTACTTGGATTGGGTATGATGCATAGTTCCATACCATTTATTAATAGAGTTATAGAGGTTGAACATTTTCATAACTATGTATGTATTTGGATGTCATTCTTCCAAGAGTAATATTTAATGCCTAGGGCCCAAAATAATATTACCATTTTAAAATTAACTTTTTAGTAGCCAGAGTAGGAAGAATTCAAACCTATAAAGGACGAAGACATGTAGTATCTTAAATATATAAAAAAAATCTAAAAATATAAGGAAGTTAACTAAGAAATATTTAGATGAGTGAAATCTGGTTTTTTTTTTTTTTTTTTTACTTAAAAAATTTTTTTTAGTTGTAGATGGACACGGTATCTTTATTTTATTTATTGATGTTTATGTGTGCTGAAGATTGAACCCAGTGCCTCAAATGTGCCAGGCAAGTGCTCTACCACTGAGCCACAACCCCAGACCTTTCGTTTTATCTTGACTGGTAGATAGCATCAAGATGTTTGGGAAGAGATTTTAGGAAGAGGAAAACACATCAGCCCACATCAACTTGGGCCTAGGTATAAATCATTATCCCACCGTTAAATTTGCCTTGAAGGTAGGGATGAACTGTACTTCTGACGACCCCCTCCCTTAATTTATGATTCACAGTGTGACAGCTGGACTTCTGGGTTTGACTTTTTTCTCTTAGTATCAATTCGCTCCCTTTAGATGAGTGAAATCTATTTTAAGTAAACTTTTAATATTCTTGTAATTAAGATGATTCACTCAACCGGACAGATCATAAATCCTGGCAATTTGTTTCATTCCTGACTTTGCAAGTATCATATCGCACTGCAGGAAACATAAATCTCTTTGCTTCAGTTTTCCATGGGAAAAAAGGGTGCAGTCTGACTTCATTGAAAAATGTATCATATTTAGAATTCAGTAGGGGTGCACACCTATAATCCCAGCAACTCAGAAGGGTGATGCAGCTGGGCACGGTGGC
>JAJEJO010001534.1:93207-146492 GCA_020662805.1 Glaucomys volans
ATTTAGACTTTTAAAGTGAAGACTATGAAAAACAAGTATTAAGGAGTTATGAAAGTAAGAAAATTCATATATTCTAAAACTATTAATAACTAAGGATCTATAAGTACATGTAACCTATGTAGCTCCTGATAAGGATTGCTACCAGTATAGTTAGAAACCACTTACTTTCCTGCTACGTGGGCATTTTCAACATAAACAAGTGCAGCTTCTAGTCCTTTCAATTGAACCACTGCATTGGAATCGGTGACAAATTTTTTGATCAATCCTAAAAACTTGGACCATTCTGGGCTCTTTTCATCCTTTATTTTCTGGAAGATCTTCAGGGCTTCTTCATATCCACTTAACCTTGCTTTCCACAGCTAAAACAAAAGTAATATTTTTGAAACAGAATTTAATGATACTATCTACCATTAATCTGGAAGAGAGAAGGAAAAAATGAATATCCTCTACCAAGTAATTTAAACAAGGATCCCACGACTGGAAACAAGAAAGGAGCTTAAGAAATTCAGATAATTTTCAAAAAAGATAAATGTATTTCATTTTGTTTCCAAGTATTAGTTACTACTTCTTTATATAGCACTGAAGATATTACGACCCAAACATAAAAAAATCACCCTGATGAAACTTCCCATTCTCCAAAGTATGCTGCTTTTTATTGTCATTTGTGTAACATTAGGCAATTGTATACTACACTATGCCATGCTATCAATTTTTAATCAATAATTTTAGTTAGATTCTCAGCTATTTTTTTCATTAATTTGTACAACAGGCATTTAATATATAAAAACCAATATAGTTTTGGCCCTCCTGGAGCTTACATTCCAGTATTAGAGAAAGACTACTTTGTATGATTTAATACAAAGTAGCTTAGTGGTAAAGTACTTGCCTAGACTTGCCTAGTATGCACAAGGCCCTTATGGGGAGGGGCCTGAATGATGGTGATTATTATACAGAATGAAGAAGTGGTTCTGTCCAAGGACACAGGAACTAAAACTTCAAATTTCTACTCTTCATAAGTAGAATTCTAATCATACAACTGTGTGAGTTAATGTATCTATTCTGTATTTTTAATAATCAACAAGCATAAATCTTAATGAAGATTCAAAGGAAACTAGCTGTTAAGAACATAAAATAGGTAACTTCAGAATTTAAAGCAGAATAAATTTACAAGGGAGAGAATTAAATACAAAAATCTACTAACTGGTAGATATTTGTTGTTTTAAAAATTATTAAAGTCAGGTACCATGATGTGTACCTGTAAACCCAGCTACTTGAGAGGCTGAGGCAGGAGGATTGCAAACCGAGGCCAGAATGGGCAATTTTGGGAGACCTTGTTTCAAAATAAAATTAAATGGGATGGGGATTTAGCTCAGTGATAAAGCTCTTGCCTAGCACGGACCTAACTTATACTTCTTAAAGTACAAATTGCTTTCCACTTCACTAATATGTCTCCTTCCTTTCTTTCTTTCTTATTTTGGAACTGGGAAGTGAAACCCGGGCCCCTTTACTGCTAAGCTACATCCCCGGTCCTTTCTACATTGAGATGGGGTCCTGCTAAATTACTGAGTTTGGCCTGGAATCTGTGATCCTCCTACTTCAGCCTACTGAACCACTGGGGATTACACTTGTGCAGCACCATGCCCAGCTCTGTTTTCTTTCTCCAATTCTTTCCAGAAACTCGAAAATATTTTAAAAAATTGAGCTGGAGACACCTATTTTCAAAGACATAAAATAACATGCACCTAAAAGGCATCGGTGTTTTTGAAATTGCCAATGTTTTCACATGCTTCTAAGTAAGAGAGTAATACAACTGGTGCCAAAACAAGTCAATGACACTGAAATATGAATTGCAGATGAGTCTTACCTTGTGTTCACATTTCTGATCAACTGGCAATTTCAACCACTCACTGTCATCTCCCATTGTGCTTCCAGTTTTTCCTTGGAATTAAAAGTAGTTCCTGGTCAGATTAAAGTAGATACCTATTACTTCTAGCAATCAAGTCATCTCTTAAGATAAAATACTTTTACTCAGATTATTATTTCATTTTAAAAAAATATTAGGGGTGGGTACTGGGAATTGAACTCAGAGGCACTCACCCACTGAGCTATATCCCCAGCCCTATTTTCTACTTAGAGATAGGGTCTTAGTGCCTCACTTTTGCTGAGGTTGGCTTTGAACTCTCAATCCTCCTGCCTCAGCTTCCTGCACCACAGGCATTACAGGTGTGTGCCACTGTGCTTTGTAGTTGTAGATGGACAGAATGCCTTTATTTAATTCATTTATTTTTAATGCGGTGCCTAGGATTGAACCCAGTGCCTCACACATGCTAGGCAAGCACGCTAACACTGAGCTACAGTCTCAGTCCCAGGTTAGACATGTTTTTAAAATGATTATATACTTTCCCAAAGGAAAACTCAGATACATGAACAAGGTAAAACTTTTCCCCCTTTTTAAACTTTTTTTATTTTTACAGACTGCATTTTCCAAGTTAAAATTTTGAAGGGTGTGGAAGACCAAAATATGCCACCCCAAATCTACTTTTTTAGTGTATTTCCAGTTGGTCATTCAGAAAAGTTCAGACACAGGAATAGCTCTGAAAAGCTGTCCTTTTGTAAAAGAAGCCTACATGTATACAGGTAATTTACACTAGTAAATAGCAGAGGGTTTTCTTCTCTGAGATCTTCCATCTGTCTAAAAATAGGATTTGGGGATGATGGTACACAGTAGAAGAGACTAGAGTACCTGGAACAAAGAAAGATTGCCACAGATGTTACTTATTCTTCTGAGGGTAGTTAGATCAGAGACTTTATCAGTTTAATGAGACAAGTTTTTATTTGCTGTGCTTTCCTCCCCTGTTCCCCCAAAGCCCTGAGCCCCAATTCCTTTCTGTTGCTCAGTATGTTAGGAAATCTTCAATCACCTCCCACATAATATGTTCATTAACTCAATTATCAAACTTTAAGATGGCAAAGAAAACAATTTCTCTACTCTATAAGAGAAGAAGGAAAGAGTTTTAGAGAAGTCAATCTTTCAACTGTTCACCTAAAATTCCTTATAGATGCTGGGCATAATGATACACGTCTGTAATCCCATTGGCCACAATGAGGCAGGAGGATCACAAGTTCAAAGCCAGCTTCAGAAACTTAGCAAGATCCTAAGCAACTTATGAGACTCTGTCTAAAATCAAAAGGGCTGGGGATGTGGCTCAGTGGTTAAGACCCCTAGGTTCAATTCCCAATACAAATAATAAATGGAAAAATCTCAATGCTACTCTATTGTATGTTTACATAAATTAGCAAAAAAATTAAATCCCTGAGTGAACTATTCCTTTATAAATATTCTACTTTTAGTAAAGTTTATAGTCTATGTTCCTTTAACAAATGTTATCCATTTAGCTAACACCCTTTTTTCTGATTATAAAAATCATGTATGTTAAATGAAAAAAATTTAGTACCTACTGAAAATACACAAGGAAGTATTAAAACACAATTTTACCACCTAATAGTTATCAACTAGTAACTGCAATGAATGCAGTGTTGAAATTACACAGTATAATTATTATAATAATTATATAATTATACAGTGTAAATTTATAAAGTGTATAAATTATACAGTATAAAGAACTGGATGAGCAATGGTGCAGGCCTGTAATCCTAGCACTTGGGAGGCTGAGGCAGAAAGCTCACAAATTAGATACCAGTCTCAGCAACTTCACAAAACCCTGTCTCAAAACTAAAAAATAAAAAGTGCTAGGGATGTAGTAATCCCCAGTACCAATAAATAGATAAATTACTAATTAATTTTTAAAAAGGAAGAGGCATAATCCTCTTGTAACCTTTCTCTTACCAGACATTTCTCCCTATTTGAGAATATGACTTAACATCTACATAGCACTCTATTTTATAAACATACAATAATGATCAATCCTACTGTTGGACATTTAAATTGTTTCCAATTTTCCAATATCAAAATATAGAAGAGGTACTGCTTACGTCTCAATTCCCAATCCTGGTTTCACATAAAATATATTTTCAATAAATATTTGCTTAACAAATATATACTGTGATAATTCCCATTATGAATTGGGCACTGGGCAGTCCTTTTAAATATGTTAATACATCTGTATAACATCAACTACATGGGGAAAAAAGGTATTTTCCCCACTTTACACACTAGGTTCATAAAGATTAAGTAACTTGCCAAAACAACACAACTGGTAGGCTGTGTTATTACACTCAAAGCCTGTGACTCCTTTTATATCTTATTCACTCCTTTCAAAAGGAGGTATCTCAGGAAAAGTTATGTTTATATAAAAAGAAACCCAAATAGTGAAAGTTTTGTTTGTTTTGGTACTGAGAATTGAAATTACTAAGCTATACCCCAGTCTTTTTTTTTTTTTTTGGAACCAGGGATTGAACTCAGGGACACTCGCCCACTGAGCCACATCCCCAGCCCTATTTTGTATTTTATTTAGAGACAGGGTCTCACTGAGTTGCTTAGGGCCTCGCTAAGTTGCTGAGGCTGGCTTTGAACTCGAGATCCTTCTGCCTCAGCCTCCCAAGTTGCTTGGATTACAGGTGTGCGCCACGGCGCCCAGCACCCCCAGTCTTTTTTATTTATTTTTGGAGTTTTTTTTGGTACCAGGGATTGAATCTGGGGACCCTTAACAACTGAGCCATATCCCCAGCCTTTTTAATTTTTTATTTTCAGATAGAGTCTTGCTGTTATCTAGGGCCTTGCTAAATGGCTAAGGCTGGCCTTGAACTTGGGCTGCTCCTGATTTAGCTTCCCAAGTCTCTGGGATTACAGGTATTTGCCAATACACCTGGCAGCAATGCATTTTAGAGTGAGAGTCAAACCTTAATATAGGATCTGAAGAAACTCAAATTCAGCAATGGTGGGACAAGCTAGTACAATAATTTGGACAACAATATGGCATTATCTAAATTGAAGATGCACATATCCCACCAGCCAGCAATTTCATTCCCAGGTATATACCCTAAAAATTGATGCCGATAACCTAAGACGACTTCTATAAGGATGTCCATAACAATGTTGTTTATAATGAAAGTTAGATTTACCACATGTTCATTAAAAGTACAATGAATATATAGTGATGTATTCACAAAGTGCAGTATTAAATAGCAGCGAAAAAGAATGAACTATAAAGTGCATTTCAACTCTATAGTGAAGGACTGCCCACCCCTACCAAATAATCAACTGTACATGGGCGTGTTTATAAAACACAACAAATTATTAGATTTTAAAATTCTCCAGGTAAATGCAAAATGTTTTGCTACATAAAACAATTTGGCACTTTCTCAAAATGTTAAGCACAAAATTGTCATTTGATCCCACAATTCTACTACTAGGCATACATTCAAAAGAACTCAGAGTAGATAAATAAGTACTTGCATATTCATGTTCACAGCAGTACTATTTGCAATAGCCTAAAAAACAAAACAAAAAACAGCCCAAATATCCATCAATAAATAGATGAATAAACAGTGATATGTATATACAATGAAATATCACTCTGCCACAAGAGAGAACAAAATACTGATAAATGCTACAATATGGATGAACCTCAAAAACAATATGTTAAATGAAAGAAGTCAAAGAGAAAAGATCCCAATCTATATGACCCCATTTATATGAGCTATCCAGAATAGGTAAATCCATATAGGAAATATGCAGACTGGTGGCCGCCAGCAGTTTGGAAGAATGGGAAATGAACAGAAAATGCTGAGAGGATGAGGGAATACTAACAGGTGCTTTGGAGTGATGGAAAGATTTTGGAACTAGATTAGAGGTGGTGGTTGAACAACATGGTGAATGTACTAAATGTCACTAAGTTGTTCACTTAAAAATGGTTAATTTGGGACTGGAGATGTAGCTCAGTGGTAGAGTGCTTGCCTAGCATGTGCAAGGCCCTGGGATCAATCCCCAGGACTACTTAAAAAAAAATTTTGTTATGCGAATTTTACCTCATTTAAAAAAAATTCCTCCGGGTTGGGGTTGTGGTTCAGTGGTAGAGCACTCACCTGGCACATGTGAGGCACTGGGTTTGATCCTCAGCACCTCACAAAAATAAATAAAGGCATTATGTCCATCCACAACTTAAAAAAAAAAAATTTTTTTTTTTTTTTAAAGTTTCTCTAGTGATTCTAATGTGCAGCCTGGGATAAACATCTCTAACTTTTTAGTAAAACTCTGAACTGCAAAAGTAAACTTTACCTATCAGACTATTATTCAAAGAGAAACATTCAATGAAAGCTTTGAAAACACTACAACCAAAAGCATGTAAATAAGAATATTCAATTGTCATAATCTAAGTTCACTGCAATACTTTTCTTTCCCCTGTTGGTTCTATTCTCCTTTTAGAAACACCAAGAAAATGGCAACCCACACTAACTGCCTCATATAAAATTTAGATGCCATTATGTTGTGCTATATCTTCAGATATAGCCTGGGTTTAAAAAAAATTGTTCATCATGGTGGCGCACGCCTGTAATCCAAGCGGCTTGGGAGGCTGAGGCAGGGGGATCACGGGTTCAAAGCCAGTCTCAGCAGAGGCAAGGCGCTAAGCAACTCAGTGAGACCCTGTCTCTAAATAAAATACAAAATAGGGCTGGGGATGTGGCTCAGTGGCTGAGTGCCCCTGAGTTCAATCCCCGGTTCCAAAAAAAAAAAAGTTGTTCATGATTTTCCTTCCTTTTATGCAAAGGAAAGGCCTGCTTTATACTAAAACTTATTGGGCCACTAAAATAATGGATGCAGTGTTTGTATATATATATGTAACAATCAGCACTCTTGGCCTGTCTTTGTGTTTGTTTTTGTTCAGGATTGACAGACCAAGAAAAAAAGAACTTCATTAACTTTCCCCCATAATTATTTTAATTTTAAAATTGATTTTCAGTATTTCTGACACAAAAAACAAACACAGAATATGTGTCAATGAGTTATGAAGCATTACAATAAAAGAGGCATACTGATCTACCAATCTAAAAATTGGAACACTGTCATTACTGTACCTGTGTGTTTCTTTCCCACCCCATCCTTCTTCCCACAGAAGCATATTTCCAAAATGTTTACTTTTATGCCTTAACCACATGTCCCTAAGTAATAAAATGATCTATGCATGATCATTTGTGAGCTCTAGAAAAAAGATTATACTGTACATAGTCTTCTGTAACAAGTTATTTCACTCACTATTTTGCTTGTGAGAAACAAAGTCTGGTGGTCCATTTTCAGTGTAGTATTTAGCCTTAAATGTAAAATTGGATGTAAGATCCAATTAGTCATTTTGAGCTTGCCAATCATAGCCATTTTAACTACAGCCCTTCCTTTACCCTCCCTAATTTTAAAATTAGCCAATCACGCAGATTGTAACCCCAAGCTCCTTCCACCAGAGCAGGGGCAGTGCTGCATTAGGGATGAAAACAGGCAGACTACCAGCCCAAGTGTGCTTGCTTGTCAGACTTCAGTAGCATACCATTCTGCAGAAGTAAAGTTTGCCTTGCTGAGTAACTTTTGAGTACATACCTAATTTCTTGCGGCACCCTCATGTTTCTAACACTTGTAAAATTCAGCCTAGTAGTATGACTTCAGTGCTATTCTAAGTGAGCTCTAAGAGTTGATGGTATAGGTCAGTGGTAGAGTGCTTGTCTAGCATGCATAAGCCCAGGGTTACTGAGCACTGCAAGCAAACAAAGAAACAAAAAAAGTGTGGTCCAAAGTCTTGTGCTGGCTCACAAACTACAACCACAGATGAATACAGAAACAGAGATAACATCTTAGAAACTTTCATAGCATCTATTCTAACTTCTTTTACTTTGGTGGGTTTATTCAGCAAGGCTCAAGTGTTAGGTTGGGAAGTGTTGGGTAGGGTTGGGAAGTAGTTACATTTACAACCTGGAAGGCTTTTGTAAGCAAATGTTAAGGAATTTGGATTTTAACCCAAAGACAAAAGATTTTGGAGGACCACTAGTGGCAAAATTACATATGTTATCAACCTGTCTTTTACAAAGATAATGTAATATAATATAAAACAATGTAAAGAATGGCTTGGAATATAGCAGAAATGGAGGGAAAAGAGGAGGCTGCAAGAAAGGCCTAAATAAATATGATGGTTGCCCAGACCTAAGGGTAGCAGTATTGCAAGTATCAAAACAGGACCTAGCTGAATGAATGTTGAGGGAGTTTAAGAGAGGGATGGAGAAGGGGTCTTAGACAAGCTGAGCTGACATGCACACTAAACAAGTACAGATGTGGGCAGCCGTTGGAGATTCAAGCCTGAAGCTGAAAAGGAAATGTGACACAATGATTAAAATTTAGGAGTTATTAGTATATAAATTATGTTTATTACCTTCAATTTCTGCCTGGGAATCTAAGGAAAAAAGAATATCTTTAAAACCACTAATGATCTGCCAAGCATGGTGGCAAATGCCTATAATCCCAGCAATTAAGGAGGCTGAAACAAAGAGGATCACAAGTTCAAGACCAGTCTCGGCAACTTAGTGAGGTCCTTAGCAAGACCCTGTCTCAAAATAAAAATTAAAAGGGCTGAGGATGTGGCTCAGTAGTTGAGCACCCCTAGGTTCAATCTCCGATACCAAAACAAACAAACAAAACAAAAAGCAAAAAAACCCACTACCGATTTGACATGGATAAGTACACTTAGGCAAATGTATATTGCCTCAGCACACATTAGTGTAAAGGAGAGAGAATAGTACCTACCTGAGGATCATTGTGTGGCTTATGTGTTAGTTCTTGTAAAACTCTTAGATGGGATACTTAGCATCCAGCAAAGGTACAATAAATGCTCTCAATTTATTATCATTAACAGTATTTGGCATTACTAATTTGAAAATGTTTCATTTAAAATTACACTTGACATTATTTTGCAACTTAATAGAATTAAAAGAACAAACACAAATACCCTAAACTGAATTTAGTTAGAACATTTTGTTTATAAGTTACTTGAAAATGATATATTCATTTATAAATCAAAATTAAACACTTAAAAGAAAATAAAATGTACTATAACATATAGACATCCTATACTTTTGTTATAAACTTTCTTTACTTTTATTTATGCATTGACCAAATAAAGAACTGAAACTAGCGTCCCCCTTTCTTTAACCTCTTTTGGTTTAGTTAATACATGAGGGCAAGGGTGAGTATCCCTCTCCTGCTTGTTCAAATATAAAATGAAATTAACACTATTTCTCTCTCATTTTGTCTTACTAGTCTACAAAGAGGTCTCTTTTATGTGTGCCACTGACCTGTGAGGTCTAAAAACCTTTCAGAGATTATATTTTTATTGCATAAAATATGTAACACTATTTTTTTAAAAAATATTTTTAAGTTGTTGATGGACCCTTACTTATTTATTTATATGTGGTATTGAGAATTGAACCCAGTGCCTCACACATACTAGGCAAGTGCTCTACCACTGAGCCACAGCCCCAGCCCAAATATATAACACTATTAAAATTATGTTCGAACATAATTTGGATTTTTAAATTGTGAATAATGAATGGGCTTCTCCGTTAATACACTAAATAAAATATAGCAGCAGTTTTAATAACTTTTTTTTTTTATGTTTTTTTTTTTAGTTGTAGGTGGACACAATACCTTTATTTTATTTTTATGTGGTGCTGAGGATTGAACCTATAGCCTCACGCGTGCTAGGCGAGTGCTCTACCACTGAGCCACAACCCCAGCCCAACTACTGTTATTCTGAAGTTATGGTGAGAAAAAATATTTTGAGACATTACGTCACACTTTCAGTCACATTTTATAATGTGATTAAAATATTTTAGGGTACACTGAGTTATATCCCCAGCCCTTTTTTTCCCTCTTACTATATTTTACATTTATTTTTTTCTTATTGAATAAGAAATTCCAATGCAAATATCCCCAGCTCTTTTAATTCTTTATTTTGAAATAGGGCCTCGATAGAGGCTGGCCTTGAACTAGCAACATTCCTGCCTCAGCCTTGTGAGTCCCTGGGACTGTAGATATGGGCTACCAGATGCAGCTTGTTTTGGTTTCATGGCTTTTCTTTCTCTCTTTCTTTCCTTTTTTTTTATTTTTATTTTTTGAAGCCTTTATTTTAGCTGGCCAGCGGCGACTTCCTTACACCTAAAAGCAGTGTCCCGGGAAATCCCCTTTCTTTCCGTTTTTTAAAAGAGGTGTTAGTAATGTGGCTCTTCCCTACTGAAGTACATGTATGATACTCCTGAGCAAAAACTTTATCTTATTTATCTCTATACTCACAAAGTTTAAAAAAAAAAAAAAAAAGGCTGGGGCTGTGGCTCAGTGGTAGAGCACTCACCTAGGGTATGCAAGGCACTGGGTTCAATTCTTGGCACTGCATATAAATAAATGAATAAAATAAAGGTCCATCAACAACTAAAAAACTATTTAAAAAAATAAATAAAGGTATTGTGTCTGTCTACAACTAAAAGAAAATATATATTTTTTAAAAAGAATGCAAATGGTATAAAGCAAGCATCACTATCCCCTTTTTACATCCAGAAAAACAGTGCAGTTAAGTATGTTGTCCAAGGTCACTTAAGTAGGGGAGACTGGCCCATAGGAGGTTCTTGATTTCTAGTTTAGTGAAATTACAATTTATTTACATATGGCTTTTAGATAAACACATACTTAAAATTATTCACATTTTATAAATAATAAGACATATTATAGTGATTATCTAACCCAACAAAAATAAAAGAACAAATGAGAGTGTATGTGAAAAATAGTTTATTTGCCCCCAAAAGATTTAGGTCACTTAGAGAAATTTAAAATACAGTTAGTTGGGAAGGGAGAATTATCCCTAATCAGCAGCTGCATCAAAATCAAGACTGACAACCAGCTGGGCCTTAAAACGTTCTTTATCTGCCCTTGGATAACAGAGACATACCATAGTTTGTGATTTAAAGGTAACCATGCAGTTCAACCCCTTCCCTGGCAACACTTGTTCCCAGAGGGTTGAAAAAAACCCCTTTTCTTGAGATTAACAACAGAATTATTTTTTTGTGTGTGCATTTTAAAGATACATAACAGTATTTGTACATGCACATAATACACAGTATAATTTGGCCAATCTCATTCCCCTGTATCTCCCCTTTCCCTCCCCTCCTACTCTTACTCTACTGTACTGGTCTCCCTTCTATTTTCATAAGATTCTCCCTCCCTTTCATTTTTCCTTTCCAATTTCCACAATATTTTCAATATATACAGCAAATTAAAACCAAACATTCATAATAACCAAAAAGTGGAAATAACCCAAATGCCCATCAACTATCAAATAGATAAATGTGTTAAATCTATAGCAAAACATTATTATAAATAAAGTACTGACAGATTATAACATAGATGAACCTTGAAAACATTATGCTCAAAGAAACCATTCAAAAAGGACTACATATGATATGATTCCATTTTTACAAAATGTCTCGGGCAAAGAAAATAGATGAATGGTTCCCTAGGACTTGAATGTCTGAAGGTATTAGTGGGGATGGGGGTGGTGTTTGATGGCTAAGAGGTTTAAGAGTTTCTTTTTGAGGTAATGAAAATGTTCTTAAACTGTTTGTGGTGATGGTTAACACAAGTGACTATATTAAAGGTCAATGATTTACATATTTTTAATGGGTTAACTGCATTGTAGGTAAATTATATTCCTCAGTAAGGCTGTTTAAAAAAAAAAAAAAAAAAAACAACTAAAAAGCCAGGTTCAGTGGTGCATGCCTGTAATCCCAGCAATTTGGGAGGCTGAGGCAGGAGTATCCCAAGTTCAAAGCCAGCCCCAGCAATTTAATGAGGCCCTAAGCAGCTCAGTGAGACCCTATATCAAAACACAAAATAAAAAAGGGCTGGGAATGTGTCTCAGTGCTTAAGTGCCCCTGGGTTTAATCCCTGGTACCAAACAAACAACCAACCAACCACCATCAAGAGCAAAAAACTCAGTAGAAAAGAAGATATTGTAAGTGCTTGGCTCGCATACAGAAGACCATGGGTTCAATACATAGTACCACACATACACCCAAAAAGATACTGTAGGCTGAAGAACCATGAAAGGCAAAAGTTTTGGAGATAGGAAAATACCATTTTTAGAGAACACTCCATTATGGGAGTTTAAGATCAGAAAAGGAGACTGTGGTCAGATCATAGAATTAAGTTAAACAGAAGGAAATGCTGGTTAATTGAAGCAGGGCAATAACATGATTGTACTTACTTCAGAAAGATAAATTTAGGTAGAATGAATCAGAAATGAAGTAAAATAGAGAGGTTTGATAGGAAATTATTGCAGTACTACCAGACTAAGATTATGGCACTTGCCTGTAATCCCAGTAGTTTGGGAGGCTGAGGCAGGAGGATCATGAGTTCAAAGCCAGCCTCAGCAACTTAGTGAGGCCCTAAGCAACTCAGTAAGACTCTGTCTCTAAATAAAATACAAAAAAAAAAAAAAAAAGAAGAAGAAAAAAAGAGTTGGGGATGTGGTTCAGTGTTAAGCACCCCTGAGTTCAAATCCCCAGCACCAAAAAGAAAGAAAAAGAAAAAAAGATTTAAAAGAGCCAGAACTAGAGGTCTCGACAGTAGAAATGGAAAGTGGTGGAACAGGAGGGACTGAAGGAGAGTCTTTGGGAGGAGAGGTAAGAAATTATGATGAGTTTGGCTTTAGACCTCAGGAATCTGAAGTGATTGAAAATATGGTACCAGGAATGAAAAGAGGAGTCTGAATTTCATAAACATAAACATAGAAAATCAAATTTTTTCATTAAATAGCAGGGTTTGATGCCTTGAGACCAAATAAAATTGCCAAGAAAGAGAAGCATTAGTAAGATTAATCTGAACTATATTATTATGCTTGCTATATGGATCATTCAATCTAGTCCCTACTGAAATATCTAGAAATTTCAAATTGTTCAGAGCTCTTAGGAGGCAAAGGCAAGGAGACCAGCTAAAATAAATCTGTCCTACAGAAACATCATCACCTTACCCCACTGATATATCTAATGTCTCAAAGAGCTCTCAAATACCATGTAGCTCACACTACTGGGGAAAAGCATTTAGATGCAATTGTTTATTTTTAGACCCGGGTTTAAGAAATGCTTAAGGTTATACATAAAGGTAGAACTTAGAATTCCAAACTGATCAATTTTTCCATTTAATGTTCAAATAACATTATTATGTACCATGTTCTACTGTAAAATACAGGTCCCAGCAATCTAGCATTTTCTCATTCTTCAACCAACTAAAATAAGGCACAGAGATTACATGATGAGTAATGTTAGAGTTGGGCCTAGAATTTGTCTCCTACTTCACAGTCCATCATTTTTCCCTAAACACTCAAGGGCTCAAGTGTGGTGTCCATTTATTTTAAATTCCTGTATTTTGCGAGTCTATAAGAATAATTATAGCTACTAACTAGATTGTTTTTGACTTCCGCTTGGAAAGAATCTTTGGCAGTGCAACTCTTTAATGGTAAATTCCCAAGATCATGACCCACAAAAGCTCTTCACTATTACAATACAAAGAGATCTGGGCTTGATTACCTTTCCTGGACTATCACTTCTGGCTAATGAGATGCTACTGTAGAAACACAGAATAAGTCTGAGGGAAGTTTAAGGAAATTTTCTGCCCACTAAAAAAGCAATCTGCAATCTGCCCGTAAGTCAGGCATGGTGGTGAACCTGTAGTCTTAGTTACTTTGGAGGTTGACGCAGAATTGCTTGAGACCAGGAGTTTAGGGCCAGCCTGGGCAACATACTAGTTACCTATCTCAAAACCACACACACATACACACATATAAAAAATAACAAAATAACAAAAAAACCTTTGAATGTTACTAAGGTGTGGTGATAGGTTCATTAAAAAATTAGACAGTAATTATGAAACAAAGATAAAGAAGAATGCATGCACACACTTAGAAATCTTTACTCAAACCATGTCTAGGAAAGACAACTGGACCAAAGAAGCATACAATTATGTAACTGTCATAGAAAAGATTTTTTTATTATTTGGCAAAGGCCAAAGAAAATCTCATTTCTAGGAGGTAGCAAATTTCCTTCTAATTTAAAAGCTTTACTACCTCCAGGTACCCATTAACCAGGACAAATGTTATCCTCTTGCTGGCATATTCTGCACTAAGGGGAGACCAGAAATCTCTAGCAGGTAATCTAAGCAAACTCTGCTGTGTTTCTTTTCTTATTCTGGGATCATGGCTTCCTGCAAATTCCCTCAGAGAGGAGACAGGTAAAGAGCTCTCTTTCACAGTGCTATTCTATCAGCAGGAAAGGTTAACTGGACTCTAATAGATGATCACTGTCAATGTCTCCAAAAGGGGGACTGGATACAAACTCAGGTCTCTGGGGAGATGGAAAGCTAAACCCGGTTGTGAATTAGGTCAACTCTGAGAGTTACTGCTCTACTGTACAAGGTGACTGAAAACCTAATGCTTACTCATCCCGAAGTTACCCAAATGTCCAAATCCCAGGTTTAAGACCCAAGGCCCAGAGCACTGGAGTCAGCTCCACCCATTCAGCTTTTACTCTGGTAAAAGCAATCCTCTCCTCACCATAAATAGGAACCAGGCTGGGGCAAAGCCGGGTCGTGGGCGCCGCTCACCCACAAGCACCCTAGGGACGCTGTCAACACCCAGAAGTAGAGCAGATGCCCAGGCTTTAGCTCACTGCAGCCGGCATTGTTTACGCTCTTTCACAGCCTTAGCCTATGATAGGCCAGGAAAGTCCCCAGTACTGTCCACCAGGACTTCCGGCACGGACACGGGGGTGTTTGCCCCTCAACGGCAATCTGACACTTACGCTCCCAGGCAGGGAGAAGTCGGGGGCCCTAAGGTCGGAGCAGGATCAGCAGGAATACCCGGCAGGCGGGCGGCAGAGGCATTGGTGCGGCGGGCCGCTGGGAAACGCCTCCTCCGGAGGCGGGGCCCGGAGCACCACTGTCAGTGCCCGCCCCACCCTCAGTGCCTCTCCTCGAGCACCCCAGAGACTTAAAGGGGCCGTAGCATACCTTTGCCCAAAGGTTTTTGCAGCCCTCAGGATACTGCCTCCAGTCCACAGGCTTTCCAAGCAAGAGGCAAGTGCAGGATCAACTATGAAGACTCCTGCGGTTGAGTCCACCTCTTTTTTGGTGGTAACACAGGTAATGGTCCAGAGACAAAGGAAATGATCATCATTTCCCAATATCACAATCCTAATCCCTCCTCCGGGGGTAAAAAAATTACTGCAGGTAACAGCCAAACTACCAAGGTAAATATACAGAGCCCATTTTATAAACTGTTCTTTCTTTTACCTTTATCCTTAGAGTTGAGCAAGTCTTCAAATGGCAATTCAAATGCCCAGAAAAGAATGCCAGCACCCTGCAATGCCTCACTTTACCCTTTCACAGACTGTTCTATACAACAAGAGGAATTGTAGGTAATGATATCAGACAGGGAGAAAAGTTATAGAAAGAAAAATACTCCCCCACTTTTTTTTTTTTTTTTGGTGCCAGGAACTGAACTTAAGTGTGCTTAACCACTGAGCAATATCCCCAGTCCTTTTTAAAATTTTATTTTGAGACAGGGCCTCATTAAATTGCTGAGGGCCTCACTAAATTGCTGAGGCTGACATCAAACTTTTAATCCTCCTGCCTCAGCCTTCCAAGTCTTTGGGATTACAGTTGTATACCTCCATATCTGGCTACCTTCCACGTGAGTAAAACGTGACATTTTAAAAAATGGCCAAGAATTCTCTACGGCTCTATGGAAGTAAAGAAACAGTGCATGCAAACACAATTGTGATGTGCATTCATCTCATTTGACATATAAAGTTACTGAGAAAATTGTAGGACAAAGTGCATTAGTATCTCAGGGAGTTAAGCCTTGATTTTTGAGATCTCCAAAGATTATTAACAACATTCAATTTTATTTCCATTGGAAGAATTTCTGCATTTTGTCTCTTCATCATACTGAGGAAATTTATGTACTTTAAAAAAAAATTTTTTTAGTTGTAGATAGATACAGTACCTTTATTTATTTATGTTTATGTGGTGCTGAGGATCGAACTCAGTGCCTCATATGTGCTAGGCAAGCATGCTACCACTGAGCTACAACCCAGTCCGAGATTTATGTATTTTTAAGTCTATATTCCCTCATAGTCTTCAAATGAATAAACATAACTTACTAACCCGTTAGGCCATTAGCAAACTAGTATGGAAACCATTTCAGTGAGACTAAAGACCATTTAATCTGACATCTACAGTATGAACAGGGGTTCAAGTAGAAATTTAGATTCCAAAGGACAGACATGAAAACCAAGGAGCAGATTCACTGCAGTTACCCTTATTTTGAAGGTTTCAGAGAATTCTAGGATAAAGTTGTAGGGAAAAGAAACTGATTAGGATTAGAATAGTCTGATTTTGAACTGCCAAGACAATCTCATTCAATGCATTTACTGTGAATGATGCTTCTGAATTAGGCAATTAACACCTCTCATTACATCCCCATCAAGCTTATCACTGTTCTGAGGATAAGGGTTTGCAGATCAGCTTTTTCCATCAGATTTTGAGCACCTCTAGGGCAAGGGCTGGAAGGTATCTTAATTATCATTTTCTCCCAGTGTGATACAAAATAAGTACTCAATAAATATTTATTACAAAAGATATGACCAATACTATTATCTAGCATTTTATAAGTGTACAGATGAACCTCAATAAGCATAAATGCACACAAACAGAAATGTATTTTACCCAGGGCTACATTTTCTAGTGAATTAAAAATTAGAGGGAAAAAAAACCCCACTGATTATACAGTTCATTCCCAGACATCAGAGTTCAAGATTATTATTACAGGGATTTCTACCTTTGGTCCATTCTATATACATATTCCTGAATAATTCTTGAATTTTCTTTTTCTATTTTTGAGGTGCTTGGTATTAAACCCAGAACCTCATGCTTACACATGCTATGCAAGGCTCTACCACTGAGCTACATCCCCGGCCCTATTTTGGTTCTTGCTTCCTTTTCTTTAACACAGAGATTAAATTGAATGTACAAAACCTTTGTAATTCAACAAATTACTGGGCAGTAACTGTCTCCTTAACATCGGGAATGATTTGGTAAATATTTCACATGTATATAAGAAAAACTGGAAAACACAGGGAAACAATTCATGTATTAGAAGATGGCATTTCTTATGCTTTGAAACAATTTCTACACCATAATTTTTTTCTGCTTATAAGAAATTACAATAGAAGAAGCCAGGTGTGGTGGTGCACCCCTGTAATCCTGGAAGCTTGGGAGGCTGAGGCAGAAGACAGTGAGTCCAAAGCCAGCATCAGAAACTTGGCTAGGTCCTAAGAAACTCAGCAAAACCCTGTCTCTAAATAAAATATAAAAAAGGGCTGGGGATGTGTCTCAGTGGTCAAGCACCCCTGGGTTCAATCCCCAATACCAAAAGAAAAAAAAGTTATAAACACAGACACACAGTAAGGAAACAAAGACATAACCAGCAAAGAAAAAGGAAGCTTTAAGCATCAACTGGAACTCTTTATCATATAATTTTCAACAAAGGAAAAGCAGTCGAGTATAGAGATAAAGGTGATGGATTTTGTGGCCAAATGAGTTTAAGCCTTGGCTGTACTATTCATTAACTGTATGGCTGTGGGCAAATTCCAACCTTGCCATGCTTCTTTTGTCTATTTGTAAAATGGAAAAAATAATAGTGTAACAGAGACTTAGAGGTCCAATTTTGATAGTTTTTTGCTAAAAAGCAATGACTTTACTTGGGCTTGTAGATATCCAACAGATAACTGAAAGCAGTATAAAAGCTTAGCTTGGCTTAATTTTACATCTGTCTCCTTTGCTACCTAAAATTTTGAGTCAGATTCCTGCTCGACTCTACATGTAGACATGTTAATCATTTAAGGAGTGTTCATGTAAAACTGATGATCCTCCCCTTTCAAGGCTTGAAGACACCAAGTTAAGAGTAAATAGAATGTTTTCAAGATTTGAAGGGACATCATAATTAATAGATTGTCAATCAACATTTTACAATGTCCTGTTCCAGAGCACTGGAGCAGAGCCTAGAAGTCTCCAGTCATTTCCCTAAACCGGAAGGAGGATTCAGTTGTTGTCCTAACTCCATCTTGCCTTTCTGAATTGTTCTTTCTCTGAGTCATTCTCTCCTGCAATCGTTTTGGATTCTAGGATCACAAGTCTGATACGTTCAACATCCTGTGACAAGACCTGAAAATACTGCCAGAGAGCAGCAACTTTCTTATCCCTAACAAGACTGTACATGGCTGATACTGAGATAATGATCACCCAGACCACAATTTGATCGAGATTGTTTGATTATGAATACCCCCCACTACCTTGTTCCTTCCGTACATAATCCTGAAGCTTTTGTCAGTACCCCAAGAGGGATGAAGATGCTGATCCTCCTGATTCTTCCCAGTGTGGCCACACATAATAAAATTTCTTTCCTGTATTCTCCACCACTTATCTCCTATTTGGTTAATTGGGGAAAATGGCTAAGTCTGGTCCCAGAGTCAGGGCCCCCTGACCTAGGACTCCAGTTACAATAGCATCTATCTCAGCGTTCAACAAATATTGTCTCGTTTATCTACTGTATTTCCTTTAAAGCTAAAAAAAACAAATATATAGGCCCCTCACACTGGATGTTCCAACCTCCCAGTATTCCCAGCTGCCAGAGCAGCATACATCAAGGATTAAAGAAGAGAGGGGAGATTCCCTGAGCTAAGAGCTTTTTTAAAAGTTGGGTTTACTAAGATGTAACTCTTCTTCAGTAAAATACTCCTCAGCATATAGTTCTGAGCTCTGACACAGAATCACATATTCACCACAATCAAGACTATTTCCATCAGTCCAAAAAATTCCGTTGTGCACTTCATACTCAACTTCTCTCTTCACTCCTAGGACCATCAACTAGTATTCTTTTATTGTAGTATTGTTCTTTTTTTGCCTTTTCTACAATATTACAGAAATTGCATCAGAGAGTATGTAGACTTTTGAGATTGGCTTCTTCCATTTAGGATAATGCAGCTGAGATCAAGGATTGGGGTATGGCTCAGTGGTACAGTGTTTACCTAGCATGCACGAGGCCCAACACTGCTAAAAACAAACCAAAAAACCCCCAAAGCACTGACAGCATACATATAAGGTACACATAACAGCTGTTTTTTTCTTTTTTATTGCTGAATAGTATTCCACTGTGTGATATAAATATATTTTGTTCCTATACCAGTTCAAGTTATGTGGGTTGTTCCCACTTTTTAGCAATTAAGAAAAAACTGCTATCATCTTTCTCATATAAGTTTTCAAATTAATGTAAGTTTTTATTTCTCTTGGACAAAGAACACAGGAGTAGGAATGCTGGGTGCTATGGCAATTGTTTATTTACTTCTATAGGTAAATACCTAACTGTTTTCCAAAGTAACCCCATCATTTTGTATTTCTACCCTCTCCAATTATGAATGTTCCAGCCTAACTGGATTACTAGAACTAAGTTCCAGCATGAATCTATATTTTATCTAAGATTTAAAGCCAGTTCTTTAAGCAATTTAATGTTAATGGCTTGTAATATGCTCTTCTATTTACAAACAAGTCACTGATTATTTGTTATGAATTGTAGATCCTATTTACAACACTTTCAAAGGGAAATACCAACAAAAAGGAAGGTTGAGACAAGAGAACTGCTAGTTAGAGGCTAGCCTCCACTGGTAAAGGGCTTCCTAGTGGGTTCAATTTCTAGTATGGGCAGGGGAAATCACATCTGTGAGTAATCAAATCTGGTCATTCTGTCTGGACTGACAACCTGTTTGGATCAACAGAAAGTATTTCTAGGAGGTAGAACAAATAAAAACAAACATGTTAAGCCAGGTGCGGTGGCATGAGCCTGTAATCCCAGTGGCTCTTGAGACTGAGGCAAGAGGATCAAGAGTTCAAAGCCTGCCTCAGCAAAAGCAAGGTGCCAAGCAACTCAGTGAGACCCTGTCTCTAAATACAATACAAAATAGGGCTGGGGATGTGGCTAGTGATTGAGTGCCCCTGAGTTCAATCCCTGGTCCCCCCCCCCCCGAAATATAGCCTTTAGTCATGAATTTTTGATATTCAGAGGAGTTTTTCCATAGCCTATATAAAATTCTACAATACTCTTTTCATATAGTAAGTCACATTAAACATTTTTATTTTCAAAAGTATAATTCTCTTGATTAGGAGGTAAAAAGAAACTTATAAGAAAACCTAAGAAACTTATAAAAAGTTTTAAGAAAAAGGGGTTCTTGCCAGGTGCAGTGGCCTGTAATCTCAGCTGCTTGGGAGGCTGGGGCAGGAGGATTGCAAGTTCAATGCCAGCCTCAGCAATTTAGCAAGGCCCTATGCAACTCAGTGAGACACCATCTCTAAATAAAATTCAAAAAGGGCTTAGAATGTGGCTCAATAGTTAAGTGCCCCTGGGTTAAATCCCCAGTACCAAAAAAAGAAAAAGGGGTTCTGGAATTTTTGTATATTGTTGGTGAGCATATGAATTGACACATCTGTTTTAGAAAACAGTTGAAATTAACAACCCATTTCCAATAGAATTGAAGACATTAAGTCTACACAAAAACTTGTAAATAAATGTTCACAGCAGCATTATTTATAATACCCCTAAAGAGAAAACAACCCAAATATCCATCAAATAATGAATGAGTAAACAAATGTGGTATCCACATAATGGAATACCATTCAATCACAATAAGGAATGGAGTAAGTAAGAAATGCTACAACATGGATGACCCTGAAAACATTATGCTAGGTGAAAGATGCCAGATACAAAAGACCATATGTTGTATGATTTCACTGCTATGAAATGCCTTGCTTAGGTAAATGCTGAGAGACACAAAGTAAATTAGTGATTGCTAGGATATGGGTGAGAGGAAGGAGAAAGAAGGAGTGATTGCTACTGGGTATGTAGTTTCTTTTGGAGGTGATGGAAATTTTCTGGAATTAGTAGTGACAGCTGCATGTTAAAAGTCATAAAAAGAAAAACTTTATGGTATGTGAATTAAATCTCAATTAAAAACAAACCACTGACAGGAGATAATAAAGAAGTTGTTATAGTCACAGGAAAGATTCTAAAGTCATGAAAACAGCTATTAATATACACATGGATGCATCTAAGAATGGTGACTGAAAAAGAGCTAGCTGCTAAAGAACATACAGTACAATTATACAAACCCAAACAATAAAGTATTTAGAGATACGTGTATTTGTAATTAAATCAAAAAGGAAAGCATAGGAGGATATTCTGAAAAAGCAGCAGAGAACATAACCAAGGACACAAATAAGGAGAGTTACACAGGGTATTGGCAATCATCTAGTTCCTCAGCTGGGTCGGGGGAAGAAAAGTTCTGCCTCCAGCTAACAGAATTTTATAATTTAAAAACTTACAGTCCACCGTGTTCAAGCACAAGTATAGGAAAGCAAACTTTTTTCCCCTCTAACTTTTCTTTTTAATCTGAGAGTTGCTTTGGGCTGGGAGTGGGGGAGAAAATCCTAGAATCCCTGCTCTGCCGTTGGCATAAAACTTTGGAGGTCACCTAATCTTTGGGGGCTTTAATAACCTCATATATAAAACAATGAGTTTGTGCTGACAACTTTCTAACCTCTAAAATGTTATGAAATAGTACTCCACAATAGTATTTATATATAATTAACAGCACACCCTCAATGCTACTAAGACAACTGCAGCAGTGGCAAAAATCTCATATACTCTGGCCCTTGGTTAAATAAATTAACACAAAAGAATGACAGTTCGCTTTACTCTAGTATTACAGATAGAGTGACAATCCAAATAGTTTGCATAAATGTGGATTATATTATCATTTCCCTTTTTCAGGCAATTCATCTCTGGTAAAATATATTTTGACCATAAGTCAAAAAGCAAGAATTCACACAGGCTACTCAAAAAGCAAAATT
Organism: Glaucomys volans; assembly: GCA_020662805.1. Classification (NCBI taxonomy): domain Eukaryota; kingdom Metazoa; phylum Chordata; class Mammalia; order Rodentia; family Sciuridae; genus Glaucomys; species Glaucomys volans. The sequence continues at coordinate 115,205 of JAJEJO010001534.1, forward strand.
TAGTTACCAGCCTACTAAGCTTTGCAAAGAATGTGGCAAAAAGTATAAAGCACTAATTCAGGAAGTCAAAAATCTGAATTGTGTTTCCTTCTTCATGATACAGAGAAGGAGAGTTTCTGGATCATCTATTCACAACTGGCACAATTTGTGGTACCAAATCATCTGTATCAGATGGAGACAATGCCTTGTACACAGGGTGCCACTTTCAGCTGAATGGTCTACTATCAACGGTCACTGGAAAGGAATTTAAATGACACACTAAAATTTCAGGACCAAATTGCTTCACTGAAAAATTCTACCAAACACTTAAAGTAAGAATTACTTTAATAATTCTGAAATTTTTTCAAAAAAAATTAAAGAGGGAGCACTTCCAAATCCATTCTACAAAGGCCAACCTTACTCTGATACTAAAGACAAAGATAATATAAGAAAACTATAGATCAATACCCCTGATGGATATGGATGCAAAAATCCTCAATAAAATAGTAGCAGACCAAATTAAGCAGCATATTAAAATGATACTAGGTGCAGTGGTGCATGCCTATAATCTCAGGGGAGGCTGAGGCAGGAGGATCGCAAATTCAGGACAAGTCTCAGCAACTTAGCAAGGCCCTAAGCGACTCGGTGAGACTGTCTCAAAACAAAAAATAAAAAGGGGTAGGGATGTGGCTCAGTGGTAAACTGCCCCTGGGTTCAATCCCCAGTACCAAAATTTTTTTAAAAAATTAAAAATAATACATCATGATCAAGTAGGATTTATTCCTAGTTTATGAGAATGGTTCAACATATGAAAAAAATCAAGGTAATACACCATATTAACATAATGAAAGACAAAAACTATATGACAATCTCAACTAATGCAGAAAAAGCATTTAACAAGTTTTAATACCCTTTCCTATTAAAAACACCAAACAAACTAGGAAGAGAAGACAACTCCCTCAGCATAATAAATGTAATTTACATAAAGCCTGAAGCTAAGAACATACTCAATGATGAAAGACTGAAAAGCTTTTTGTCTAAGATTATGAACAAGTCAAGTAAATGGTTCTTTTCTTTAAAAAAATTTTTTTAGTTGTAGATGCACATAATCATTTTTTTAATGTGGTGATGAGAATTGAACCCAGTGCCTCACACGTGCTAGGCAAGCACTCTACCACTGAGTCACAACCCCAGGCCCCTAAGTAGATAGTTCTTGCCACTTCTACTTTACATAATATTAACAGTTTTAGCAATTAATAAGAAATAAAAGGCATCTAAACTGGAAAAGACAAAATTATTTCTGTTCACAGATAACATGATCCTATATGTGAAAACTCCTAAAGACTGAAAAATACTGTTAGAACTAATCAACTCAGCAAAGTTGCAGGGTACAAAATCAACAAACAAAATTTGATGCATTTCTATAGAAACTGTGCCAGTTGTGAATAGATGAACAATTCAAAAAGAAAATTAAGAAAACAATTCCATTTACAATAGCATCAAAAAATAATAAAATACTTAGACATAAAGTAAGTATTTTGTACCAAGGAGGTAAAAAACAGACTGACAATTACAAAATTACTGATGAAAGAAATTAAAGAAAATGTAAGTAATTCCTGGAAACTGAAAATGTTACATTATTTGGAAAAAGGTTTTTTTTTTTTTTTTGCAGAGGCAATTAAATTAAGGATCTTGAGATGGGTAGGTTATCCAGGTGGGCTTTCATAAGAGGGACAAAGGGAAATGTGACACCCAATGGAGATAATCACGTGAAGAAATATCAAAGAAAGATTAGAAGAGGCTCCTGTAATGTGGCCACAAGCCAAGAAATGCCAGCAGCCACCAGCAGCTGGCTGGCACAAGAGAGATTCTCTCCTAGAGTCTCTGGAAGAAGTGTGGTCCTGCGACACTTTGATGTTTAACTCTGTATATCTCAGTTTGGATTTCTAATCTCCAAAACTGTGAGAGAATAATTTCTATTGTGTTAAACCACCAAATATGTAGTAATTTGTTACAGCAGCCTTAGGAAACCAATACAGTATTGCACATGTTTGCATATCAAAATTTTTTGGAAGGACTCTGAGAAAACTGCCAACCATGACTACTTCTGAAAACACAACACCCATTTCTGCCTTAAAAAAAAAAAAAATACAATGACTTTCAATGTCTTTAAAATAATGTTTTTAAAAGTTTTAAAAATTTAAAATTCTGCTGGGCGCGGTGGCGCACACCGTAATCCCAGCACTTGGGAGGCTGAGTCAGAAGGATCGTGAGTTCAAAGCCAGCCTCAGCAACTTAGCGAGGCCCTAAGCAACTCAGTGAGACCCTGTCTCTAAATAAAATACAAAATAGGGCTGGGAATGTGGCTCAGTGGCTGAGTGCCCCTGGGTTCAATCCCCAGTGAAAAAAAAAAAAAAAAAAAAAAAAATTTAAAATTCTAGTTTGAACCTTTAAAGCTGGATCTGCCCATATTCATCCTATAAGCTACAATTCATTTTTCCCTCTTAATGTGTTTTGGGCACCCTATCTTCTTCAAAAGAAGAAACCAGCTTTTTGTTTTGCTTTATTTGTTTTTGTTTTTTAATCCATTCTTTTCAGGATGAAACCAAATTCTATTCATTATATCAGCATATCATATCAGCATTTAGCATACTGCTTTGCAGTCCAGTATATAATTTTCAAAATGGCAAAATTTCATCAAATCATAAAAAATGTGTCCCTTGTTATTTATAAAGAAAAATTTGTATGTTAATGTATATTTCAAATGTGTTGGAAAACATGTTTAATACAATTCTGAAGTAAATTCTTTTTCAAAGTAAAGAACTGCTTATTAATAAAATTTTCAGATATGATTTTTTGCTTACTTTTTGACTATAAAAGCCACCAAAAGAAGCCAGGTGTGGTGGCGCACACCTGTAATCCCAGCAGTTCGGGAGGCTGAGGCAGGAGGATTGCGGGTTCAAAGCCAGCCTCAGCACACACAAGGCTCTAAGCAACTCAATGAGACCGTCTCTAAATAAAAAAATACAAAATGGGGCTGGGGATGTGGCTCAGTGGCCAAGTGCCCCTGAGTTCAATCCCCAGTTCCAAAAAAAAAGAAAAGAAAAAAAGAAAAAAATTCCTCTAAAAGAGTGTAACTAATTTTTAGAATCTTTCACTTCAGTAAAGTCAACACAGAATACTTGCCTTCAGTAAATCTAACTGTGGAGAGCTCTAGTCAAATTAAATTAAGTCTAAATCTTGGTGGGTAGAGTGGTACACACCTGTAATCCCAGCAACTCAGGAGGCTGAGGCAGGAGGACTACAAGTCAGAGGCCAGTCTGGGCAACATAGTGAGACCCTGCCTCAAAATATAAAAAGCATTGAGAATGTAGCTCAGTGGTACAGTGCCCCAGGGTTCCATGCCCAGTATCACAAAAATAAAGCAAATCTGTTATGCTATAGACTAGCTGAGCCTCAGTTTTACCACCCATCATAACATCACCATCTTCAAGTGGTTCCTTATTTAACACACACTTCCTGTGCATACATTATGTGCCAGGCACTATTCTAAGCAATTCACATGTACTCATTTAATCCTTGTAACTCTGAAGGTGATATTATCATCCACATTTGACAGATGAGGAAACTGGCACAGAAGACAAGGAACTGGTCTAAAGTGATTCAATTGCTGTGAAGACTAAAGGAGATGTCCCCCAGTACATGTTTAAGAATTCTCCCAAATATCTGTATTATTCTCCTACCCACCAAATAGGCTTGTACTTGTCAAGTCATGTGAAGGTTTACTGTGTTAGACACTTCTCCAGGCACTGAGTACAGGCTGTGCACAAGAGCCCAAAGGCAAGTACTCTTAAGAGAGTATAGCAGAGACACCCAGTCTAGACTAGGAAAGTCTCACTGAGAAAATGATTCTTTATGCTAAGAACTAAAGGAAAGTAACAGGGATTGACCAGGTAAAGACATAATGAATGAGAATAACAAAGAATATTTCAGGCATGTATGAAAATGTCTAAAATAGCTAGGAAAGATTAAAGAACAGAAATGTGACCCATGTGGTCAAACAGGCCGAGAGAGGATTAAAATGGAAAGGACCAGGTCATACAAATCCAGTGACTTTACTCAAGTAATAGTACTAACAGATGGCCTAGCAAATACAAAGCATTAAGTAAACAACAGCTATCATTATTGTGGTGTTATTATAAGCATCATCCCAGAATCATTCAGAGATATTAGACTGACTTTGGACTTAATTAAATCCCTATTTCAGTCTCTGATTCAAGAAAGGCCTATGTTAGAATTCTTAGGAAAACTGCTTCTTTGGCTGTAAGAGCAATCTATTCCTTTTTAAACTACGGAAAGCAGATTTACTATTATTATTATTATTATTATTATTATTATTATTATTATTATTATGTCATAGGGGGACACAATACCTTTATTTTTTTTTTTTTATGCAGTGCTGAGGATCAAACCCAGTGCCTCATGCTGCTAGGCAAGCACTACCACTAAGTCACAACCCAGATTCATTATTACTTTAAAAGTCAGATGCCACCAATAATACTCAAGGGGAAGCAGGGTATGGTAGCCCATATCTGTAATCCCAGCAATTTGAGAGGCTGAGGCAGGAGAATCACAAGTTCAAGACCAGCATTAGCAACTTAGCAAGGCCCTGTCTCAAAACAAAAAGGGCTAGGGATGTGGCTCCAGGTCAAGTGCCCCAGGCTTAATCCCTGGTAAAAATAATAATACTCCCCAACAGTACTGTCCATATTTTGTTTGGAGGACTCTCTCATCAAATGTTGCTCAAAATTAGCAAGCAGTCTTCTACAGCACAAAAATATAAAAACATAAAAAAAATTTATTGCACAGAGATTTCCAATATGTGATTTGGTCTTTACTCCCAAATGAAGCACTCTTGCTAGTTCTAGACTAGGAAGTTTTCATGAGTTTTTTTTTTTTTTTTTTTTTGGTGGAGGGGAACAATACCTTTATTTTTTATTTTATTAGTACAAGGGATTGAACCCGAGGTGCTTAACCAGTGAGCCACATCCCCGACCCTTTGCTACCTCTTATTTAGAGACAGGGTCTCCCCGAGTTACTTAGCACCTCACTAAGTTGCGGAGACTGACTTTGAACTCACAATTCTCCTGCCTCAGCCTCCTGAGCTACTGGGATTACATGCGTGCACCACCATGCCTACTTTAATTTTTATGTGGTACTGAAAATCAAACCCAGTGCCTAGGGAAGCACTCTACAACTGAGCCACCATCACAGCCCATGAGATTTTATTTTTAAACATCATATATAGAAGAACCAGAAGAAAAGCACAGAATTACACTATTGGTAAAATTCCTAAAATCTACAAACGAGGCTTCCATACTACAAGTGGATGAGGACATGATAGAAACAAACACCTGGTCTCATTAGACAAAGTGTAGTAATAATTATTTAAACTTTTCAGGATGATCTCTTTAGACATTATAAATACAATCCTACCCTCAAGATCTAGGGCCACAAAGATATGAGAGACTCCTTGCAAAACAAACAAACAAACAAACAAACAAAGTGTTACTAATGTGACTCTTTTTAGTTTGACTGTTATATATTTTGTAGCTTTCCTTTCTCAACCAACTTAATACTTTTAGTTATCTTGTAGCAGTGGCCCTAATTTTAGCTCTTGATCTAAAGAACCAAACAGGCAGATATTGTACATAAAAGAATGAGCAGAGTTTGTTAAGAAAGAAGTAAATAAAATTTTTAATTATCCACTTAGGCTGCCAAAAAGACTTTTTTGGGTTTATTTCCTGTTGCAGCTGACTTTCAGATAAATAAAATACTATTTTAAGTCTTATGATTGAAAAAAATAAACAAATGTATTTCATTGCAAGAAATACTTGAGACTACTCAATTTTTTTCTCATCTTTAAAGAAAGGATCTAAGCTGGGTAAGATGGCACACACTTGTAATCCCAGCAGCTCGGGAGACTGTGGCAGGAGGATGGTGAGTTCAAAGCCAGTCTCAGTAACTTAGCAAGGCCCTAAGCAACTCAGTGAGACTATCTCTAAATAAAATATAAAAATGGGCTGGGGATGTGGTTCAGTGGTTAAGTGCTCCTGTGTTCAATCCCCGTATCAAAAAAAATTTTTTTAAATAAAAAAAAGGCTCCAAAAGTCACATTAATTCATAACAACCTTTAAGAAATATACCCAAGGTATAAAGAAATAGATTTATTACTTCTTCATAAAATAATAAAACCATGTTTAAAGATAGAAAAGGTCATCATGGTTTATCTGCCCTTACATCTATACCAGAAATGTAGGACCATTCCAACTGAATCAAAATTCATCCTTTGAATGCATGTCTAAACAAAGACTATAAGTCAGGAACACACAACTTTTGCCAGGTCAGAGAAAACAATGTTTTCTATGGCACTTGAAAGGTTATCAGAGGGAAAAGATAAAGAACCTCATTACAAAGAGGACATTTGTTTATGACCTAAATTTCCTCAGAGAGAATCTGTATATTTTCATATTAAACTTAACATAAATACAGATGGAAAGACACAGAAACAATAACACATCTAGGGGGGTTAGTTACATATATTACCCAGTACCTAGGTACAAGGACAAGAACATGGATCTTAGTGGTATTTAGAAATACCACCACTCAGTAAAAGGAACCAGAGTTCCTTGGAGAAATGTCTAATTCCAGGGATGGAGCAGGAATAAAAAATGATCAGTCTGGCATCTTGTATGTAGTACCACAAAGAAAGGAAGTATTTAAAAAGAAAAAGATGGGTGTATGTGAAAGGGACATGGAAGCCCTAACTAATTAATACTCCTCAAACTCATCAAAGATATGAAGACAAGGAAAGACTGAGAAATTACTAAAAGACCAGAAGAGGCTAAGGGAGATGATCACTGGACTGTATTCTGAAACAGAGGTTATAAATAGAAGAACTGTTGAAATTCAAACAAAATATGGTATTTGTTTAAAAGTAATGTACTACCAGGCATGGTGGCACACCCTTATTATCCCAGTTACCTGGAAGGTTGAGGCAGGGTTAACACAATTTTAAGGTCAGCCTGGGCAATCTAGCAGGACTGTGTCTCAAAATAAAAATTTAAGAAGGGCTGGAGGGGCTGGGGTTGCAGCTCCGTGGTACAGTGCTTGCCTAGCACATGTGAGGCACTGGGTTCAATCCTCAGCACCACAAAAAAATAAATAAATGTATTTTTAAAATAAATAAATAAAAATAAAAAGGGCTGTTCATGTAGCTCAGTGGTACAGCACTTGCCTAGTATGTCTAAGCCCCTGATTTCAATCCCCAGTATTGAAAAAAAGTAATGCATCAATGTTGATATCTTAGCTTTGACAAAATGTACCATATATGATGTTAACAGGGGAAAGTGTGTAAAAGGAAATCTATATATCTAGGCGGGGGGATGAGAGATTGAACCCAGGGGTACCCTACCTCTGAGCTACATTCCCAACCCTTTTTTTTTATTTTGGGTCTCACTAAGTTGCTGAGGCTGGCCTTGAACTTGTGATCCTTGTGATCCTCCTGCTGCAGCTTCCTGAGTTGATGGGATTACAGGTGTGTGCCAACACACCCAGCTTTGTTTTTGCAACTTTAAGTCTAAAATCATCCCAAAATGAAGTGGTTCTTTTAAAAAATTTCTTCTTAATAAATTACCATTAACTTCAAAAACAAAGTGAATGAAATGAAAAACTTTTTTTTAAAAAAATGGGAGCACTACATACCTACTAGAATGACTAAAATTAAAATAAAATGATAAAACTAAGTGCTGTCAAGAATGTGGAATAACAGGAAATATCAGTCATTGTTGATAGGTATGTAAAGTGGCATAGTCACTTTAGAAGACAATTTGTGAGTTTCTTACTAAAGTCTTGCCATACAATCCAACAATTATGCTCCAAGAAATTTACTCAATTGAATTAAAAACTTACGCCTACCTCACAAAAATCTGCATGTTCATAGCAGCTTTGTTCATAATTGTCAAAAATTGGTAGTAACCAAGATACTTTTCAATAGGCAAATAGGCAAAACTATGGTATATCCAAAACATTTTTTTTTTTTCCAGTGCTGGGAGTTGAACTAAGGGCCTCATTCATGTAAGGCAAGTGCTCTACTACTGAGCTATATTCCCAGTCTCATAAAATGGATTATTATTCATCAATAAAAAGAAATGAGCTATCAAGTCACAGAAAGACATGCAGAAATGTCAAATCATATTGTGAAGCAAAAGAAGCCAGTTTGAAATGAGTATATATGATATGATTCCCATTATATATGACATTATAGAAGAGGTGGAACTATAGACAGCAAAAATGTCAGTGGCTGCCAAGGTTTTACAAGGAAGGGAGAGGCAAACAGGTGAAATACAGGGTATTTGTAGGGCAGTGAATCTATTCTTTTTGTTGTTGTTGTTGTTGTTGTAGATGGACACAATACCTTTATTTATTTTTTATGTGGTTCTGAGAACCAAACCCAGTGTCTCACACATGCTAGGCAAGTGCTCTATCACTGAGCCACAACCCCAACCCTTTCTATGTAATTCTAGCTCAAATTTAATTGTACTAACAGTACAGGAGGACACCAACCCCAGGTAGACATCAGTCCAGGGATCACACCAGTCCTCCTGGAAGACATTGGAAAACAGAGGCCTTTACCATGGAGATTTTTATGGACACCTTTAGGAAGCTGAGCTGGACCTGAAGCTGAAGCTGCAGGTACAGCCTAGGCTGGGGCCTTGGTCTGAACACTGGCTTTTGGCCAGCAAAACCTGAAACCCTTAGCAATGTAGGCAAGACAACTGAACTTGCATCTGACATCCTTTGGGATCTTGGGCTTAACACCCTTGGGGTTTACGAGGTCCTTCACAGCCTGAGCAGGTGCACTTATAGCCTTGGGGTAGTTGGCCTACATCTTCTTCAGGTCCCTCTTGTGTTTATTGGCAAAACATGTTTCTCAGAAACTCTAGGCCTAAGCTGGGCACGGTGGCGCATGCCTGCAATCCCAGCACTTGGGAGGCTGAGGCAGGAGGATCACAAGTTCAAAGCCAGCCTCAGCAACTTAGTGAGGCCCTATGCAACTCAGTGAGACCCTGTCTCTAAATAAAATACAAAATAGGGCTGGGGATGTGGCTCAGTGGTAGAGTGCCCCTGGGTTCAATTCCCAGTACCAAAAAAAAAAAAATTAAAAAAAAGAAAGAAACTCTAGGCCTATTCCCTTAAAAAATTCATACCTTTGTGAAGGTGGACTCACATCTTTGCGATCAGGGTTCCTTGATGTCATTTCTGGGACTTGTTGTATATGAACCTGACCATGTCTGCACCACAGCCTGTGACTCCATGATCTTATAAGCATGGACAAATAACATTATGCATCTGTCAAAACCTACAGATCTTAACAAGAGTAAACTTTACTGTGTACAAATTTTAAAAAGACATTTAGGATAGGAACAGTGGTACATACATATAATCCTAGCAACTTGGAAAGCTGAGGCAGAAGGATCATAAAGAAATTTAGTGAGACCTTGTCTCAAAACAAAAAGATAAAAGAGACTGGGGATGTAGCTCAGCAATAGACTGCCCTGGGTTTAATACCCAGTATCAAAAAATAAAATAAAATTTAAAAATATTTAGGAGATTAATGACTTTGAAATTAAGTGGAGTTCATAAAACTAAAGCCAAAAGCACTATACCCTAGTTGATAAAGTTGTTTTCCACTGTAGTCCAAATATTTCTAAAACATACACACACACATCACAAGTCTGAACAAGTAAATAAATGATAGAAGTCCCAGGCTTTTCACTGTTGAAGTACAAATTCACAGATTAGCAATGGAAGGAGGATAGAATGACCCATAGTAATGAATCATAGTTGGAGATATCAGTAAGCACTCATATCTAAATTTATATTCATACAGACGGCCACATATAAAAATATTTAGATACCTCTATTCCTGGGGTTAACATATATACATATTTTTTCTGTATCAGTCAACTTTCTGTTATGATAACAACTACCTGAGATAAATCAACTAATAAAGAGAAAAGGTTTATTTTGGCTCATAGTTTTGGAGGTTTCAGTTCATGGCTCTGTAGCTTGTAGGCCTGAGGAAAGGCCTAAGTACATCACTTCACAGACATGAAGTAAAAGATAGGAAGAGGAAGGGCTGGGCTCCAAATGTTCCCTTCAAAGGCACACCCCCAATGACTAGAAGACCTCTCACTAGGTCCCACCTGTAAAGTTTCCACCAGCTCTCAAGAGTGCCAAACCAGGGATAGCAAGGCACGGTGGCATATACCTATAATCCCAGTGACTTAAGAGGCTGAGGCAGGAGGATTGCAAGTTCAAGACCAGCCTCAGCAACTTAGTGAGGCCCTAAGCAATTCAGTGAGACCCTGTCTCAGTATTACCCTATGTATATATAAAATTATATGAATCGTGTGAATCTTCATTGTGGAAAAAAAGATATATTCCCTGCTGTATAATTATATCAAAATGGGTTCTACTGTCATGTATAACTAAAAGAACCAATTAAAAAAATAAAAAACAATAATAAAATAAAAAAATAAAGAAAAAAGGATGTGGCTCAGTGGTTAAGCCACCCTGGGTTCAACACATACACACAATTTTTTTTTTTTTGCAGTGCTGAAGATTGAACCCAGGGCCCCTGGGTTCAATTCCCGAACCTCCCTTGCTCCCCCACCGCCAAAAAAGGCTAAACTGGGAACTAAATCTTTAAGATACAGGCCTTTGGAGATATTTAAAATCCAGAATCCAGTAATTTCCTTGCTCTGTCAGTTTAAAAGGCTAAAAAGAAATGATACCCCAGCAGCAATGAGAACACTTGGTTCCCAGGTCTTGGTTTCTAATACCATTCTCCAATAAAATACTGACTCTAACTCTGGGACAGGAAATATACAAGAGGAACCTGGAGTATCTTGCAGTATCAGAAAGTAAGAAAGTGTTCAAATATAAAGCAAATCAATCAATCAACACACACACACACACACACACCCCCAGGGGTGTTGGCACATGCTTGTAACTCCAGCTACCTAGGAGGATGAGGCCAGGATTACAAATTTGAAGTCAGCCTAGGTAACTCAGCAAGACTCTGTATCAAAATTAAATTAAAAACAAAGGTCTGGGAATGTAACTTAGCAGTAAAGCACTTGCCTATTACACACAAGGCCTTGGGGACTTCCCCCCCAACACATATATGTTGAAGGGGAATAGAAGAGAAACCAACTAAAACAGCTCTCAATGGACCAAGCTAGAACAATTTGAGCAACAACATATAGTAGTACTGGAATTTAACCCAAAGTATAAAATAAATATCTTTGAGTCCATAGTGATAAAGACAAATACATGACAAAATATGAAGAGACAAATCTTCTATTTGGAATTCCAAATAAATTGTGCAGACACTCCACCTTAAAAGTCAAGGGAACATAACTCCCCATTCCTTAAGTGTGGACTGCACACAGTGACTTTCTTTCCAAGAGCACAGTATGGAAAGGGATGAAAAACAGTAACTTGATAGTGACAAAACTTCACAAACATTACTTTGGTCAGGTAAATGAGGTCAATATTGTCATAAATCATGTTGATAATATGTATCCTTAATAAGATGTGATAAAAATGGCCCTCTACCTCTGTAATCTTCCTACTGAAAACCCAGAGCTTCAGCCTAATCACAAGGAAAAGGAAAAAAACCAAAAAACAAAAAACAAGGAAATCCCAACAGACTATCCTACAATATATTTAATTAGTGCTCCTCAAAACTTCTGTAGACCAAAAAAAAATTTTTTTAAATTGGAAAAAAAGCTAGGTTGTGGAAGCACACACCTATAATCCCAGCAACTCGGAAGGCTGAGGCAGGAGAATAGCAAGTTCAAAGCCAGTCTGGGCAATTTTGTGAGACCATGCTTCAAAATAAAAAATCAAAAGGCTGGGCATGTAGCTCAGTGGTTCACAACTGGGTTCAGTCCCTAGTACTGTAAGTGACTGATCGATATATAGATAGATAGAAAGAAAAAACTGAAAGGGAGAGTCAGCTTTACTTTCCCACCCAGTTTACACAAATATAAATCTCTATTTTTTAGTTGATTTCTGAACTAGTCTGTTGAGACACTGATCACATTCAAAGATACAGAGACAGCCCACTGTTAGTTACATACTGTATTACTTCATCTCATAGAGAAGACTATGCCAGTTTTGGCCATTTTTGTTCAACAAATTGTGTGTGTGTGTGTGTGTGTGTGAGAGAGAGAGAGAGAGAGAGAGAGACAGACAGACAGACAGACAGACAGAGTATGTGTGTGTGTGTTGGTGGTAGTGGCTGCAAAGGGGACCAAACCCAGGTATCAAACATGCTAAACACTTTTTGACCACCTACATTGTTCCAGGAACTGCTTGAGGTATTGATGTAACCTCATAGAGAAAAAAAATATGTAGTGCTTTTATTTCTGTAAGGGAATCTGACACAAGCGAACAATAAGCGACCTATCACATAATAATAGAGAAAAGGGAGGTGAATGTCGACAAGAGGGTTCTCTAATTGGGAACTCAGAAAAATGCCTCTTTAAGGAAATGACATTTGAGTTAAGACTTGAATGAAGCCTATAATACAGGCTTTGAGGTAGAGGTTCGATGAGGTGGAAAGTTCCAGGCAGAGAAAAGCAAATGCAAAGGTCAAAAATAAAAAGCTTAATGTGCTGGAGGTATATCAAATAGGTAGCGTAACTGTGGGGATAGGAATGAGCTAAGTAACATATTTTGAAATCAAGATATAAGAATACAAGAGTCATTTTAAAACCTTAAACCTCTCCAATACTTACCACCAAGATTACATCATATCAATATACCAAAAACCTCAATTTTTATGCTCTCCCTTAACCCCACTCTAGTGTCACAGCTATTTTTCCACAATATAACACTGAATTTTGGCCTGCCCCTCTAAAAATACCATGCTTGTCATTTGTATTTCATTTATCTATGATAAAGGTCTTAAAAAGGGGGAGAGATTCTATTCAAAATTTGATCTTGATTTCTCCTTTACAGATCTCATTACTTCATAGAGTATAACCATTTAAAAAAAAAAAAAAAAGGCCCTAGAGACAAACTTTAATTCAAATTCAGGTTCTATCACTTTTCTTTTTTTTTCTTTTTCTTTTCTTTTTTTTATTTACCTATCACTTTTATTTTGAGCAAGTTGGATAATCTTCCTCAGTTTCCTCATGTGTGAAACATTGAGAGGATTAAAAAAAAAGTAATAACAAATGAGCATTCAATAAATGTTAGCTACTGCTAGTAAGAGTATTTGGGAATTTATTTTGTTTAAGGACCAGAACTGGGCCAGAGGGAACATAAAAATGACAATTTGCTACAGTTAACTATGTGAAAGATAAAACTGTCAAACTCCCTTAGGTCAGAGGCTTTGTCTTTTTCTGGCTCACCAGTGCATTCACTGGATCTAGAACAATGTTTAAACATCCAGTAGACATCAATCTCAGTATTTGTTAAATGAATGAGTCCCCATTATGTCAAAGGAGCATAAGAGAGCCTAGCTTTACTTGAGTACAAAGTTTTCATTCTCTATCAATATTTTTAACACTCTTCAAAGGTATTGTTAGAGATGTTAATTATTTTTGTTTCCCTAAAACCGAGAATAGGTGTTTGTTAATATTGTTACTCATATTTATTCCAACTAAAACTGCTGCTAAAAGTGAACCGTCATAGTACACTATATCTCTGATGGAATTACCACACACCACTGTTAATAATTCAAAGTTGATGATCAAAACTTTTAAAAGTAATGGAGTATAAAGTATAAGGCATATTGTTATGGAATGCCTTTGCTTGCCATTGCCTTAAGTGAACGGCCTTTAAAACTTTGTGTAAAATTTTCTATTTACAAGTTTGCCAACTAGGTTGAATTTATGCTGGCAAAATATACTGATTTCACCTTTACCTGTATCATAAATACATTACAGTCATAAATACATTACAGTCTGCCCACTCAAGAAAAGTTTCAAAATGTTATTAACTTAGTTTAGGTCAAAGAAGGACTTTTCAGGGTGATGAATATGGAGAAAAAGAGGAGCTCACCTTTCCAAAAATGAGTTTTCAGTTACTATAATTATTATAATATAAGACAGGCATCATATCTGGGCCAAGATTTGATGTCTTGGTTCCCATGAGAATTAAATTGGAGCCATGCATAAATTTGGGGCAAGCGCTCTCTATTGATATTGAATGAAAAACTCATTAAGATTCATCAACGCGAATATATTTGCTAACACACAGCAGCCACTCTGGCAACATCTTTCAAGGTTTTCTATGCAAGAAACAAAATGAGAAGCATTAAATCCTGCCCGACAATTACCACGACTGCAGGTGGCTATCTCAACAGCTAGCGAATACGAACTACAAAGTAAGAATCTAGTTTATCAAGCCCCCACCTTAAAGTAGCAAGGCCTGCTGAATCCACACTGCTGGCTATGGTATTGGTCCCGCAAACCTTCAGAGATGGAAAGATACCTGAACTCTACTGACACCTTTTGAGGGAGCCAGCCAGATGTAAAGGCGGAGGGGTGAGTGATCGGAATCGTTAAATCGCAGCGGGTAGGGACACAGGTGTGAGGGCAGGCCCCGGTACCGCCGGCCTTGTCATGCTCCGAGGCGACCAGGCCCTCCACAACCACCAAGCCCTCGGCGGTTCTTACTCATTCATTCATTCGGCAATTACCGAGCGCAGCTCGCAGGGCCCCCGCCCCAGCCCCGAAACACCTCAGCGGCCAAGCGCGGCCCTGCGCCGCCCGCCTGCCCCAGCGCAGCAGCCCGCGCCCCGCTGCGGCGCGCTCAGGTCATCCGAATCACGGCCCCGGCCTCCACCACACGAGCGCCCACGCCCCCCGCCCTGCCAGCCTCGGGTTCCCCGGCCTCCGCCCCGCTCCGCCGCCTCAGACCTGCCGGGTTCCTGAGGCAGGGAAGGCGCGCGTCCGCGGAGTCCCCCGCCCCAGGTGCAGGGACCCTCCGCGCGCCCGCGCGCGGCCCCGGGACCCAAGAGTCTACGCCTGGGGGTCTGGCCCACCGCCCACTCACCTCGTCGGGTCAGAACCGAGGGGCCTTCTCCAAGCCGTTTGAAACCGCTTGGGCCGCCGCACACCCCGCAGTGTCCTCGTTGTTTATTGGTCCTCGACGGACCGCCCATCGCCCTTTTATTGGTCCATTTGAAAGGACTGTGGGCACGCGCCGCCTGCAGCCTTAAAGGGGCCGCGCGCAGCCGCGTTTCCCTCGGGACCTGACGCTGCCTTGCCTTCCAAGTAGGGAGACCGTGGCTGGCTGGAGGGAAAGCCGCTGACCATCCCGAAAGAAGAGCGAAAGGTGTGTGTGTGTGTAGATCTGTGTATTCCGGGCCCTCGGCATGTTTGTTTTACTTAATTACAGTTGCTGGCAACAACTGATTTTTTTTTTTTGAGTCCTTGAATTCACCAGATATCGATTGTGTAGTTAAGGTCCTGAGGGAAAAACAGAGATGGCTGGGATGTAGTGAATTCCAGTGGATGACCGTAGGTTCCAGGAGATTCCACTGGAACCAGAACACTGAATTCCAGTCTTGACCTGTTCTGAGCAAATCACTTGTCTCAGTAAATCTGGAGTTCAGTTTCCTCCTCTGTAAAATGGAATAACAATGTTTTCCTTACAAACTTAATGTAAGGATTTAGTGTAGTAAATCGAATATCTTGGCCTGGCATTTATGAACTGTAATGCATTCTGCAAATGCTTAATACTCCTTTTAGTAATAATGAGAAGTTTGGTTAATACTGTCTCCTAAGAATCAGCTCTACTTTCAACATTTCTGTAAGGTCAGATCCTCACTTCAAAGGAGTTTTGCCATCTACGGTAGTAGGAGGAGTAAAACATATAGACCAGTCACTAGAATTCAAAGTAGTATGAGAGCTATCTAAGTGAAAACTATGGATATTAAGCAAAGGGGAAAAGTTGACGGAAGAGGATTTGTGAAAGAAATGGACTTTGGAGACTTAAAGGACATGGAGTTTACCAACACTTTAAGTGATAGAGTGAGGATGGTAAAAGTAAATAGAACAATTATTTTTGTTTTGTTTTGATCAAATTGACAAAGATGAAAAGGTTCAACAATCTTTGGGTGGTCAGGATTTGAAAATAGATGCTGTATTGGTAAGAGTATAATTGGTGCAGCCAGGTGTGGCACACACCTGTAATCCTAGAGACTGGGGAGGCCAGTGCCAGAAGGAATGAAATTCCAGACCAGCCTCACAACTTGGGAGACCCCATCTCAAAAAAAAAAGGGCTGGAGATGTCACTCAGTGGTAGAGTGCCACTGGGTTCAATCCCCCGAACAACAACAAAATATATACATATATTTTATATGTATATGTATGTGTATATATGTGTGTGTATATATATATATGTGTGTATGTATATGTGTGTGTGAGAATATATATATAACTTTTAGTAGGACAATTTGGCAGTTACTAAAATGTAAATCTATAGAACCTCTGACCCAGTAATACCATCCTTAGGCATTTATTGTACAGATCTATGCAAGTACGCAAAGAAAAGTGCGTTTACCAAAGGTCTGCTTGAGATAGGAAAAAAACCTGGAAATCACATGTCCATCCATAGGGAACATTTTACATAAATTATGGAATATCCATTCAATAGAACACTAGGCACCTCTTTTTTCTAATTTTTTAGAAAATTAGAAATGGACCTTTATTTATTTATATGTAGTGCTGAGTATTGAACCCAGGGCCTCACACAAGCCAGGCAAGTGCTCTACCACTGAGTCACAACTCTGATCCCACTAGGTGCCTCTTGAAAAAAGAATAATTTATGTGTGTTGGAGTAAAAAGTGCACATATTTTTATTTTAATTGAAAAGAGGCAAGTTGCAGAAAAGCACATGTGGAATGATTTTATTATATATAGTTATAAATGTGTGTGTGTGTATATGCTTGAAAATAGAACTTTCCTGGAATTACAAGAAACTTAATAGGAGTGAACTCAGCAGGGAGGGAAAAGTAGGGAAATGAATTCTTTTTTCCATCAGGGTGTTACTTTTTTTCAATAGATGGAGCAAGGAGAATGTCTAGTAGCACAAAAAATAACAGCAAGATCAAAAGATAAGAAAGTGCATTATATATATGGGATTGAACACATGGATTTAATTTTAGGACAAGATTCATGGTTGGAAGTAGTGGAAGACAAGCTTGAGAAAGTTAGGAATAAATCTTGGAGGGCTTGGATACCAGGGCAAGGAATTTTTACTTTAAATAAGTAGCCAATGGGGAGCTATTGAAGGTTTTTGAGCAAGAGAGTGACAAAAATCAGAATTATAGGAAAATTAATTAGCTTGATTATCAAAAATGAGTTAGAGCTGAAAGCTCAGTATGGAATCTGATTTAATGGCAGTAAAAAGGATGAGAATAGATTCAAGAAAGAATAAAGGATTTAGCAGTCAATTAGATTAGGTGCAAAGGCAAGGGTGGGTCCCATTTAGAAAGATGAGTCAAAGAGAGTGCCGGGATTTGAGCCTAGGGACAGGGAGGACAGTGATTGCCCAAGTGGAGGTAGAAAGTCAGGCAAAGCTGTCCTGAGGGGAAGGCAGAAAGTTTAGTTTTAGATTTGTTTTCTTTCAGGTACCCATGAGACATTTAGATGGTACTAATCTAAGAAAACCTAGAAAATACAGGATGGAAACTGGGAGAATAAAGACTCAAGTGATAGAGATTTGGGAATCATTTCAATAGAGTGAATGAAACTATAGAAGGGGAAGAAAGTAGAGAAAGTGAAAAGATGGGAAATGAGACAAGATCAACACTTAAGAGAGGAACCAATCGAAGTAAAGATAACTTTGGAGGAATATACAAAAATAGTCTTCTTCTGTCATTAGCCATTGGCATGTTTACTTTATTTAAATATCACTGGAAATAAACTGAAGATTACATTTAAGGAGTGATGGTGACCTGGAATTTGCTCAAGAAAGGATGTGTACAGCCTGGATCCTAGAGAATTTTAGAACAAGATGGCAAAATTCTTTTTTGTCTTGAATCACTGGGATGTAGCCCTCCTAGGAGGTGGGCATTAGATGCTTGAATCCATTCATTCATTCTTTCATTCATTTAATAAATATTTATTAAGACCTAGTATGTAGAAGGACTGTCCTAGGTACTTGGAATTATCAGTGAACAAAATAGACCAAAAAACAACAACAAAAAACTTCCCTTCACTCAATGGAGCTCACATTATGGTGAAGAGACATAGATAATCAATGCATAAATAAATTATATAGAATGTTATTAGAGAATAAGTGCTGCAGGGAAAAAAAAGAATAAGACAGGGCAAAGGATAGGGAAGCGGGAGAGGAAAGAATATAATTTTTAAACAGGTTGGTTAGTGTAGGTTTCACGGAGATTACATTGGAACAAAGACTTGAAGAAGGCGAAGGAGTTAGTCATGACTATATCTAGGGGAAGAAAGTGTCAGGCAGGGGAACAGCTATACAAAGGCCCTATGTTGGGAGCATGTCTGGCAGGTCTGAGGAACAGGGAGACCAGTGTAATTGGAGCAGAGTAATAGGCAGAAAGGAGTGGGAGATGAATTCTGATAATGGAGGAAAAGAGCCTCATAGAAACCTAACAGAGTACCTTGTCCATAGTGGGTATTCAATAAATGTTTGGTCAGTCTTTCCTTTTTTTTTTTTTTTCTTTTTTTTTTTGTTTTGGGGATGGAATCCAGGGGTGCTTTACCATTCAGCTACATCTCCAGTCCTTTTTATTTTTTAATTTTGAGACAGGGTGTTGCTGAGTTGCAGAGGCTGGCTTTAAACTTCCAATCCTCCTGCCTCAGCCTCCAGAGTTGCTGGGATTACAGGCATGCACCACCATGGCCAGCTTGGCCAGTCATCTTTTACAGTCCAGGATTATCATCAGATAGCATTTATCTGTGTATTTATTAGAGCCATATGTGCCTTCCTCATTCCAGGGTTCTCTCAATAATTCTACATAATGGGTCCGCAAGCATTAGCAATCAAAGTGAACACTGCTTTCTTGCAACTGGAGGCAGGAAACTGATGTCAAACATTGTAGCTGCTGAGTAACTGCTAAGCATTTGTTTAAAAAACAAAACTGTTAGAGTGGGACAGGTACTCATTCCACTATAATCTCCTACTGCATTCTTTTTAAAAATATTTTTAGTTGTAGATGGACACAATACCTTTAATTTATTTACATATGGTGCTGAGGATAGAACCCAGTGCCTAACACATGCCACGCAAGTGCTCTACAATTGAGCCTAACCCCAACCTGCTCCTGCCACATTCTTGTTGGAGCATCCCTACCATAGGACATTGATCCATATTTCTACCTTAAGAGGAGCAGCTTCAGTGATTAACTTCCTTTCACCTTTCAGTCCAAGTGCCCCTGCATTATTCCCTGCAGATAGCAGTGGTAACATTAATACAGAGCTCAAATGGCTATGGGTTTTGTGCCTTGAGACTCCAACCTTGCATTTGGTTGCATTTAATAGGTATTGGTTGAATGGAGGAACGAAGAGCCATTTTTTCTTTTTCCTCTCATAGCCCATTTCCCCATTTTCCATAGCTTCCAAAATGCAGGCTGTCAAAGAACTCTGACCACAGAAACATCAGCCCCACCAAAGAGGAAGGAGGCAGCAGGGAGAGATAGGGACCTCATTAGCAGGCTATCAACAAGCTTTTAAGAGATGGAGGGGAAACACAGGGAAGGACAGGATGCATTAGTTCTTGACTTTTAACATCTATAAAATGAAACAAGCAGATTATGCAGCTTGGGGCTAACTTAGCCTTAGGTTTCAGCTTAGACCCTTAATTAGGCCGTCTGGGTCTGTTTTAATACCAAGCCAAGGAGTCCAAAGTTGGGCATTCAAGCCTTGATTAGAAACAAAACTGTTGCCTATGCTGAGCTTTGCTAGCTTCTGCCAGCTAGTTAACAGGAGAATGGTCCAGAGAGAAAATGAATGGGAGAGTAAGGGATTGTTTCAACACAGACTGCCTAAAACATCCCCAAACATCCACATCCCATTAAGTGGATCATATGGGAAGTTGAGCCATCTTTACATATAAAGAAGAGACCTAGATTTTCTTCATTGTAAAAAGGAAGAACCACTTCTTTTTTGTAGTGCATGCTGTGGAGTAAGCATTAAACTCAGGGCCTTGCACATGCTAGGCAAGCCATACTGCTGAGCTATATCCCCAGCCACTCAATCACATTTCTTTTATCATTATGTTCATAAATACAAATCTGAGAACCAAAGCTTGCAGGATACCTTTGAGTGTCAGTGCATTACACTTAGAATCTTTGCACACCCAGCTCTTGTACATGCTTTTGGGGGAGGGGTGTTGATGGACCTTTATTTTATTAGGTGCTGAGAATCAAACCAAGTGCCTCACACGTGCTAGGCAAGCTATCTATCACAGACCCACAACCCCACCTCGTGTACATGCTTCTTCTAAGTTCCTATTCCTTATTGCCTTTCAGTCTTCTTCAGGTCAAGGTCTGGTCAGCGTCATCTCGTGGCATGGAGACCTTCCTATGGGTCAGAGATCTTTTTATCTTAGGTTCCACAGTTTGTTCAGATGACACAGAAAGGCAGGCAGTGATTTTTTTTAATGTTGTTTGAGAAAACATGTCCCATTTTTTAGGATTTGACCCACCTTCTGCCTACTTATTAGTTTCAGGTTTATATCCAGAGAACGAGGCAAGGAATTCTCAGTCCTTGTTTCATCCTCAAGATTCCCCCTTTTCTGTTTTTGTTTTGCTTTGCTTTTAAAGATTAGTGGGGGTAGGAGAGTTGATTATCCTTGAGCTATTCTACTTGGTTTTGTTCCCCCACCCTGCCCCTTGCCAAAACTGGGAAAAATTATAATACTTTCTAGTTTGCACTTAGATCTCTTGTCACTTAAATACAAGAGACTTCAGTCTTTCTTCCTTGTTTGCTTTCATTATCTTTCTTCTTCTTGTTCTTTTTTTGAGGGGGTGGGGGAGCATTAGTGATGTTTCTAGATTTTAAGCTCTGTGAAACTGTTTTGTTTAGGCATGGGCATGTCCCACAGTAGGAGATGAATGAATGAATGGGACATTATTTTATTAATGACTTAGGTTTAGAAAATAAACTATTGAGACTTAACATCAGATTCTAATCTAATCCAATTTAGCATTGAGACTAGCATGATTCCCAGTTTTCACTGATGGGTATTATAGTCAGAGAGCCTCAGAAAGGATCCCTAATTCTAGTTCTAGCTCTAAGATGTGGTGGTAAGCTATAAGAAGTCAGCTTTTTAAAAATAAATGTTTTTTTTGTTGTTGTTTTTTTTTTTTGGTACTGGGGATCAAACTCAGGGCCTTATACATGCTAGGCAAGCACTCTACCACTGAGCTACACCCCAACCCTTTTTTTATTTTTTATTTTGAGACAGTGTCACCAAGTTGCCCAGGCTAGCCTCAAATTTGCAAGCCTCCTGCCTCAGCTTCCTGAGTAATTAGGATTACAGGTGTATGCCATGACACCTGGCAAATAAATGGAATCTTAATTATCATTTGTTCCATTCTCAGAGTAACTATGAAAGGTGCCAAGATCAAAGTTCTATGACAGTGAAGTCCTCAAAGATCTAAAACAGAAATAGAAGATACATGGTATATATGCCATGACATTTCCTTCCAGTGCTAGAGATGTTATTCATAATCATGACACTTTACTTACTGGTGTGGAAGGGACCTTAGGCAGCTACTACCAATCAGTGAGTTGGCACTCCAGATGAAACCTGTCATCCCTCTTTTAGAAGAAACAAGGGTATTGTAAGTCTACGAACTTATGTCTTGACCTGTCTCCTCAAGTTGAGCTGAAACTCCAGCAGGAACCTCATACCCTTCATTGGTCTTCACTGTCACCAAATCCCCATAGAACTCAAAGGTGATAATGGCAAGCAAGTTTTCTACAGCATGGGTCTGCCAGACAAAGCAGGTGTAGGATTAGTCATGACTCCAAGCCAGGCAAGGTAATTAAGAAAAGCTAAATTTATATTAAATTATCATAAAGTCCTAAAATACTGAACATAGTGGTTAAATAACTCCAGAAAGTCCAATCTCTCCAGTGAGTAACGTTAAAACCATTACACATGAGCGCGGGACAATCACTTCCATTAGTTTAGGACAGAGAGATTTTGCTTTTTTACAGAGTAATCAGTGCTCAAATAGATATTTCCTCAAATATGTCCTTTCTACATTCTGAACAGCCCAAGTGCAATAAGAACCTTCCCCTGTTCAATCAAGAAAAGACCACTTTTCTACTTTCTCCTCCTTCTCAACTGAGAATCTTCTTCTTTTACTGCCTCATCAAGTGTGAAATATCCCCATTTCCTCCCAGAAGTGGCACCTCACCTTTCCCACTTGATACATTAGAAAAGCCTTGGCCTGGCCTGGCTGTATGTGTAGGCTCAGACCTGGGCCTGGCTACCGAGAGCATGGCTTAAAGGCTTGGCATCTGTTTCTAGCAGGTTTTTTTTTTTCCTTTCTTTTTTTAAAGAACTGACTAGAAAGATTTGATCTTGTCCTCTTGTTATCCACAGTTTGGCCACTGATTTCTTAATCCTAATAACCATAGGAGATGTTTCAAATCAGGAAACTTCTCCTAAAAACCCTCCCTTCCATTTTCACCCCCATCATCCTCTCCTGCTTCTTTTAATTCCTAGGGAGAATAGGTCTTGGTCTGCCCTGGGCTGGGAGGGCTTCATCTGTGTTTCTTTCTACCATAGTACTGTATGTTTACCCTTTTGCATCTTCATTTAGCCTCCTCAGTGCAGGACTTTGGAGATTGCTTGTGCCACAAGGCCAAATCAGAAAAAAGCAAACCAAGCCTCTCAAGAATTGAAGAACTAGGGGGAAATTTCAGGGCAGCAAAAACTCAACTCCCTTGACACAAGCCTGAGACACATGCCCCTGGTGTGAATAAGCATGAACCAAGTGGTGGTATCTCAGCATGGAAATTAAGTCCCTTAGCTGAGAAGAATGCTAGAATAGGAACCACCCCACCCCAGAGCCACAGGCTCTCTGTCCATGAACTCAGATCCCTGAGCACTTGAGAAGGAACACAGGAAGTTCATCCTCATATTTCTCTTTAGCCCCTGGGTATCCCATGTCTCTAATTCTCTTCTGATCACTTATGAAAACTTCTGATCCTTTGAAAGACTACTGTTATACAATCTCTTCCTGAAGAATCCCACAGAATTGGGGAGAGAGTGGCAGGACACTGAAATTTAGATGGGATGCTGTGTTTGTTCTAGGCAGAGCTTAGACAGATACTCAGCCCCCAAGTTCAAGGGGAAAGGGATTAGCCAGTGGCTGCACCAGGAGGGAATTCCTATCAGCCAGAAGCCATGTGATGGGCACTCCCAGTCATCTAAGGTAGAAAAGACTCCAGATATTCCAGCAGGAGGAAGAACAGCTTGAGCCACATCCATGTCTCACCAGTATCTGTAGCTGACAAAGCACTGACTCCTAGGGCCAGAATAATGTCCACTGCCAGCAATGGACAAGACACCCAAGCCCAAGTATCCCCAAAGCTTTTTCATATTACCAACCCCCAAAGCTGGAGGTTTCCCAGATGCCCAGACCAGCTGGGCTGATTCTTCCTTCTTCTCTTAGTCTCTGTCCGTCACCCCTCTTTACCCACGATTCCCTGCCCCAGCCCCTGGTGGGCAAGTTCTCAGAGAAGCCGTCATGCCAGCTGTGATGGGGGAGAGGACAGTCTTGCATCATCAGCTCCATTGGTGCTGTGGGCCAGCCATTGAGGGTACCAGGGGAAGGGGAGGTGGAGCTCTATACTGACAAGGAATTGTTACTGAGCCAAGTTTCAGGGGGCCCAGGATGGAGTGCAAGAGGTGAGGTTCATGGTAAAATCCAGGTCTAAATTCTTGAGATGTGCCCTCATTTCTTGTAGCCAGGTAGTTATGGACTCAGGTGGAAAACAGGTCCGGTGGAGGGCTTAGGAGCAGTTATGGGGTGGCAGGAGGAGGATGAGCACATGGGAAGGGGGCCTGTTGTACAAGCGAGCACAGGACTGGAAGTCCATTAGAGGATACTGACAGGCAGGCAGGGAAGAGAACCTGGGCGTTTAGACCTGGCTCTCTGAGGAGAGCTTGCGTTCATGTTTCCAGCCCGTGTCTGGCAGAGAGCCCCGTCTTTCTGGAGTAGCTGCAGTATGGACGCTGCTACACTCAGACTGCTCTTCCTGCAGTAGCTGCTCTGTCTCCGTGTCATCTAGGGAGCCAGAGCTGGCCTGGATGGACACTGTGTCTGTCTTCATGCACACATGATCCCGCAGAAGGCCCCCCCTGGAGCTGCGCAGCTGCTTGAGGTCATCCCACTCAGCATCGTCCCCAGACAGGAGGCAGATTCCTTCTACAATCTTGATCTTCTCCTTGGTATAGTTATGGTCAGGCCCACCCTAGGGTGGACAGGGACACATGGTCAGTCAGTTGGCTCTCTACAGAGGATCTCTTTGTAGAAAGGAAGTAGATGAGGTAAAAATGGGTTTGAAGAGCAGAGAGCTTCACAAACTAATGTGATCAGAGCAAATGTATGAAGCCTCACCTAAGGAGAGGAGCAGCTATCATTACCATTATCATACAGGGCAGAGAATGATGGCTTCCGGTCCTGCATCAGCCACTCACTGGATATATCACCTTGGGCAAATTAATTAACATCTCTAAAACTCATTTTCCACATCTGCAGTGTGGGGAGAATAACAGCATCTGCACCTCACAAGCAAATACTGTGAGGGTTAAATGAAGTGATACACAGAATGCAATCGTTAGGATGCTGTATAGAGTTGCACTGAAACACGTTAGCTACGGTTACATTTTTACTCTGGTTTATTAATGGGACATCATGCTGATATAAATAATCAAAAGTAATTGGCAAAAGCAATTCAACATGCATTATTCAGGATTTTAACTACTTTATATATATGCTAATTTGTTCTTAATGATCTCCAATTTTGTTAGGGAGAAAACTTGGGCGGTAAAATAGGAAGCCTCTAGAAAATCATCATATTTGGGGTTGAAACATCTGTCCAGTGAGGCCCCATAACCTTAAAACCTTTTTGGGGAGGTTACTCTGAACTGCTCCCATGAACCCTGGGATCATTCCAGGGAGAGTCTTGAATTCTGCTCAGGCTTCCTCCTTTATGGATTCCTCAAAGGGTAGCCTTATTCTTGGTTTCTGAGGATACCAATCAACATGCTCCCACTGGCAGGAGTAAATGGGCCATAGCTTGGGTTCTGGGATATTGCTCTGTTCAGATTCTTGCAACCACCCTTTTATATTACTAACAATTCAATTCCACAGATGATTAATAAACCCCTACATTAAATAGGATACTGTTAGGTGCTTTAATGATGGTTCCTACCCTCTGGAAGTGACAGCTCCTTCAATCATGCAAAGAGAGAGCGAGCACACAAGCACACACAGCCCAATCACCCAGTGCACCCTCCATGCTGAAATTAGTGTCAAAAGTCCTTATCACAGAGATGCAATGGGTAAATCAGCATATGACACTAGTATTTCTGGGGACAGCATTCCCTCCTACACACACACAGCAACAGGTACCTGAAATCAAGAGGAAATCAGAAGAGAAAGGGTGAAAGGCTATCTGAGGGGTGAAAGAGCTGCTGAGGAAGAAGCAGACAATAGAAGAAAGAATCATGTAATTTTTAATTTCTTTCCTTTTCTTTTCTTTTTTTTTTTTTTTATCTTTTTGGTGGTGCTGGGGATGGAACCCACGGCCTCATTGCGTACTAAGCAAACTCTTTACTACTGTAAAGCAATATCCCTAGCCCCATTTTTCATTTCTAACCAATGGCCCTCATTGTGGTTCTTTTCCAAAGCATCCACCACTCCAGAAACCCAAACATCTTCAGTACTCTCTCTTCCAACTATATTAATTGGGGAGGAGTCTATCATTCCCCAAACTATAAGCTGTTCCTACATGTTCTCTTTTGTAACTTTTGTAATGGAAGCTTTTTTTTTTTAATATGTGAATTCATGAATCCAGAAAGCACAGGATTTCTTTAAAAAGCACATTCATTATGCATGAGAGAAGGTTTGGCTTGCAGACAAACCAGAAAATTAGGCTGAATAGGGTCTTCAAAAGGAATAACTTTTTTTTTTTTTTTTTTTTTTTTTTTTAGTACCAAGTATTGAACGTAGAGGTGCTTAACCACTGAGCCACATCCCCAGCCCTATTTATTTTTATTTTGAAACAGGGTCTCATTAAGTTGCTTAGGGCTTCACTGAGTTGCCAAGGCTGGCTTTGAATTTGTGATCCTCCTGCCTCAGCCTTCTGAGCTGCTGGGATTATAGCCATGTGCCACCATACCCAGCATAAGGAATAACTTTTCTGATGAAGGTTATAGGACTTTAGAAGAAAACACAGGTTCCATCAGACTAGGAAATCTGAAATCCCAGATTCCTACAGATCCCTTGTGGAAAGGGGCCTATTTTTATTCAGCAAATAATTTTCCATTCAAGTAACAAAGGAATTTTTTTTTAAGTACATAAATCTTCAGAATTCTAGAGAAACCTCTCAAGATCCTGTGGTAAGAGGAAGGATAGTGAAAAACCAGCCATTCTTAACCCTAGGTGCGACCACCACCTTGAACCAGAGGTTAGAAAAGGGAGAGTTTAAGAGCTCTTGGGCTTTCTGGGCATTGTCCAAGAGGGTTCCCTTATTTCAGAGGGACACAGCCTCACTGCAGGGGAATGACACTCCAGGAGGAAAAAAACCTATAAGCCTTGAAATAGACCTCCTGACAAGGAGATACATACTCACTGTTTTCAGACCTAAATCTTCCAAGATCTGCTTTCAAATCTTGCTCTAGGATCCCTCAAAGATTCTAGACTCTCCAGAAATCCCAATTACACTCAGTTCTTCCATTACTATAACTTCCAAAATGGCAGAAGGAGCCACCCAGCAGCCCTTACTGATCCATTCAGGCAACTGGAGCGTAATTCCTCCTCCCTCCCGTAAAAAACTTGAATATA
This sequence comes from Glaucomys volans, assembly GCA_020662805.1. NCBI lineage: Eukaryota > Metazoa > Chordata > Mammalia > Rodentia > Sciuridae > Glaucomys > Glaucomys volans. Next base: position 142,341 of record JAJEJO010001534.1, read on the forward strand.
AATTTTCATTTTTACCTCTTTCTTATAGCATAGTTGATTGTACATGGCTGGTTTGGGGACTGCTTCAATTTTCACTTCCTGAGTAGAAGTTCGGTAAGAGGGGTTGCTGTAGGTCAGGTTTCCCATTCCAGGATCAGTGAACTTGGATTTTTTGTGTCTTCAGGAGGAAAAATGAGAAATTATTTCATATTTTTATGGAGATAAAACCTGGGGAAGTTGTAGCCTATGTGTGGGAGGCATCCTCTGCAGGCCCTGGTGATTCTTGCCTCCTAGTATTCACACCCTTCTGAATTCTCTCCTGTTGAATATAGGCTGGACCTGGTGACTTGCTTTTAATGAAAAGATTATGCAAAAGCAATGGAGACTAGATTAGGTTACAAGAAACTAGTTCCCATCTTGGGTTTGTATTTCCTCTCTCCCTTGCTCTTGCTCTGAGAGGAGCAACCTATCATGGTGTAAGTTGTCCTACAGAAAGATCCACAAGGCAAGGGACTGATGAAGAACACCTCCAGCCAAGAGCCAATAAGGAGTTGAATCCTGCCAACAATTGCATGGCTGTTCTTGGGAGGGAATCCTTCCACAGTCAAACCCTCAGATGAGAACACAACCCCAGCTGACACCTGGATTGCACCCTATGACGTGAGACCTTGAGGCAAGGGCACCTAACTCAGCCATATCCACATTTCTGATTCATACAAAGTGTGAGACGATAAATAGCTGTCATTTTAAGTCACTAAGTTCTAGGTTATGTATTACACAGAAATGTGGATAACTAATACCCTGAGCTTTGGAATCAGGACAGATCTGTTTCAATCCCACCTCTGTTACTTACTACCTAGGATCTTAGTAGACATAATCTAAATTTTCTGAGCCTCAGATCCTCATCTGTAAAGCGAGGAATAATAGCTGTGTTACAAAGTTGTTGTGGCATTGATGCATATCCATTAAATGGTAAGTGGTTTTATTACTACTATGAGCAGCAGTAAAATCCAAACATTTTTGCTGTGGTCTATATTTAAAATATTTGGGGGAAAATATAAAGAAAGAGGCATATAAGATTTTAAAAATTCTTTTTTACTTGTTGATGGACTTTTTTTTTCTTTTAATTTATATGCAGTGCTGAGAATCGAACCCAGTGCCTCACACATGCTAGGCAAGTGCTCTTCCACTGAGCTATAACCCCAACCTCACACATAAGATCTTAAACTAAAAATGATATATTCTACTTTCCCAAGATGATCTGAGCACTGCTAGATCCACCAATCTTGTAGTAAAGAATTGTGTTTGTGTAGAGGGAAATGGTTTCCAATTTCAATGGTTGGAGGTAAGGAAGGGTATGAAAAGCATAGATGCTAGAGTCAGTCCCCACTTTGCCTCTTACTGTGTGACCTTGGGTAACATCTTCTGTGTCCTCAGCATCTTAGCCTATAACGAAAATCCCAAGGGTAGCTTTGCTGTGATCATTAAATCAGGAAACTGCAAAGGCAGTGACTATGGACGAAGAGTAAGTATTCAGGTTTCCACCCTTTTCTTCTGCTTAGGGACCAAACCTTGAAACAAGGCTGCTCAGAGCTGGAGTTAGTGAATTGTGGAGCTTCAGAAGATCCCAGAAGTGCTAACGAGGGCTCATGGCCCCTATAGCAAATCTTAGATTACCTGTATAGCATCAGAGCTGCAATCACCACCAAAATCAGCAGAACACTGAGGAGTCCACCGATGGCGTAACTGATGTGAAGTCCTTCACCTAAGAAGAACAGAGACACACTAGGCAAGGATTGCTGATAATCATCCTGCTGGTAGAGTGGAAAGGGTGAGAAGATGAAGAGTTGGTTCCTTACGTTTGTGTTTTGTTTGTTTGTTTTGTGGCAGGGTCTTGCTAGGTTGCCCAGGTAGGCTCCAAATTCCTGGGCTCTAATGATCCTACTGCCTCAACCTCCCAAGTAATTATAATGACATGTGTGCACCACTGCTCCTGGCTTGAAGGGCTTCTTTTATATGTGTGGAATCCACACCATCTGAGAATACTGAGGGCCTCGTTCTCAGAGGAGAGGCCAGAGGAGGTGAGGAGGCTGAGAAGAAACCTGTCATTCTGCCAGCATCTCCAAACTCAGTTCTACCACTTGTTAGCTACGTGACTTAAGGCAAGATGCTTAACTTCTGCCTATGTTTTCTCATTAGTTGAATGTAAATTCTTAATCATTCATAGGGCTGGTGGAGATTGAATGAGAATGTGTATACACATATAGTTAGCCTCGCCTTATGCATGGTTTCACTTTTCATAGTTTCAGTTATCAGCAGTCAACCACAGTCCAGAAAGATTACTAGAGTCAAGGAGAAAGTATGATATTTTGGGAGAGAAAAAGAGAGACACCACAATCACATAAATTTTATTATAGTATATTATTATAATTATCTTATTGTTAGTTACCATTGTCAATCTTTTACTGTGGCTAATTTATTATAGATATGGTATATATAGGTATGTACAGGAAAAAACTTAGTATATGTGGTGTTCAGTATTACACAAGGTTTCAGGCATCCACTGGTGGTCCTGGAATGTATCCTCCATGGACGAGGAGGGCAACTGTACTCACACATACATATACATGGCTTATCAAATCCCTGGCATATGGAAAGCACACCATAAGTGCTTTAATCATAATCTTTCTCTGGATTTACTCTATGAAGAGTTCATCAGCCTCATGAGAGGCCCCATGAAGGCCTCTGGAACATATCAGTAGACACTTAGATTCCTTAGATCTTCTCTTCCAAAACAGTTGGATACTCGGGGCTTACCTGGAACAGCAGGTATGGCCTCATTGGAATGTGCACAGAGGCCCAGTCGGGCATCCCTTTCAGAGCATCTGTGGGGTAGAGTAAAACTAAGCATGAGGATTACTTGTATGCAAATAAGATCTCTTCCTCCTCCAGGAAATCGGGAAGAAGTATGAGAAGGTACCAAGTGGGAGAAACAGAAGCATAGAGCGGCATGATCAGGAAGTAGAAAAATCAGTGTGAGTCACTGTTTTCCAGCCATTATACCATGTTTAAATGTGTGTTCAAGTTTGGGAGTGAACTGGAAGTCTGCAGAAAGAATACTAAAGAGAGCAATACTTGGCTTTCTTAAATTACCAGGATGAATGGGTAGCAGCTGCTAGCCAGGAAAATCTGATTGGTTAAGGATTATCACAAAATCCAAATATCACAAGGTAAAAAATATATATATGTATTTGTTTCCCCTTTGATCTGTCACAAGGGACTATATACAAAACACCCAGAGGGAGTGCTCAGACAACAAATCTGAAATGCTCAAAAAGTAACTGCTTTGTAGGGGATTATGAGCAGCCAACTAAAGGCATCTCCTTCAAGCCTGGAGAAAAGCTATTTGCAAGAACATCTGAAGCCAAGAGGCATTGAATCTTCAGATAGAACTCTGACATTTAAGGAAAGGTCTGAGGAAGGGTCAGAAATGTTCCCCCAAACATCTAGGGGCTGGTGGGATAGTCAGTGGTAGAGTGCTTGCCTAGCATGTCTGAGGCCCTGGGGTTCAATCCCAACACTTAAAAACAAAACCCAAAAAACTAAAGAAATCCAAGATTAATAATGACTGATAGTACTTCAAAGATAGTGAGAAAGGTACATGTTTAACTCAGGCATTTGCTTTTCATTACAAACTGTACTACAGAGAGAGAGGGTGGCGGGCACACAGCATATGCATTTGATCATGTGCAAATCTTAGAACTTTGGAGACCTTAAGTTTAGAGTACTTCTTTGGCACTAGTATGCTTCTGCTTTCAGAATTGAAATTGTCAATTACTTTTAAGCTATAGTGGTATTAAAATAAAGAGATCAACACATTGCAGTGAAGAAAAATTGTTCTAATTAGAAAGATGTCTGAAAAGATAGATATCAAATTATGAAGCATAATTTCACATAGGTATACAGGAACTTCTTTATTCCAATCTGTACTTCCAGATTTTTTTAAATAAGTAAAAAATACAGCTATAAGAATTTCTCTAGATTGTAACATCCTATACATCAATTTTAAGATGTGCATTGTTTTCTATATTCTAACATCTCTTTTTTTTTTTTTCTTTTTTTTGGCACTGGGGATTGAACCCAGGGGCACTCAACTACTGAGCCACATCCCCA
>JAJEJO010001534.1:146592-185362 GCA_020662805.1 Glaucomys volans
GCCACCGCTCCCGGCTTCTATATTCTAACATCTCTGAAGTACGAAATGTGACTTTGTTGCATCTCACAATTGCTATTCATGTTTTCAGTCTAATCTCTCAAATCAGAATGAATTATTTAACTGTCAGCACTGTCAATGTAATGAAATTAGTATTTTATACTTGATATTAGCATGGTTTTTGGTTATACTTGCTTATTTAATAATGGGGTGTGTATGTGTGTGCACAATTGCATATATGTTTGAGTGCTAGAGTCATTATAAGCTAAGGCCACCACACCCCTGGGGAAACCTTTTTGTTCCATCATAAAGATACAGCTCAGAGATCACTGTAGGACAAGACCAAATACTAAACCTGTGACACAAGAGCAAGTGTCACAGAAACAGAGGAGGAAGGAGGAATGCCTGTGCAAGACTCCTCCCAGGTGATTTCTCTTTAAAGCTGTTCTTAAAGCTTCTTGCCCTCAGAGCTAAAAAGGGAATCACTTGCAATAATCTACAAGTTTTAATATTGCCTCCTGTCCTAAATAGTGGGGACTAGTGGTTAATGGGGACTAGTCATCTATCTCCCATCTTTCGGTATTATCAAGCTGAGACAATGGTGTTCTGCTGGTGGGGCATGGTGACTTGGATCAAAGGGCCCTCAATGCTGTACTAACCCTACTTACCTGCCTTCCACTTCCTCCAGAGATGTGTGGGTCCTGGTGGTAGAAGAATGCAAGGTGGTGGGCAGTGTGTTAGGCAGCACTGGGCTCTTTTCACTTATGGTGGTAGCCTTGGGAGCTGGGGGCACCAGGCCAGGTACTAGAGAGAAAAGAGAGTAAGAGTGGGCCACTGGAACTCCAAGCCTCTACAGATGGTCTGGGAGTAGCAGCTGGAGGACTTGATAAAACCATCTTTTAGCTGCCCTATGTCCAGGTGCCCTCACTTGATACTGTAAATAAAAAGGATTTGGTTTCAATATTAATAGTTTTGGATGGCCCATAAAGGTCAGGAAGATAGAGTAAAACACAGGCTATCATGGCAGAGATCTAGAATTAGGAGACCTGAGTTATCTTCTAGTAAATGCCAGAGGATAGACAAACCCAGCTCTGAGTGATTCCAAAGCCCAAACACATTGCTTGCAGTCATTCCACTGCACGATTTTCTGCAAGTGGATTCTATCCAGAAGGATAAAGTTAAGGCTGCTGATCCCTTTCCCTTCCCAGAGCCCTACTGTTCCAGAAGCCACTCAGTACACTCACCAAGGGAGCAGGGCCGGCTATCAGGCTCATCAGGACAGGCACACACAAAGTCTGAGGCTCTGGCAAAGCAGAGGTGGGTACAACCGCCATTGTTCACACCACAGGCATTGGTCCCTGGAGGCGAAGCAATTGTGTGTCTGGTCTGGCATAGAATTGGGTCTCCCAATTTAACACTTCTCAAAAAAGAAGACATTTTCACTCCCAGGGACAGTAGGGCAGGAAGGGGATAGATACAGGGGTTGAAAAGGTCTAAGAGCTTCAAATGTGAGCCAAAAGACTCTCCAGTGATCCTAATTATCTCAGTTTGCTAACAGCCAGTCCCACTGATGGTGAGGAAGCAGGCTCAGCACCCAAGGGCCCACCTGTCTGCCGTTGAGGGGAAATCACGATGATATCCATGAGTCCCTCCACATTTGCCAATACTGTCTCCTTGTTGCGGCCAGAGTACTTGTCAACACGTTGGATGGACTTGGTCTGCCAGTCTGTCCAGTAGATCCACCTGTCCTGCTACTCAATATGGAACCCAAAAGAGGAAATATCATTCAGTAGCCAGACTCCAGTGCAGCTTCTGTGCCTCAGCATGTGCTACACCTTCTGCTGAAATGCCCTATTCGTCTCTCATCAACCAGGTCAACTTTATGCATCCCCAATATGACATTGTCCAGGAAATCCCCCCAGTTCTCCAAGCTGTTCTGTACCTTGCAGTTAATTCCACATGTGACTTTTGGTCCTCTTATGGTAATTTGTTTATGTGTCTGTCTGTCCCACCTGATTAAGTCCTTCAAGGACAAAAATGTGCCTCATATCTCTATTTTGTAGCACCCACACTCAATCCTCAGTCAGTTCAGTAAACAACTCCCTGCTGGGCTGGGGATATAGCTCGGTTGGTAGAGTGCCTGCCTCACAAGCACAAGGCCCTGGGTTCAATCCCCACCGCCCCCCCCAAAAAAAAACCCCTGCTGAGCAAACAGGAGTAGACTTGGAAGTTCACATGGGTCCCTGTTCTCCTGGGCCTTTTGCTCAAAGTCCTGACCCAAATCCTCTACAGGCTCTTTCTAATGCAATGATGGTGAAATTCTCAACCAGGAGTGGGTTAGGGCAGTGAAGGTGTTTTTATTTCCACTCAGCAGTGTAACAGCAGAAACTCCAGGGGAAACTTGTAGATGGAAAAACCATTATCGGTATTAGTCTATCATTAAGTAAAGCCAGACAAAATCTTTTTGGTTGATAGAATATAATGCAGAATACAGGGCTCTGGGGATGTAGTTCAGGGCATGAGGCCCTGGGTTCAATTCCCAGGAAAGAAACATAGAAAGAAAGAAGTAATACAGAGTAGATGATGTTTGTCAAAAAGGGAAAAAGATTTTTAAATGACTAAGAATCCCTGCTTTAGCTTAAGGTTTAGTAGATTTTCTTTCCTCTCCCAACTTATCTTAGTGTTAAAATTCTCAAAAATGATACCTAAAAATAAACAAAATGGTTAGAGATGACATGCAGTGAGTGCTTACCAGGCACTGTGCTAATGTCTTGTGCATATTTCAGAGGGATACTTTATTATTGTTATGGTAATTATTATTTTGGTACTGGGGGATTGAACCCAGGGGTTCTCTACCACTGAGCTACATCCCCAGCCCTATTTTGTATTTTATTTAGAAACACCTTGATTTTGCTAAGGCTGGCTTTGAACTCATGATCCTTCTATCTCAGCCTCCCAAGCTTCTGGGATTATAAGTGTGTACCACCACGCCTGGTGGGATACTATTATTAAATTGATTTGCAGGTAACTAAATGTGGAGAGGTTCAGTTTCTTGTTCAGAGTTACAGTTACTTAATACAGACAACTTGAACCCAGCTATCTGGCTCACTAAAGGTACACAACACACACTGACTGTGGATGCCTCCAAACTCTGGTTTTTAACCACTACGTAAGAGCTGCCTGAGCTCCAATGCTGAGATTGCAACATTAGGCTCAATGGTGAAGCTTATTAAAATGCATATTCCTGGGCCCAATCCTCACAAAGCAGATTCTCTATAGCCAGGACCCCAGGACCCTGCATTTTTAAGCTTCCCAGCTGATTCTGTGCACCACTGTTTGAGAGTCCTTACTTTGAATGGTAGAACATAGGAATGGTCGGGCAGGAATAGCAAGGCACTTGGAGGTTTAGAACCCCAGGGAAACAACCAGTCAAGGAGGTATAGTTACCTCTCTCCTGAGCCAGTACCTGTGTGAGGGCAAAGGGATGGGACACGTGGCTGACCAAGACCTGCCGCAGCTTCCCGTTGAGGTCAGCGCTTTCAATTCGGTCCAAATGTGCATCTACCCAATAGATCCTGTGAAGAAAAGAGAACGTTGGCTGCTCCAAATGCTTGCCAAGGAGCCCAGCTCTTCTCCTTTGTCCTCCAGAGCTGAACTGGCAGGTGAGGCCACTGTAAGTCTCAAAGCCCAAGAGGGAAGTTGGTGATTCATATATAGGGAGGCCAGGGCTGTTCTTAGGAGGCACAAAATTTAGTGATTTCAGAGGGGCCCTCACCAGCCTCATCTTCAGCAACTTGATCACCCTTGACTCCTACCCAAAAATCTTAGGCCAAATCCTTACAAATGGTCTTCAAGAGCACAGCTCAGTCAACATGGCCCTTACCAAGGTTAAAGTAAGAAGGCATTCTGCCAACTCTCCAGGTGACCTTGATCCCTTTCCTTTCTTTAGAAAGGAGAACAGACTGCCTCACAGCCCCTTTCCCTTCCTCCTGCCCTCCAGCATTTTTAAAATCTAGACCAGGTATTGCAAGTTCCAGTGTCCACAGGATCAGATGAGTAACAAATACAGTAACAGCTGTTGAATGGATGGGGCAGTGGGCCATAGGTCCAGGCAGAGGACATGCTCTGTTAAAGGCCCTCAAATTAAAAACACATGAACCAGAAGGACAAAATCCATCTGAGTGCTGGCTTTAGCAGACTGTTCCCTCTCCTCACTGCTTCCTCTTCCCTACCCTCCAAGGAGCTTTCCATCTTTTCATTTTCCCTACTTCAGTCTCCACCCAATTTCCAGGAGGCTATTTGGAACAGGATTCCTACCTGCGGGTATCATAGTCCAAGGTAAGGCCATTGGGCCAACCCAGGTCTGTGTTGATAAGGACCTTCCGGTCGGATCCATCCAGATTTGCCCGTTCAATCTTGGCAATGTGGCCCCAGTCTGTCCAGAAGAGGTACCTGAGACACAACAGTGCCATTGTCAGAAAGGCATGAGGAGATGTCTCCCAGAAGCTGAGAGACTACAGGGACATGCAAAGACCATTAATATATAGGCACCCTTCATGGGCCTCTCACCAGGCCCATTCTTCTCTGGATCTCTTTTCTACTGGCCATAAACTTACCCCTTCCTGGGGAAAACAGCAATGGCCCGGGGCTCATCCAAGCTGTTGTTGATCAGCACTTTGCGGCAGGAACCATCCAGCCTTGATGCCTCAATGGTATTTCGGCCTGTATCTGTCCAATACAGGTTCCTGGCCACCCAGTCCACTGCCAGCCCATCTGTGGTCTTCAGTCCACGCCCAATCACTGTCTCCATGTTGTTACCATTTAAGTCTGCTCGCCTTAGGGAGAGCCCAGGGTTGGATGAGTGACCAGAATGACCAAGAATAACTGAAACTCCTTTAATCCATAATTGGACCCCCACTAGACTATAAGCTTCATATGTCTCTATGGAGCTCCATAGAGACTAAGTATCTACTAGCACATTCCTCAGCATTACAGGTACTCAATAAAATATTTGCAAATGAATGAATGAATTCTTAGGAGGACATGCAACATGGAAACATCAGGACCTTAGGGTCCATGTCTTGCAGAAGACAGATTAATCATCTACCATAATTCTCTGGCAGGAGACAATGATCACTAGGAGATGATTATAAGACAAATTTGTCAAAATCTGCCATAGCCCTACACCAGAAAACTCAACCTCAGAATGAGGAATATATTATAATCACCTGGGGGACTCCTTTCTTGCATGTGCCCACCTGCCCCCAGTATGAGATTCTAATTCACACTCATGGAGAACAAAGGCGAATACCCACTGTCCCCATGTGAGAATCTCAGCGCCCCCCCCCTTTTTTTTTTTTTTTTTTTTTGCTGTACTGGGGATTGAACCCAGGGATGCTCTACACCACCGAGCCACATCCTGAAATCTTTCTATTTTTATTTTGAGACAAGGTCTTGCTAAGTTCCTTAGACTGGCTTCAAACTTGCAATCCTTCTGCCTCAGCCTCCAAAGTCTCTGGGATTACAGGCATGTGCCACTACACCTGGCTTTTGTGTGTTTGTGTGTGTATGGTATGAGGCATAGAACCTAGGGGCACTCTACTAGTAAGCTACATCCCCAGTTCTTTTTTTTGAGACAGGATCTTGCTAAATTATGCAGGCTGGCCTTGGACTTGCAATCTGCCTTGGCCACCTGAAACCTGGGATTACAGGCTCATTCCCAGCTGGTAAACCATTAGCACTGATAGCAGCACATCACAAACTATAAGATATAAAAATATATATATAAATAAAACCAAAAACATTAAAAACAACAACTTTGTAAACCACAGTAAACCCTGATATTTGGCCAGGGCTTCTGTACTGCAAAATGGGTACTAGCTATTTGGCCTACTTACTCATCAACAAGTCCTAAGGGTTCTTGAAGCTCATTCAGGGCCCAGATAGAGCTTTGGATAGGTAGAACTTTGTTTTTGTTTGTTTGTTTGTTTTGTTTTTGTTTTTGTTTTTTTTGTGTGTGTATTATTTGTTTTACATATTTCTGCATAATCTTCATTTTCACTTATTTATTGTTTCGGTAGGGTCTTTCTACATTACTCCCTCTGGCCTCAAATTTATAATCCTCCTGCCTTAGTCTCCTGAATTTCTGGGATTTATATGATTGTTAAACAAAAGTTTAGAACTTTGCTCTAAACGATAACGCTATGAAATGAACAAGTCAGGATTAGAACTGACAGTCCAAATTGCCAAATCACTCAGTCCATTTAGATGTCAACACAGAATATAACTTCACCCCTGCGGGATCAGAAGCAGGTCTGTGCTCCCTGAAGGTTTCAGTGATATTCATACCTGATAACATCCAGAAACACATCTGTGTAATACACCTTCCCATCTACGCTGTCATAGTCCAGGGAGATGACATTGTTGAGCTCAGGAACAGGGACGTGCACATCTGTGTGGTCGCTGGTGTCCAATGAGATACGCCGGATGGAGCCTCGGCTGGAGAAGAGCAGGTAGGTCTCAGGAGAGGGGTCACAGGTCTTTCCATCGCCCTTCAGTTGGATGCCTGTGGGGCAGGCACAGGAGAAGCCAGAAGGCCGAGGCAAGCAGAGATGGGAGCAACCGCCATTTCTCGAACCACACTTGTTAAAACCTAGTGATGAGAGAAGTACAAGCTTTCACACCCAGCAGGGAATACTGCCCAACTCTCACAAAGGTTTATTGTGATTGACTTCTTGCTGTTCTATGTGACAGGATTCGGTGTCTGGTAGGACAGGGAGTGGGGCGGATATAGAATGAGTGTCTCCAGAAGTCCTTTGAAGGTGACAGCATCATGTAGTTGTAGTATCAGCCATACCCACAGGGAACCTTCCTGGAAGGGGGCTTAGGAGGATCACTGTCTCTGATTATAAAGGAGTTCTGTGCCCTGAACATAGTTCTGCTGTTGAGATAGCCCCAGAAATCCAGAGGCTCTGACCCAAGCCCCAGGGGTTTTCTTACCCAGTGGCTGCGTCCGGTCCACAGCCTGGATGTCCATGAGGCCTGGCAGATTGGACCTCACCAGGATGACATTGCTGCCAGTACCCTTGTCAGCACGGTGGATGCTACGGGTCTGCCAATCAGTCCAGTAGATATAGGAGCCAAGAAGTGTGAGGCCATAGGGGTGCTGCACTGGTGACACCAATGTATGCCGATTGGCACCATTTAGGTCAGCGACCTCAATTCGCTGCAGAGAGGAAGGTAGGAGGCAGCTGTCAGTCTGGGCACCCTCAGTGCAGAAGCTGGATAGCCTCTTCCATCTTCCCAGGCTTCTGAGAAGCAGTGGGAACAGGGCTCTCACCTCAGTGTGGGCATCAGCCCATAGCAGTTGGGAGCTGGCCTTGTCCACAGTCAGTCCATTGGGCCATCCAAGGTTGTTGTTAATGAGCACAGTACGATCTGAGCCATCCATTCCAGACCGCTCTAACTTGGCATTCTCCCCCCAGTCTGTCCAGTACATGAACCTGAGTGAGGAAGAATAATTGCTAATTATTCTGACAGCCATGGTATGCCATGGGGACTTCATGTCAGACACTTTGCAAAGTATTTCACATGCATTATCTCACTTAATCCTCACAAGGGCCACAAAGTATGCATCCTTTTTTTACAGGTAAGGAAGCTGAGGATCAGAGAGGCTAAGTACTAGACTCCAAGTGATGCAACTAAAACATGGTGAAAGAATATAAATCCTGGTCTTCCAGCCCCAAGGCTCAGACTTATAACCTTTATACTATGCTGGCACCCTGAAAGGAGCCACAGGGGAGTGGAATAGTCCCAGGGAAGTCAGTCTACAGTGACCTCCAGAATTCACAATGTTCCTGTGATGCAGGCCTGCTCTCCAGTTCTCCACTGCTCACCTTCACCCTCTCTATAGCCCCAGCTGAGCTGGCCCATGCAGCTACCCAGAGCAAGAGTCAGCTCTCACCCCATCTCATGGTATAGAACAATGGCCCGGGGACTGTCAAGGTTCTGCCACACCAACACTTTCCGCATGGACCCGTCCAGGTTGCCCACTTCAATCCTGTTTGTTCCTGTATCTGTCCAGTATACTTTCCGGCCAATGGCATCTACCGCGAGCCCATCTGTGGTCTGCAGCCCTGCAGGAAGTCAGAAGAGCACACTGGCTTCTGCTTTAAGACAGATGGGATATTTCCCAACTCTGTAGCCAGACAGGTGGTCCCTGGTCTGGGAGGAAGGCCCACCTGTGGTGATGATGTCCTCGTGCTGTGAGCCATCCAGACTGGCACGGCTGATTCGGTGGAGTGTGCTGTCAGACCAGTACACTTTTCCTAGAGAGGGAAGGCTTGGCTCAACCCAGGCCCCACCCTCCCACAGTGACACTCACAGCTGACTCATTCTCTGAGACATCAGGGGTCTGTCAGAGGGCCCTATAGCTCCTAACAGAGGAAATCAAGGGAAACAAAGAAGTATCCTAACAGAATTGCTCTTAGCAGAGATAGAGGAGGGCCCCAAACTGTGACTCCATAACCAGAGAGAAAGGGCTGCAAAGACAGGAGCAGGGGCTATGCCAGGGAGAATGGGCAGCTGGGCAGCCCCAGGCTCTTATCAAGAGGCAAAGGAGATGGAAAGGAAGGACAATATGAAAGGGCAGGGTCAGAAAACTAGGTGGTAACACAGACCTTCCTGGGGGTCTACTCCAATGGCAATGGTGTTCTTCATGGTAATGTTGATTGGCACCACCACATCAGCAAAATAAGGGATGTCTAGGGAGACCATGCGTACATCTATCCTCCTGGCGAAGATGAGGAAACTGTTCATGCCTGCCCAAATGGTAAGAGGAAAGAGGATAATCATTTAGCAGAACCAATAAGAGGATCTGGAGTCAAGCAACCTGAAGCTCATGCCCTGATCCTGCTAGTTTCCAGTTGTGTAATCCTAAGCAAATTATTGGAATTATTTAAGCCTCAGTTTTCTTATCTGTAAAATGTGGATGATAGCAAGGTGGTTGTAAGGATTAAGAGATCATGTTCAGCCGGGTGCGGTGGCACATGCCTGTAATCCAAGCGACTTGGGAGGCTGAGTCAGGAGGATTGCGAGTTCAAAGCCAGCCTCAGCAACTTAGCAAGGCCCTAAGCAACTCAGTGAGATCCTGTCTATAAATAAAATACAAAATAGGGCTGGGGATGTGGCTCAGTGGCCGAGTGTCCCTGACTTCAATCCCTGGTTCCAAAAAAAAAAAAAAAGAGATCATGTTCACAAAGCACTTAGCATCAGATCTCTCATGTATTTGTAAATGATACCTCTTTACTAATATGTGGAAGCAGCTCTCTTTGAAGGACCCTTTACCATGAAGCTTCAGAAAGGAAGTAAAGGGATTCCAGGGGACCTTACAGCTGGGAAGCACACAAATTCCCTGGGAGGTTAGAGTTCAAATGCAGCCCACCATGCAGCATTCCCAAAGGAAAACCCTGACTTCCAACATCTCAGTAGCCAGGTCCTACTCCTGGGACCAGCCCCTTATGGTTGTCAGTAGGTCATGCATGCAAAAGTGGCATATCTAAAGGGGTTAGGGAGGATACCATTATATCATAGATATGACATGTTTATATTTATTATACCTGACAGAAGAAAGTCAAGTGTCTTGTAACCAAATCAGCATATTACAAATTTCCAACAGATGCAAGTAAAGCCTCTTGAGACAGGAACATCTTTTTCTAATATACATGAATGTAAGAAGCAGTGGGACCCTGTCTACCTGCTCCCCTGGATATATATCTCTCCTCTTCTGAAAGTTCTGTTTCTCCCTTAAGCATCTAGAAGTACCAGGATTCAGACACATTGTAGCATGTCTGCAAGGAAGAAAGCTACTTTCCCATCCCAATATGATGCTTTTACTCACCTGGTGAACAGGTCTTGCCATCAGGAAGCAGGTTGATGCCTGTAGGGCAGGTACAGCTGAAGCCACTTGGATTTGGGGACCGGAGACACAGGTGGCTGCAGCCTCCATTCTCCATAGTGCATGGTGTGGACACTGGGTGGGGAGAAGGGAGGTCAGTGGAGCTGGCTAGGGCATAACAGGGCTGAGGAGAAGTCATGGCAGGTTAAGGGCTGCTCACCTGGAGGCCGCCTGCGGTGGAAGACATGGATATCCATGAGATTCTCCAGGTTTTCCTGCAGGGTCTCCCGGTCCAGCCCAGTCAGTCGGTCAGCACTCTGTATACTCTTGGTCTGCCAGTCAGTCCAATAGATGCGCTCTCCATAGAGGGTCAGCCCAAAAGGGTGAGGGAGCTGGCTTCCGATCAGCACCTGTCAGGGCCCCAGCACTTGTGTCATCCCCAATGCCCAATGCTCTGTATTACAGGGCAGCAGTCAAAAGGTGGGCATGGAGTCAAATGCAGCTCTGCCACTACCACTTACTGTGTGATCTTGACCAAGAGCTAGTCACATAATCTCTCTCGGCCTTGATCTACCAATCTGTGATATGACCATAACCATGCCTGGTTTCAATTGTGATGATTTTAAAAGATCACATATTATTTACATAATCAAAGGAAAAATAGCAACTCTACAGGGGACATCCACTTAACCATGCAATAAAATACATTTATGCCTATTGGTGAGACACATAGAGAACTCAGGATATGACTCCACTTAATGTAGTATTCCTGCCCCAAATACATAATCTGAATCCAATCACAAGGAAATATCAGACAAACCCCAAATCAAGGAAAATCTACAAACTAATTGGCTTTTACACTTCAAAAATGCAAAGTTTGGGCTGGGGGTATACATGAGTGATAGAGATCTTGCCTAAAATGCAAGAGATCCTAAATTCAATCCCTAGTACAAGAAAGAAAGAAGAAAAACAAGCAAGCAAGCAAGCAAAGGTCAAAAAAGACGTCACGGTGGTGCATGCCTGTATCCCAGCAGCTCAGGAGGCTAAGGCAGGAAGATTGCAAGTTCAAAGCCAGCCTCAGCAACTTAGTGAGGCCCTAAGTAACTCAGTGAGACCATGTCTCTAAGTAAAATGCAAAAAAAAAAGGGCTGGGGCCGTGGCTTAGTGGTTAAGCCACCCTGGTTTCAGTCCCAGTACAAAGAAAAAAAAAAGAAAGGCTGAGGAAGTGTTCCAAAAAGAGATAAGATCACTAAATACAAATGGGTGATCCTGGATTGGATCCTGGATCCAGAAAGAAAATGGAAAAAAGGACATTGTTGGGAAATTGGTAGTGAAACTGAACATGGATTATGGAGTATACAGCAATATTATTTTAATGTTCAATTTCCCAATTTTGATAGTTTTACTGTGGCTATGTAAAACAAAGTCCTTGTTCTTAGGAAATATGCATTGGAATATTTTGGAATCAAGGGCAGGATGTTTTCAATTTAATTGCAGATGATTTAGGGGAAAAAATGCATGCATGTGTAAGTGACAGGATAAAAATGTAAGAAATGTGGCAAAATTTAGTTTTTGTTTTTTGTTTTTCTGTTTTTGTTATTGTTTTGGTTTTGGGTACTGGGAATTGAACTCAGGGGCACTCGAACATTGAGCTACATCCCCAGCCCTATTTTGTGTTTTATTTAGAGATAGGATCTCACTGAGTTGCTTAGCACCTGACTTTGAACTCATGATCCTCCCACCTCAGCCTAAACCACTGGGATTACAGGCCTGTGCCACTGTGTCTGGCTAGTTATTTGTTTGTTTTTTCTTGCCACCTTTGTGAAGGTTGGAAATTCTAACAAAATAAGTGATAACAAAACCAAAAAGAAACAGATCAATCACGGGCCCAGTGTGCAACTGGTGACTAATTAGTGTTAGCTATGATGGGCATTAGGAAGGCCTGTACAATTATACCACCAGCCCACAATACACACAAATCCCTAGTTTGCTTTCACCATCAGCCAGCAGCCCCCACCCCTACTCCAGCTCTGGAGGGTGGCCACAGCCTCAGAGAAACAGCACATGTCCCATGCTTATCTCATATCCTCTGGGTCCCCCTATCTAGCTCCTTTCAGCTGCCAACCAGGGAGTTAGGTCCTGGAGGCTATCAGGGCTATGGGAAGAGGCCTTACTGACACCCTTACCTTCCTCTTGCTGCCATCCAGTCCAGCAAATTCAATTGTCTTCATGCCAGCATCAGCCCAGTATAGCCGCTGGGACCCATAGTCAATAGCTAATCCATTAGGCCAGGTCAGATTAGAAGAGATGATTACTTGGCGGCTAGAGGCATCCATGCCGGCTCGTTCAATCTTGGGACTTGCACCCCAGTCAGTCCAATACATGTACCTGGGCACAGGCAAAGAAGGTCTTATAAGCCTTCCAGTTAATGTCCAGTGGGAACCCAGGGTACCTAGGGTTTTAGGGTTTCTGCCAACAATAGCTGTCCCAGCCTCCTGCCTCACTGCCCAGCCCAATTCTGGGCTCAGAGCTGTCCCCAGAGGCCTTTCTATTTTCTATCACTATTGAAAGACAGACCCCATGGCTCAAGAATACACAGCAAATGAGGCCTACTTGGGAACAAAAAAGGGAAGGGGAGGGTGAGGATTAACAAACACTCTCTTGGGGCTGAGGTGTGATTCAGTGGTAGAAGCGCTTGCCTAGCATGTGTGAGGCACTGGGTTTGATCCTCAGCACCACATATAAATAAATGAATAAAATAAAGGTCCATCAACAACTAAAAAATATTTTTAAAAAACACTTTTTTGATTGGGTGGGCTAAGTAATTATGGGATATAATTTTAACCAAATTCTATATAACCATGAAGAACAAGATAGAATTATATACTTATAGGGAAAGATACAAAATATGTAGCCCAACCAAGTAAAAAAAAAAAAAAAAAGAAAAAGAAAAACCAGTCCCCAAACAATATGCCATATTTAAAAAACTAAAGCCATCACCACCAAGTATTTATATACATTTAGAAGAAAATCTGGAAAAAATACCCCAAGCTGTTAACAATGGTTATTGCTAGACAGTGAGATGACAGAGAATTTTCACTCTCTGTGATTTAATTTTCTTTAAAAATGAGTTCCTTTTGTAAGCAAATGAAAGTATTTTTTATAATAACAATAAACTTAAGGGTTGGGGATATAGCTCAGTTGGTAGAGTGCTTGCCTTGCAAGCACAAAGCCCTGGGTTCAATCCCCAGCATTGCAAAAAAAATACAAACTAAAACAAATAAATAAACTTAAATTTTTTTTTATGTTTCCTTTTCTAGACAGGACCCAAGATTATCACTGCCTTCTGTGGTTTCTACAGCTGCCCTTGTGTCTTTGATATGCCCACAAGATCTGGCCTCTCTCCCTCATCCACAGACTCCCCTCTAGTACTTAGGTCTTGGGAGGATGGAGCTCCTCAGGTGCAGTGCTCACCCGCCCATGGGTTCTACCACAATGTCCCGAGGACGATCAAGGTTTTCCCAGATGAGTACTGTCCTCATGCTGCCATCTGTGTTGGCCACTTCAATACGGTCTGTACCTACCAGGAAGTAAGGGCAAAGATATGAACTCTACTCTTGTACATTCACCTTATCCTCCAGAGAGTGCAGTATGCAAGACATGCTCAGTAAATATTTTGTGATAGATGCACAATACATGTTTAGTGAATTAAACTGTGAGAAGAAATTCAAGGAGGTGATCAGTTTTATTTCTTGGAAAAGCAAGACTTGCAAACCTAGGCAACCAACTCTGTGCTATAATTTGAGGCAATGATTCTCCAACTTTAGTATGCCTGAGAATTAGGAAAAATCTTATTAAATTATAAAATCTAATTTAATCTAATTCCTGAATCTAATCCCCAAAGATTCTGATTCAGTAAGTCTGAATCAGGGATGCTGCTGGTCCAGGGATTCAGTAAATCCCAGGGATGCTGCTGGTCCAGGGACAACAGTTTGAATAGCACTAATTTAAGACATTCCTTTTGCCTCTCATACCCACCTGAAATGCCTCGTTTTACCCACTGATGAAAGGAAAACCACAGGGCATTGGTTCATCATCTGAAATGTTTTAAAACATTTCCAAGCATCAATTACGTCACAGATATTGTTGCCACTTGCCTAACAAATGCCTAACCCTCAGATGTGAGCTGCTTGCTTTAACTCTACAGCAGCCCCACCTCTTCTACCCTATCAAGGTCAAGAGAGACACAGTTGGGCTTGTGGTGGGCTCAGTGGTGGAACGCTTGTCTCAGATGCCTGAGGCACTGGGTTTGATCCTCAGCACCACATAAAACTTTTTTTAAAAAAGGTAGTGTGTCCATCTGAAAAAAGAAAACTAAAATCTTTTTTTAAAAAAGAGAGAGAAAGAGAAAGAGAAAGAGAAAGAGAAAGAGAAAGAGAAAGAGAAAGAGAGAGACAGTCCAAGAGAGGCACTGGGCTCCTTTACTTGAGTCCAGGGTTTTAAATAGGAGGAACCCCAGGCAGCCAGGCCATGGGTCCCCTTTACATACCTGCATCTGTCCAGTACAGCTTGTTGGTGACCCAATCAATGGCCAGGCCTGCAGGGCTCTCCAAACTGGTATCCACTACCACCTAGGCAGGAAGCAAAATTGTGTTGCCAACCATATTTTCACTCCAGCTCTAGAGTCCAAACTGCACCAGTTCTTGAGGTATGTAAGCCCTTACCCTGGAGAGGATGGTTGCCACCCCTCTATCTCTGCCCTCTCTGAGGGCCTGGGTCCATGCTGGGACCTACCTCCTGTCCCGTTCCATCCCACTTGGCCCTGCTGATGGTATCAGTGCTGACATCTGTCCAGTACACATGGTCATCCCGGGAGTCCCAGTCAAGGGCCACAGCACTGCGCACGTCAGCCAGTGGGATGACATCGTCGGAAAGGTCCTCTGTGTCAAAGCTGATCCGACGGATGTCCATCCTTCGGGCAAAAAGCAGGAACTTGTCAAGACCTGATCAAAGGCCGAGAGGGGTCTTCTTTTAATGCTCTAAATCCAGTAACAGTGACAGACACAGACGCTCACCTGCGTGACACCTGGTCAATCACACTTCCTGGGACTTGGTGCCCTTTGCCCCCTACTCTTCACACCACAGGCCCCCCTTGAGCACTGGACAGAATCAGCCTTTGGAATCCAATGGAAACAGACTCTACCCAGTTCCCAGAAGTGCATGTTGTTTAAGTGTCTGTTAGCCTCATCTAAGTTTTGCTCTCTTCTGACTTTGCCAGACCTCTTTCAGTGCCCTGGCAGGATCACTGACAACACCTTGCTCTGCTTCTCTGCTTCTACCTTGTTTCAGGAGTTCTGATTCTCCTCTATCATGTAGATCCTTCCTTAGCTGTTCTCATCACAGTTTTAGCCAATAGTGACTATTCACTGAGCCAGGCATTGAGCTTTAGTGCTTAGGAAAGCTTGATGCTTTAGTGCTTAGGAAAGCTTGAGCTTCCTTGCCAGGCATTGAGCTTTAGTGCTTAGGAAAGCTTGATGCCCACACAACCCTTGGTGGTACATTTTATTCTTGTTCCCATTTTCTAGATGAGCATCCTTTAAGTTATCTGAGACCAAGTAACCTGTGTAGGATCCCACAGCTACAGAGCACCAGGGCTGGGGCTCAGTTCTACTCCAGAGGAAGAGCCAGCCACTGCTCTCCACAGTGTATTCCCAGCACACTCTTCTCCAACTTCTGCCCTTACTCTGGTCTATCTGAATATTTTCCAATACAGTCATCCCTTGGTATCTGCAGGGCATTGGTTCCAAGACCCCCATAGACAGAAAAATCTGCAGATGCCCAACTCCCTTATATAAAATGGCTTTGTATTTATATATAACCTGCACATTTCCTTCCATATACTTTAGTTTTTGTTTGGTTTTGGGGTTTTGGGTTTTTTTTTTTGGTACTTGGGATTGAACCCAGAGGCACTTTACCACTGAGCGCCATCCCCACCCCTTTTTATTTTTATTTTTAAAAAATTTGAGACATGGGTTGGAGTTGTGGCTCAGTGGTAAAGTGCTCCCCTTGCAAGCATGAGGGTTCGATCCTCAGCACCACATAAAAATAAAATAAAGTATTGTGTCCACCTACAACTAAAAAAAAATCAAAAAGAAAAATTTGAAACAGGGTCTTACTAAGTTACTTAGGGCCTCCCTAAGTTACTGTGGCTGCCCTCGAACTTGCAGTCCTCCTAACTCAGCCTCCTGAGCTGCTGGGATTACAGGTGTGCACCATCATGCTTGGGTATTCCATGTATTTAAACCATCCCTAGATTACTTAAAATACCTAATGCAATATGTTTACTGTTGGTTTGGTGCTGGAGATTCCAAATGCAATATAAATCCTATGTAAATAGTTGTCATACTTACTGTTTAGGGAAGAATGATAAGAAAAAGTCTGTACATGTTCAGTACAGACACAATTTATATATACATGTACATGCACATGTATATGTGTGTGTGTGTGTGTGTGTGTGTGTGTGTGTATTCAAAGTTGGTTGAATCTGCATTTGTGGAACTCACAGATACCTGACTATATACTTTTCTGCCCAGAAAGATACTTCCTCCCTAATTTTACCATCGGAGGCCCTGGGTTCAGTCCCCACCACTACAAACAAACAAACAAACAAAAAACTAAAAATTAAAAAAAATCCCAAACCTAAAACCTAACTTTACCATCTTTCTTCTTCCAAGCTCTGGGAAACCCTCAAAGGGAAGTGCTTAGGGAAACATTGTGCTTCTTACTAAGATAACAGGGGAAGAGAAGGGAAAGAAGAATGCAAGGGAAAAATGCATTGCACAAATTAGGTTCTCCATCAGTGTATGAAATGAAACTTCTGGGTGTTCTAATTTTGGCTCCCTGATCTAAACACTGAAAGAAAGTTTTTAAAACTTTCTCTTTGGGGTGAGGCTAAAGATAAAGAGGCTGGGAATAATTTCTCTGCTTTCTAGAAGAGCCTAGAACCCTCTGACTACCTAGAGATAAGGCATGCTACCTGGTGAAATGGAACATAAGCCTGGTTGCTGGTGTTCATACTTGAGTGGTTGGTGTCACTGAGCCTTTGGTAACTACTGCTGGGCCCTCAGTCCTCAGTTTTGATATAGGATCCCTCAGCCTCTTAGTTCTTCCTCTCCAGTGGCTACTGAGGAGACTGGCTCTTCCTCCAACAGGCAATCCCTCCAACACGTCTTTTTCCTTCCACCCTCCCAAACAAGGCACCTCCACTGAGGCTGGTGTTCCAGACCCACTTACTCTGGGCACAGGCGTGGCTGCTGATTTTGCGGAAGCCAGTGGGGCAGGCACAGGTGTAGTTCTGGGCACTGGGAAGACACAGGTGGGTGCAGCCTCCATTGTTGTCTCCACAGCGGTTTTTCCCTGCTCAAAGAGCCCAGAGCAAGAGGGTCGGGTTAAGACTAACCATTTCCAAACATACCCCCCTCATGCCAGGGAGGAGACTGTAAATTCCCCAGAGGCAGACATTATGTCTTATTGCTTTTTATATCTGCCCTGGCAGCTAGCACAGTGAGTACCTGACACATAGGAGAGGCCCTGTAAATATTTGCATGATTTAAATGGGAACACTGCAGCCAAATGAGTCTTTGGTGAGTTTTGATGTTATACCACCCTAAGTGTCCAGAAGAGGGAGCAATGAGCCCATGTCAATGCCAGCCCTGGATGTCCCCCATCCGAAGCACCAGCAACAATTGCAAATACAAGAAGTTTCTCAGAGGCACCAGCAGCACATCATCCATGAGGCTATTTTGCCTCACCTAATGGGAAAGTTTTTACCTGCAGGCTGGCGTTGTGGGTGCAAGGTATGAATGTCCATGGGGAAGTGCAGCTTGTTGCGAATGATTTCCTGGTTCTTCCCAGTAAACTTATTAGCACTATTGATGCTCTTGGTGTGCCAGTCTGTCCAATACAGGCTGTCTTCAAACACTGTGATGGCGAAGGGATGAGGGAGGCCTGGGGAAAGTCCAGAAAACTGAACCTCAGTTCAGACATGGTCTTGCATGGCCCTGGGCCCAGGCCTGGCAATTGCGCAAATCTCACTCTCTGCCAAGGCTGTTGGAGGCAGGGATGGGGAGAGAGCAGGAGAGTCTCACCCTGGCTGATGACAGCCTTGCGATGACTCCCATCCAGGTTGGCCCTCTCAATGACGTGGTGTTTAGCATCCACCCAGTACATCCGGCGCCCAGCATAGTCAATGGTGAGGCCATTGGGCCAGAAGAGATGGGTATCCGCAATGATGCGACGTCCAGAGCCATCCATGCTAGATGCTTCAATGCGAGGGGTGTTGCCCCAGTCTGTCCAGTAAATGGTACTAGGTAGACAGAAAATAAATTGAGAGGAGGGGAGCAAAGGATGGAACGGGAAACAGGTTAATAATCAGAGGCTTCTAACCATTTAACTCAGGGGACTCCGACTGTTTGTCCAAAGAATATTTTTAAAAATATTCTAATTTAAATGTTTCATGGATGGCTCTATCTTAGGTGCTGGGATATACCAGTGAACAAGACAGGTCAAAGTTCCAAAGCTCATGGAATTGACAATATAGTATAATATCAATTAGGACAGACACTTTCATCTTTGTCATAGTCTCTTTCACTGCCTTTGTATTTTACACATACCTACACACACAGGTTGTTTCTTTTTTTATTTTTATTTATTTTTTTCAGCACTGGTGTTTTTGTTTTTTTGTTTTTTGTTTTTTGTTTTTTTGGTACTGGGGATTGAACCCAGGGATGCTTAACCACTAAGCCATATCCTCAGCCATTGTTTATATTTCATTTAGAAACAGGGTCTCACTGAGTTGCTTAGGGCCTCACCAAGTTGCTAAGGCTGGCTTTGAACTCATGATCCTCCTACCTCAGCCTCCTGAGCCACTGGGATTACAGGCGTGTACCACCATGCCCAGCTCTCAGCACTATTGATTGAACCCAGAATCTCATACAGGCTAGGCAAATGCTCTACCAACTGAGCTACCTATTTTTATTTTATTTATTTTTTGAATAAAGAACTAAGAATTGAATCCAAGCTGGGTGTGGTGGCGCACACCTGTAATCCCAGCCCTTGGGAGGCTGAGACAGGAGGATCTCGAGTTCAAAGCCAGCCTCAGCAACTTAGCGAGGCCCTAAGCAACTCAGTGAGACCCTGTCTCTAAATAAAAAATACAAAATAGGGCCGCAGATGTGGCTCAGTGGTGGAGTGCCCCTGTGTTCAATCCTCAGTACCAAAAAAAAAAAAAAAAGAATTGAATCCAGGACACTTTACCACTGAGCTCCATCCTCAGCTTTTTAAATTTTAAGACCGGGTTTCTCTAAGTTGCTTAGGGCCTCACTAAGTTGCTGAGGTTGCCCTTGAACTTGCAATTCTCCGCCTTGGCCTCCTGAGTCTCTGGGATTACAGATGTGCACCACCACATAATACTGGCTTATTTTTTATTTTAAGACAGAACTTACTAAGTTACCCTGGAGGGCCTTGAACTTGTAAATCACCTGCTTTAGTCTCCCAAGTAGCTGGGAATAGCTCAGATTACAGGTGTGTGTTTCTAGAAACAGAGTTTCCAGAACAGTTAACACAAAATGAAAGGATCTTATAAGACATCCCTTCAGTGACGGCATTGAATTTTTAAAAGCCAGTGCTGGGGTTGTGGCTCAGTAGTAGAGCACTTGCCTAGCACATGTGAGGCACTGGGGTTTGCTCTTCAGCACCACATAAAATAAATAAATAAATAAACAAAGTTTAAAAAAATCTTTAAAAAAAGAATCTTTAAAAAAAAAAATAGAAGCTAAGAACTTCCACTTTTAGAGACTTTTCTATTAACTTTTAGTTATTATAAATTAGTGATAATTTTTATCAATTAGTTCAACTAGTAACTTTTTAGTTATTTTAAATTAATAACTTTTATTAATTGGTTCAACCCTATGAGCTAATAATAAAAACACTACTTAAAAGCTTACGTAACATGTGTATTACATTCTATTTAAAATGCTTCATCTCATTTAATCTTCATACAACTATGAGGCAGAATTTTTTTTCCCTTAATAATCAGTTTGGAAATGAGTACAAGGAGCGGAGAGAGATGAATAACCCCCAGGCCACATGGCCAGTTGCTGCAGAGCCAGATCACAGACTTAGGAGTGTCCAGAGGCACAGCCCATGTGGTTAACACCACACTCTGAGGATAGCGCCATAAGGCCTGGCCCAGGTGGCCTGGAAACTGCCCCTATGGGTTGGAAGCCTGAGACCCAACCTACTCACCCCTCCATGGGGTGCAAGGCAATGGCCCGGGGCTTCTCAAGGTTCTGCCACAGTAGCACCTTTCGGTGGGCCCCATCCAGGTTGGCCACCTCGATCCTTGATGTCCCTGAGTCAGTCCAGTAAAGTTTGTCATGGACCCAATCCACAGCCAGACCCCCTGGTAGAAAAAGTAGAAGTGTCAGGGATTCATCAGGGGCTCCTGGGTGCCTTAATAACATGAGCAAACTCTTATATAAAGCAGCTTCTGGGGCCAAGCACTACTGTAAGACTTTTGCATGTGTTAACTCATTTAATCATCACAACTCTGTGGGCCAGGTACTATGATTCCCATGAAGATGAGGAAACTAAGGCACAGGGAAGTCAAGGCACAGTACAAGGGCATGCATTTCCTCCTCAAGGTCAATCCCATGCCATTTCCTGAATTCTGGCTCCCAACCCACACCCAGGTCTCCCTCCTGCACCAAGGTGGGGTTTGCAAATTGTCACCTAGGGTTTCGCAGAGGCTTTCAGAAGTTCCAAAAGCATTTGAGTCAACTATGTTCTATACCAAATTCTTTCTTTCTTTCTTTTTGTTTCTCTTTTGCAGTGCTAGAGATTAAACCCAGGGCCTTGTTGCATGACAGGCAAGCGCTCTACCACTGAGCTACAGCCCAAGCCCCCAGTACCAAATTCTATACCCACTTCACATACTTAGAATAGCCTGAGATTGCTGAGCTGTTGCTGTTTTTTAAATCTATAAAACATTTGGATATACTTATCTGGACCAATCAGAATATTCTTGATACTAAGCAATCAAAACAAAATTCAGAAGTGAGCTAGATACTAAGGCTGATAGAGAACTGTAACTCCATAAATCTCTGATTCCAGTATGACATTCACCAAATGTTATAACTGTACCTATAAACTTAATATATACTAACAAGTCAGAGTCACCCAGCACTTCACTGGAAGAAAGAGGTGCTGCTGCAGGTTTGCAAACGGTGTCCTGCCCCTTCTACCACGCTTTGCATAGTGTGGCCCCGCCCCTCTCTGTGGGGCCTGTGGCCTACCAGGGCTCTCTAGTCCCGTAGACACAACTTCTTCCACATTGCTGCCATTGAGGTTGGCTCGGAGTATCCGGTCCAGGGTGACATCGGACCAGAAGACAAGCTCGCGGCGGTGATGGAAGTCGAGGGCAATGGCGTTCTCCAGGTTGTTGAGCAGTAGCGTGTACTCAGAGCGGTGCGGCAGCACCTGCCGGATGTCGATGCGATTGGCGAACAGCAGCACAGGCTCTGGCCCTGGGACACAGTATAGAAAGAGTTGGGTTTCAGAACTTCCATACTCATCAAACATGTACCCCAAGTCCTCAACTGTCAGATGGAGCTCCTTGCCCACTGGAGCATGCCCCAAGCATCTGTCCTAGAAGAGTGGAAACCTCCCCTCCCCAGTCTGTCTACCTCAACAAATCCCGGAACTCCAGAGCACCTGGAGTCTCCCTCTCCCTCTCCCCTCCTGCTCTGTACTGGGAATGGAACCCAGGGGTGCTGCATCACCTGAGCTACACCCCCAGTCCTTTTAGTTTTTATTTTGAGATAGGGTCTCACTAAGTTGCCGAGACTGTCCTGGGACTTTCAATCCTCCTGCCTCAGCCTCCCAAATCATTGGGATTGTCTTCTCCCTGCTCAGTCCTTGGCCACCAAGCCAAATACAAACACCCCTTACCCAGAGCCTTGCAGCTGCGCCGGTCCGGCCGTAGTTCATAGCCTGCTTCACACCAGCACTGGAAAGCCCCTTCACTGTTGGTACATCCTTGGCTGCAGTACCCCTCCTCAGCACATTCATTCACGTCTGCAAGTGCCACGGAGGGTCAGGAAGTCTCCCTTCTGCCATCCTCTTGCCCCAATTCCCAGGCTGACTAGCTGTTTTCGTGCCCACATTCCCATCTACTTTCCAGGTCTAGTGGGAAGTTCTGTAATAAGTGGTTAAAGGCTTTGAGGTCATGCAAACCCAGGATGGAATTCCAACTTTTGCTATTCACTAGCTGTGCAGCGTTTGCTAAGTTACTTAACCTCTCTGAGCTTCCATTTCCCATCTGTGAAATGGGAGGAATAATCTTCACTTTCTAGGGTTATCGTGATACTAAAATAAGGTCACATTCATCAAATGCCTGACCCATAGGAAACAGTTGCTTATCTGCTCTCCCTGCCCAGCATTCTGACTGCTCCATGCCAGGCCCCAGCTCACCATGGCATGTGCGCCCGTCCTCTGTGAGCCGGTAGCCTGTGTGGCAGGTACACTGCACTGCCCCCCGCACCATCTGGCACTTCTGGGAGCAGCCACCGTTGTTAACATTGCAGTTCTCCTCACCCGTCCGGGGCCCTGTGCCAGCCAAGCCAGAGTTGGGAGTTGAGCCCAAAATCCTCCCCCGGACGGCCAACTTGGCATTCCACCTGGACCATGAAGAGCAGCTCCCAAAGTGTGAGAGTCCCCAGGGAGGGTTCCCTTTGAACCCTATGGGTGGGTCCAACCACAAACCACAGGCCGGGTCCGCCCCATGGGGACACTCACGGCAGTTCTGCTGTGGACTTTCATCGCTGTTGTCACCACAGTCATTGACCCCGTTACACAGCTTCCTCTGCCCAATGCAGCGCCCGTTCCAACACAGGAACTGGTCCGAGGCACACTGGGGGCTTCCTAGAGAGGGGGAGGGGAAGGGGGGAGGAAGGGAGGGTCAGGTCACAGCAGGCAGGGCTTGGGTCAACAGGGATGGAAGCCTGTCATTTTCCAAGGTGAGCTAGAGACAGATGACATCAAGGTGGGAGGGTTGGGGTCCAAGGCAGGAAACAGCTCAGACAAGGTGGGCTGGACGTCTGCATTTCCATCCCCAGGACATCATGGCAGATGAGGGACTAGGACAGAATTATAAAATGCACCCATGTGCTCAGTGCTGGTGTGGCAGGGAGGGTGTGAGAGCTGGTCCCCTGCACTAGGCAGGGTGAAAGGCACTGGCTGTGTCAGTTGGTACGTGAGCAGCCGCTGAGGCTCACAGCCCTGATACTGTGGTCCTGGTGGCAGTCAACCATGCACCCAGATGTGACACTGGAACTTTCAAAGGCAGGAAAAGTCCAGACCCTGGGAAGGATCTTAATGAAGCATCACCTTGGGAGAGCTGGTGACAGCTCTGTCCCCCCACCCCCTGCCACCAACTGCAGGTTAGGGGGCTGGGGCACCCTGGGAGACTCCACCTGTGTTCTCACAGTTCTCTTCATCGCTGTTGTCTGCACAGTCGTCCTCCCCATCACAGCGCCAGGACAGGCGGACGCAGCGGCCTGACCGACAGCGGAACTGTTCCGCTGTACACATGGAGGTGGCTGGGCAAAGCAAAGGCCTAATGAAAGGGTGGCCCTGCTTCAGCTGGAAACTTCACCCTGCCACCCACAGCTGCACTTTACATCAGTATCCATGCCACTCTTCTTGACACCTGTGTCACAGCTCTTCTATGTGGCATCTTCGTGTGAATCAGAAAAAAATGATGCCCCTTCCCCAAGGCATTTTACTGCCAGCAGTAGAATCTATAAATGGGACATCTATGATGTGACTAGCATCCCTTTGGACACATTGCCACTGCCGTGCCCAACCTATACGACCCTACCTGGCAGTCCTGTCCAGTATGTCTTCGGGCTTTATTGCTAATGACCTCTATGATCCCACAACCCCTCTCCCAGGCACCCTTGGGCTTTGGTGCCATTCTCCCACTCACTGCAGTTGCGCTCATCAGACTGGTCATCACAGTCCGCATCGCCATCGCAGCGCCAGCCTGCATTGATGCACAGGCCACTGTCACACATGAACTCCCCAGAGCGGCAGGGCTGGTGGGAGGCTGGGGAAACAAAAGTCTTCTGTCTCCAGCCAATCTGTGCAGATATCGTCCCAAGGTAGACCAGAAAGCCCAAGTCCTGCCCCTCCCAGAGCCCCAGTCCTCCACTTCTGCCCAAGAGACCAGGGAATCCAGAAACCCCAACCCTGAGCTCGTGCCCGCATGGCACCTGTGCCTTGCCACTGAAGGAGTTCCCCCCCAGCCTGGCCTCCCCTCCTCCCAGCTGGCCGGGGCACTCACAGCAGTCAGACTCGTCTGACCAGTCCCCGCAGTCATCATCGCCATCACAGTGGTAGATATCCAGGATGCAGCGTCCATAGGCACACTGGAACTCCTCCAGGTTGCAGGGGGGCGCTGGCACTGCTGAGGCTGGAGGGAAGCAGGGTGGGGAGGGCAAACATCAGGCTCCCCAGAGGGGAGGGACTGTCGCTCCTCAAAGGGCAAGATGCTCAGGCAGAGTGCCTTCCTGAGTGAGCTGTGACCGGGATTCCTTTGGGATGGCCCTGGCAGACTGCCATATTCAGGTGGACCAGTAGGAGCCCTCCCTTCCCACCTGGTGCACCTGCTCCTCCCTAGGTCACCCAGGAGCTGATTCCTGAGACTCCACCCTCCTCGCCTGCTGCACACGCGCCCTTCCCTGCCCAGCCCATTGGCCTGAGGTCCAGGGCCACTCACGACAGCTTTCCTCGTCAGAGCCATCTTTGCAGTCCGTGTCCCCATCACAGTACCAGTGCTCAGCAATGCAGCTCCCGTCACTGCAGCGAAATTCCTTGTCGGAGCACTTGCGCATGTCTGGGGAATGCAAGGAAATAGCCATGCAGAGAGAGTCCCACAGGCACCCTTATTACCATCCTCCCTGACCCCCAATTGCGTTGGCTCCAGAGCGGGGCGTCTGATAAGGCCCCTGGAAGATCCCACAGATTCAGTGCAGACTCTGGAGAACACCAAGGCCCAGAGAGCCTGGCCTCAGGTTCCTGGGAGCCTGGACTCTTCTGGCCTCCTGCCTCCCTCCAGCTGCTCCAGATCCATGCAGCAGTGCTGGGCCCTTGCTGCTATCTCCTCCTATGGTCAGGCTCCTCTCCAGCCCCCCAACCCCACCTGCTTCCCCAGAAAGCCTGCCACTCACCACACTGCTCATCACTGTTGTCACCGCAGTCATTGTCACCATCACAGTGCCACAGGCTCCGGATACAGTAGCCGTTCTGGCAGGGGAACTCATCCTCCTCACACTCTCGGGGGGCTGTGGGCACAGAGGGCACACAGGCTGCTGCAGGCAGTGGGCTGTGGTGCCTGGAGCTGCCCTCAAGCAGCTCCAGTGCTGCCCCCAGGGCTCTGGAGGAGGTGGACACCTCTCAGGGTATCTGACCAAGGGAAGAGGTCAAAGGACAGGACTGAAAACCCAAGAGCTCTCGTGGGCCTTTTCTTATTAAAAATCCTTTCCCAACAGAGCCTGATGGAGTCTGGTCCCTGCCAACACTCACGACAGTCCTGCTCATCAGAGTCATCTTCACAGTCATTGTCCCCATCACACACCCAGGAGCGGCGGATGCACTTGCCATTGTCACAGTGGAAATCCAAAGGGGAACAGGTGGGCAGCACTGAGTTCCAGGAGAAGAAGGGGAAAGTGAGTCAGGCAGGCAGGTTAAAAATGAGCCAAAAATCCTTCCCCAACACCCTGTTCCAAATCCTGTCTTGTAGCCCTGCCCCATGGACTCCACTGATGGGGAGCTAAGCCACTGGAAGAGAGAATACCAGTGACGAGAGACCCACAGGGCAGAAGTAGAAGAACCCAGAGGATTCAAAGCCACTAAGAAAGCCGCAAGGAAAACAGGGCAAGAGAAAGCAGGCCTTCTTTTTTTTCTCTTTTACTCTTATTAAATGATGATTGACACATCTGGGCTCAATTTCCAGTTGGAGAGTTCATTATTTATAACACTAAGCAAGTCGTTGGCCCTCTCTGAGCTGCAGTTTCTTCGACTATACAATGGGG
Organism: Glaucomys volans; assembly: GCA_020662805.1. Taxonomy (NCBI): domain Eukaryota; kingdom Metazoa; phylum Chordata; class Mammalia; order Rodentia; family Sciuridae; genus Glaucomys; species Glaucomys volans. Next base: position 172,639 of record JAJEJO010001534.1, read on the forward strand.
ATAATTATACTCAGCTCATCGAGGTCTTTTGAGATAATGCATATGAAAGAGCTGTATGAAAGTGAAGCATTTATCATTACCACAATTAGCTAGGATGGTTAGGGTTAATGATGTCTCGGTTGTACCTCATTCTCGTTAGGGTAATTAGCCACCCTCAGACATAAATGCTGCAGGTCAGAGACTTTACCCCTGCACCCAGACAACTGGCTTAGCAGTGATATTTTTATATATCCAAGACAGGACACCCTGGCCATCGTCCATATGTTACTACACCAGGGGACAAGGGAGATTTAAATAGAATGTAAGATTTCTTATAAAGTTAATGTTATTAAAAAAAAAAAAAAGTGTGACTATACAGAATACCAGAACAAGAAACATGGAAATAAGCCACATCCATGTATGGTACATAATTTTTTTTTTTTTTTTTTTTTTTTTTTTTGGTGGTGCTGGGGATTGAACCCAGGGCCTTGTGCATGCAGGCAAGCACTCTACCAACTCAGCTACATCCCCAGCCCCACATAAACTTCTAAATGGACAAACTTGCAGAACACATACACAAACACGTGTTCACATAAATACAGTGAGATCTATTTAAAGAGACTACGGTTTCAAGGACATTTTCTCATATACTTATTTTAAGGTTTGTTTTATTGAACATATAGGCATGAACCACCCAAATATGGGACAACTGGAGGCATATATATTGTGAAGTAACCTCCCCTCTGTCAAATCTATCACCCTAGCAAGAGTCCAACTCTCCTAGGCCCAAAGCAGTAGATGCACTGAACACTTCATCAAGCCTTGTCATTGACCCCACCCCCAGGTCCATTTTCTTCTACCTCCTACCACACCAGGGGCGGTACTTACTACACCCGTCCTCATCGCTGTGGTCCCCGCAGTCGTTGTCCCCATCACACTGCCACTGGGCAGGAATGCAGGTGCACTCGCCGAGGGCACTCACTGCACAGGTGAAGTGGCTTCTCCCACAAGCACACTCAGGGCTGCTGGCCAGGCCTGGGCAGAGGAAAAAGAGGGAGGGCTCAGTTCCTGCTCATCCAAAGCCTATGGCCAGTCACTGTCACCCAGGGAGCCATGGTAATACTGCAAAGGAGATTTGAAGATCTGATTGTGCCTCCTACCCCCATCCAGGGGTTAAATGATCCAAAAGAAACCCTCTGATTTTGGTCTTACAGACAGCCTAGGTGACCTTTGGAGGTGCTTTTTCATGCTGGGCAAAGACCCAGAGACAAATGGTGCTACCTAGAGATTGATGTTCTTGGAAAAGCACAGACAGGTGATGGTGAGAGGTCTCCACATGCCTCTCTTTAACACTAGCTTGAGATATGAACGCTTCTGCCTCTATCCAAGAACAGACACTGGCATGCTGACCAGGGAAGGCGAGAAATAATGGTGGAGTTTAAATCGTGGCGCCTTATTAGGTTAAAGAAGCCACAGAAGGAGCAGGAAGCAGCCTGAGAGTCCCACGGTCAGACCTCACTCTTCCTTTGTGGTCATTTGTAGACACATTCATTAAATTTATTTTAATAACTACTCCATCATAGATTGACTTGACAAAAGATGATCTGAAAGTGAAGCTCACTAAGTTGGATAAAGAAAACAAACATTCCCAGTCATTTTTTTGCATGAACATAGATAACATCGTTTAATGCAAACCCAAGCCTACACGTTTTGGGAGAGTAAATTTTACTCATGGTGCAGTCTCTTCACATAAGATCATAAAAATACAGTGCAAACCGACTTTAAAATTACATGTGGCAGGCCATATCAACACACATGCATGGCTTCAAAATGGGATGAGAGAAGCTGAGTCTGGCATCTGCTAGAGCTCATTATGGGAGATAATCGGGTATAAGAAACTAGAACAGATTGAAACAGGAAACAAAACCATGACCAACAGTCACACAAGATCAAATGATCCTCTCCACGACTGAAAGAACCCTCGTGAAACCCTCAGCCAGCCCAGAGAGGAAGTCAGCATTCTGTGCTCACCCAGGCTCCCAGCTAAGTGGAAGGAGACATCTCTGCACCTTACAGAAGTCACTTAAGGGATGAGGAATCTGCTTTCATGTGACAATGGACACTTCTAAAGGAAAGTCTGGTATTCAACTCTCAAAAATGAAATTAAAAATCAAGCCAAGGCTCGGGGGTATAGCTCAACGGTAGAGCGCTTGCCTAGCACATGAGGCATTGGATTCCATCCTCAACACCACATAAAAATAAATAAATAAATAAATAAAATAAAGGTATTTGTGTTCATTTACAACTTAAAAAAAATTTTTTTAATGTTAAAAAAATTAGACACAACCTAGTGAAGAATACATGTGAAGTGATCATAGTGTAACCTTGACTTCCCAGTCGGTATAATTTTAAAACTCAAGATTTTAAGAGCATTTCAAAATTATGGTACAGAAAAGCAATCCAAAAACAACTTGGCCTAAATGAGAATTCCAATGGCTTGCACAGAGAGCCTGCTGTTACCTGGAGATGGTCTTCAATGGCAGGGGTTCAGACTGAAGACCCCCGCTGCCCTTTGACCCCAGGATCCAATGCTTCTAGAACACTTCCAGGAGGAAAGGCGAATGAAGAGTTTTTGATGAGACAAAGTGAAAATGAGAGCTATACTTTTATCATCTTCAAGGTATTTAAGATCCTTCCTTTTTTTTTTTGGTGGTGGTGCTGGGGATTGAACCCAGGACCTATGCTTGCAAGGCAAGCACTCTATCAACTGAGCTATATCCCTACCCCTTAAGGTCTTTCCTTTTAATGGTCATAATTTATTTGTTTAAAGTGACAATTTCCCTCCACAAAGTTACCAAATCAAAACCTCTAAAAGAAACAGATCCCCATAAGTTCAAAAGATGTGTCCTCCCAGGATCATCCAGGGAAAAGTGGCTTTGGAAAGTGGTCTGTCAGTTAGGACTGGGACCCACATCATCAAGGTACTGCAGAATTTCGGTGAATTCCTTTGCTCACAATAATAGGCAACTGTAAAACTGGATCTTTAGAAAGTATTTATGGAAATACATATTCCTTTTAGCAAAAGAAAAAACTTCATGCCTGGCAGATTGTAATGGTTCTTTCAGGCAGCAGAGAAATCCCCACACCAGTAACAGGTACTCAGAGCAGGTGATCAGACCTTAGTTTTGAGGAGGCTGACCAAGAGGAGTGGGAATGGAGGTGAAGACCTGGCCATCCCAGAGCAGAGTAACTTAGTCCAATCAGGGCCACAGCCTAGAGGAAGAGGAAGGCCAGCAGACACAGCCCCTCCCCCAGCAGGCAGCATGCAGCTGGGCTTCCCTATTGAGCATCAAGCTATCTGCCTGGCCAAGTCCCATGACCGGCTGCTGTACCCCCTCCCCAGCATGCCCAGCAGGATGCCCTGGGATGGCGTGTGAATGGCTCAGTGCCCCTGCTCCAGCCTCAGCTGGAACAAAGGGTTCTGCCAGGGTCACTTCCCCCGCCCCCCCAGCATTCATCCAGCCCACTGGGCTGCTCGCAGCTGGGGAAGGAGGGGGCCAGGCTCTTTGCTCATCTCTCCCCTTTGCTTTCTTCTCCTCTTCCTCCCCTCGACTGGGCCCTGCCCTCAGGCTGAGCTGGAATAGGGAGTCAGCTCCCAATTGCCACCCGTTCTTCCTTCACTATTTGCCTGACCCAGCTTCTCTTTCTTGCTGCACATTCTCACCCCCCAAAACAATTACTTGGCCTAGCCTAGGGAGTAGGGCCCAGAATGAAAGGGTAAGCTACCAAGCCCTCCAAAAGCCAGGAGAGAGCTCTGGACCCATCTCTCTCCACTTCAACCCCAAGGGTAAGTGTGAGCATAAGGCAGAGTTTCCTACTCTGAGATGGATGGATGGATGGACAGACAGACAACCTTTGTAATCTATGAACTTCTATAGCTACAGGCATAATGTACATTTCTGGGGTAAGGGACCACAGATTCCTACTAGATTCTCAACTGAGGTCTGGCCCTCCCCCACCATACACTAAAGGTACCAGCTGTCCTAGAAAACATACAGGATTTCCTGCAGGAGGCAAGGGGAGTTCATCTGGGAGGTGCAGCACTTCCCCACCCCTCACAGGAAGGCCTCATTGCAAGCTCAGAGCTCCTGTCTCTCTGGTTCTCTCTGCAAGTGCAGGTCTGACAATTTTTTTCACAGGGAAGCACCGAAGATTCAGCTGCCCCAGCCCCATGCTTTCTGGACTGTTCTGAGAGCACTGAGAAGAGATGAAGGCTTCTCTCATTCAGAGCATGAGGAACACTGGCTCACTGCAGTACAGGCCCCCTTTAAGGAACTGTGGCTGGATTAAACAGCAAAGAATACTTCATGCAATGAGGCTCTGACACAGAGATCCCCTTGATAGGGAAGCCTGGTGAAGAAATTTAAGGCTTAATCAGTGGGTCTTGGCTGGGGAGGATTCTGTCCCTCAGGGGATACTTGGCAATGTGTAGAGACATTTTGGTTGTCATGACTGGTGATGCTACTGCAATTAAGAAGGTAGAAGTCAGGGATGCAGCCAAACATCCTCCAGTGCACGGGACAGCCCCTCCCCGCTAACTATCTGGCCCCAAATGTCAACAGAGGTTAAGAAATGCTGCTAGATAACACAGCAGGGAGTGAGGACACACCAGAGGGAGTTCAGGATAAAAGGGTTAACAAGAACAGAAAGAAAGGGGGACAGAAGAAAAAACACTGAATCAGGAGCAGACAGACCTGGGTTCCGCTGATTAGTCGCATGACTGTGCGCCCTAAGCCTCAGTTTCCTCATTTGTGCAAAAACAAAACAAAACAAAACAAAACACAATGCCACCAGGACTGGACAAGAAAATGAAGGTGGAGAAACACCGCAGAGACTGGGCGTATGGGGATACAAGGCCTCCATTTTCCCAAAGAATCCAAATACCAGGACGAAGACAGCAGAATCAGCAGCATCCTGGTCTGCAGGCAAGGGAGGAGTGCAGGAGGGAGAGGAGCCCCAGCTCCTGATCCTGAGGGCCCCACCCTCGCCTCTGGCTGAGTGATAACAGAAGCCCTGATTTCCCGCAGATTTCAAGAACAAAGCATTCCATCGGGTGGGCATCGAGTTAGTTGCAGGTGGCTGAGAGTCATGACTTCCTGCTTGTCAGAGCAACATCTGAAGTCTTCGCTGTGGTGAAGGTCAGGCAGCCAGCAGTCAGGGAGCCCCTGACTTGGGCATTCATAGAGGAAGCAGACACATTAGACGCCAAAAGGCTGGCGTTTCAGGACAACTGCTGCCCTTCTAGGATGCCCAGAGGTGGAATTCTGCCTTTTCAGTCAAGTCCTGGCTGTGATCCTAAAGGGCAGCGTTTAACCCTTTTTAGGTGAAAGAATGGAGAGGGAAGAAAGGAAACAAATGGCTGTGGATGGCAAAAGGCAGCCTTCATTTTAAGAAGTGTTGAATTAGAATAGTCAGCTCTGCTTCTGCCCTTGAAAGCTGTTTGCCAGCCACACTGCAAAGTCCCTGGACCCCCAGGGGCTTGGGCAATAGCCCTTCTCCGAATGCCATCTAACAAGAAAAAGTGTTCATGATTTCTGATCAAGTCATTAATGTTTGGGATATATGTTAACTGCTCATTGGACCTTCTTAAGAGGTTAACCAAAACCTCACTATTTACATCTCATCTTCCTCACCCCAGTCACCTTAGCATTTTCTCAGTGTTTTCTTTTGAATAAGGGAAGGGAAATATCCATCTGGTATACAAGACACACTGTAACATAAGAACACCACTAATTCTACAACTTTAAGCAAATTTGTTAATATCCCTGAGCCTCAGTTTGCTCATCCATAAAACGGATATAAGAACAGTTCTGGGCAGGGATTGTGGCTCAGTGGTAGAGCACTTGCCTAGCATGTGTGAGGCACTGGGTTCGAGTCTCAGCACCACATATAAATAAATAAAATAAAGGTCCATTGACAACTAAAAAATATTAAAACAAAAAAAAAGAACAGTTCTACTTCAAAGGGTTTGGGGAAGCTCAAGTTACATAATTCCACATAAACTGCTTAGTACAAGACTGACATCCAGCAAAAGCTTCATAATAAAACCACTGTTTACTGAATACTTACTAGGTGCTGTCCAAGTATGTCTCTAAGTGCTATTCGTCTGCTACATCACTGAATGGTCTCCACAACCCCTGGAGGTGGCACTCTTGTTACTATCACCACTTTACAGCAGAGGATGAGAAGCAGAAAGGTTAAGTCTGTCACAGGGATACTAAGGGTTAGGGCCAGCACTTACCCCCAGGAAGGTGATTGTACTGCCTCCCAGTAAATGATATTGCTATTGTGGGAATCTTCAAAGGTCAAAAGGGGAAAGTACAACTTCTGGGTTCCTCTCCCTTATGCATTCTCTATTAGCAAATCTGCAGTGAATTAATGGGTCTCAAACAGTGACCTCTCCTTCTGGTTACTGCTAAGGTAAATACCAATTTCCTTTGCCCTAAGGTAAAGTAGTAAAGCTGAGAGAAGTCTGGAGCCCCAGCCCTTTTGAACCAGTACCTCAGTGTTATGTTGGTCCAAGAAGGAGCAGGGACTTCTGACAACAAATAGTCACACTTGCAGTGTCTCTTCATAATTGGCAAGCTACTTTTGTGTAAACACTTGCATTCTCTTTTAACCATCTTTGAGTAGTACTGTAGTGCCCATTTAATAGAGAAGGTAGGGGAGGGGTGTAGCTCAGAGGTAGAGAGCTTAGGTAGCATGTGTGAGGCCCTGGATTTGGTCCCCAGCACAAACCAGGAAAACCAGGAAAAGTCACTTGCTTTGGTCAAGGTTGGTAATGAGTTAAGTAGAACTAGGACAACAGCCACATTCTGACTCCTAAACCAGTATTCCAGTATTCTTTCAGTGTGACCTCAGAATGCGGACTTGTAATAAGCTTTGCAGGTGACACCAATGCGCACCCAAGTGTCTGGAGGCACTGTGCTCTATCATGCCATGGAACGCTCGGCTAAAGGTGGGCCACACCTGTCACGTGGAGGCACACCGAGGACAGTAACTACACACAGCTGCAAAGCAGCTTTTTCAAGTTGATCAGAGATGAGAAGGCTTAAGGAGTGCCCAGTGAGTGTGGAGGAGTATACTGGCAACCGGGTATGGAGGGACTAGGATTATAATGACAAGGGCAGGAAGCATCAGTCCTAAGAGCATGTTTTCTCCCTCCCTACTAAAGCCCCCTCTCTCCTCCTGTCCACTAGCAGCCACAGGGAAGCCATCAACCTTACATAATGAGGATAAGTTATTTGAAATTTGTCTAAACGACATCCAGGTCAACTATTTCAGCTCCTTGGATAGCCTACTCAGTGACATCTTTCATGGAAGGAACACCAAGTAGCAAGACAAAACTGATAAAACTAAAAGGAGTGACAGCAAGCAACCACATGGGAATGGATTTATTTTCATCTAAAAGATCCTAGATGTCTGAAGAAACCTGTACAGAGCCACTGTTTGAGGGCAGAGTTTGCCCAGTGAACACTAGCACCAATACCACCACGACCCCAAAAAAGGTAAGCATTTGGCAGCAGCAGGAGGCCAGAAAGTGAACCCTTTGCTGACACTCACCACCTGGACCCACTTGGCCCAGGCTGAGTAGGAAGCCCCTGCCTGGAGCCCCTGCAGCCCTTTCTGTTATTCACTTGTACACTCAGCTTCTTGGCAGCTGGAATTGTGTGACAGCCTAGTGTTTGTATTCCCAGTGCATAAGTCAATGCTTGATATGTATAAGATGACCCATAAAAGTTTGTTAAATCAATGAATGAATGAATTAATGAATGATACTTTCCTCTAGAGTCTTGTGAGAGACGGTGTCAAAGGGAGAGGCCCAGAATAAGAAATAAAAGTAGTCATTTCCTACCTAACCAGGACTCAGGAGAACTAGAATCTTCTCCCTTCCCAAGCAGATTCCTAGTCCTATTCTGTGAAGTTTATACCCTCTTCCTACAAGAGTTCCTTCACTTGGTGCATTATCCAGCTGGGAAACTGACATGCCATGGCTTTACTTATTTCTGTCCTTTATTTCCCTGATCCCTAGAGGCCAGCCTTACTTGGTTCCTTAGTGGGCCCTCTCCAAAGGAACGCATCAGACACATCATTACTAGTCCCAGAAAACTCAGCCCTCTCTGAAACATAGAAAAGAAGCCCTTAATGGTCAGCTTGCAAAGTTAGCAGGCAGAAGTGCATAATGTTAAGACAACAGGAAGCAAACTTCTCAAAGTGCGAATCCTGGCTCTGCTACTTCCTACCTATCTGACCCTGAGAAGTTATTTCATATCTTAGTTTTTCAGTAGGAAAATTGGGACAATAAGAGCCCCTACCTCATGTGGCTGCTGTGAGAATTAAATTACTTGATACGAAGCACTTGGCATCCTGCTTGGCCTATACTAGGTGTAAATAAATGATAACTCTGGGGCTGGGGTGGAGCTCGGGGTGGAGTGCATGCTGAGCATGCTTGAGGATCTGGGTTGGATCCTCAGCACCAGCATGAAGAAAGAAAGAATAAAAAAGATGGGCACAGTGGCAGGCACCTGTAGTCCTAGCTACTCAAGAGATTGAGGTAGGAGGATCCCTTGAGTCCAGGGGTTTAGGGCCAACCTGGGTAACACCATGAGACTCCTTCTTAAAAAAAAAAAAAAAAAAAAAAAATTAAAATAAGGTTGGGGGAGGGTGTAGCTCAGTGGTAAAGTACTTGTTTAACAACTGAGAGGCCCTGGGTCTGATCCCCATTACTGCAAGTAATAATAATGTTAATTAGTTAAAATAAAATTAAAAAGAAATAACAGCTCTTACTATTTCTATCATAGAATTGACTAACCCCAGAATGATCTTACAGAGCCATTGCATTACTAAGACCTGCTCTTCCGAGCTTGAGATGGCTAAAAAACTTGCTCTGGAATTCACTGAGTATCAAGCAGTGGTGCCACCTTCATGGGTTAGGTTGGTGGCAGGAATAACCACAGGGAGAGGCAAGGCTCCTGCTTTACTGTCTCTCTGTCTGAAGGAGCATGAGGCACAGGGTATCCTTTATCCTGGCCTAATTCATTACCAATTCATTACTAGGAGGCAAGTAAGAAAGACAAAATTCAAATCTAAAGTGCAGAGAAATATACTCGTTTCCTCTTTTTTTTTTTTTTTTTTTTCTTTTTTTTGCAGTGTTGGGGATTGAACCCAGGGCCTTGTGCTTGCAAGGCAAGCACTCTACCAACTGAGCTATATCCCCTGCCCTCGTTTCCTCTTTTGTAAAACAGGAGTCTTAATACTATTTATTTCATAAGGTTGCTAGGAGGTTTAAGTGAGATAATACATGAAGTTAATAGTAAGCGGCTATAATTGTGGTTACTATTCTCACTAACCCCACTGCCTTCATCTGGATGTGTACTCTCTCTCCACCCAGTCATGTCGATATAATCCTAGGCTGTCTCTCTGTAGATTCTCAAAATTCTACTTAGCCTCCCCAGAAGTTGTCAACAGATTTCACAAATCCAACATGATTTGAACATGGCTGTGCTTTGTGAAGTCTGCTCAAAATAGTGCTTTCCTTTCCTCTACATGTCAAAACGAGGTCCATCCAGTAACAAAGGGCTTTGGGGAGCGACAGACCACATTTTCTAGGAGCCTTTTAAAGCCTAAGGAATTCTGCATTGGGATTCCTTAAGAAAATGACTGAAAATACAAGAGAAGTCAATCCAAGGGGTAGATCTTTCCAGCCCAGATCTTCTGGGCCAGACTGGTTATCAAATATTCTGATCTAAGAGGCAGTGTGGGTTGGGGGAGTTCCCAGCTTAGACCCTGGGCTCAAACTCTGATGCAGTTACTCAGTGGCTGTGTGACATCCAACTGCTCTGAGCCTCAGTCTCCCATCTCTAAGCCAGGAATCTAACAGTGCCTTATAAGTGAGGAGTAAATGTGACAATACACACTAGATGCTCATCACAGTGCCAGGGACACTGCAAACCTCTCAAAAATGTTAACTGCCCCAAAGAGGCGGTTAACATTTGCATGTTTTTAGACTACATGTCCTAGTTTGTGGTGCAAAAATGGTCACCAGAGATCATTCCCATAAGAGCAGAAAATTTTCATTTGACGGACATACCTTTTAGAGCCATTCAGATTTACTGCTTCTCTGAGCCTATATAGTTGAAACTTCTTGTTCAAACTGCTTGGGGAGCGTAGAGTGGAAAGAGGAAGAGAGAGCTCCCCTTTCTTATTTGCTAGCCTCATGGATATTACAACCTGACACTTCCATTTGGTTTCTAGAAGGCTGTAGTCAACCCAACAGAGACACTGTCTCTCATTCTCATCCAGACTGGGGTCATAGGAAGGGAACCATTGCCACCATTCCACCTCTGTCCAGCCCAGAGACCTGACAGAAAGCAGAGCATTGAGTGAGCGTGTAGAGGTCACTAGAGACACCCACAACCTCGCAGTGTCTTCATTCCATGTGCTAATCAGGTGTCTCTTCCAATACCCTACTCTGTACCTGCCAGGCCCTATACCCAGACAAGGGGAGGGTCCTTCTCCCTCCAAAAGGCACTGCCTGAAGCCAGGAGCTTCCTGGCTGCACAAAACCTCCGGTGATAAATTATGCAGCAGCACCTCTGTGTCACTGCCTCCCAGCCAGATGGGAGGTTTGCTCCCAGTCTTTTGTTTCCGGCTTGGCTCGCAGCTCTGATCTAGGGCTCTGCACAGAGGTGAGGGAGAGCTCCTATAGGCCAAGTCAGGGCTTGCAGCAAGTCCCAGCCAGGCTTTCCCCAGCTGGGTCTCAGGCAGCGCTCCTCCCCTCCCCACTGTCACCTGAATAATGGGGAAGCAGGGCGTCTGGGAGCACTCATCTGTGAGCGGGAACGGGAATGCCTGTGTGCACTGAAAGAATGAGGTCTGCTCGGATGGGCGTACGAGGTGCCCAAGGGCATCTCGGACGTTTGCTCTTGCTAAATTGAAAATGCAAAACAGAAAATACTCAAAGGACCGCCAGGAAGGTAGAGAAGCCTTTTTTTCTAATATCTGCTCTGGGTTACGGTCAACTTTCCACGGTGCCCAGAAACATCACATTACTGGCACCAACTTAAAAGGAAAGAACAGAGACAACAGGGGTCAAACTTGGGGGTGGAGGAGTCCAGAGCAGGAGACCTGTATCAATTATCCCTGCACACTGACAGGGCTTCTGATTGAAGACAGTTGTCGTGAATGAAGGAGGCTCCCAACAGCCCAGCCCCCAAATTGGGGCAATTACTACCTTATGAGCTCTGGGGCCTGACTCCCTCCTCAGACCAGTGGGAGGGAGAGCCGGAATCCTAAACTGTTCCAGCCATAAGAAACCTCACGAAGCACCTCTCACCCTGGGTCACAGCACTCATAGGGTGAGAGGTTGCTGGGCTGCATCGCTGACCACTCAACAGGGAAGTTCTTAAAGAGAAGTTCCATTGCCTGGACCTCTCTCGGGAGAACTAAGCAGAGCAGGCTCCCCTAGACTCACATTATAGCTTAACAGACCTCTTTTCCGGAAGTGTGGATAGGCAGGAACTATGCTTAGGTTTCATTAGATTTTCAAGGGGGTGGAGCCTGGAAGCAGCGGCAAGATCTTTCAAAGAGAAAAGCAGAAAAAAAAAAAAAAAAAAAGTTGAAATGAATGAGGGACCAAGCCTCCATTTTAGCACAATACTGTAGTGTAATTATTATAATTATTTATTTACCAGACTCCCGTATTTCAAAGTCAAGAACCATCTCTGATTCACTATGCAACTTTGCTAACAGCTGACATTTATCCAGGCCTACAGCAACACAGTAGTTGTGCTGAATTGTTTGAACATACTATTATCTCATTTAATTTTTAAAAGCCTTATGTGAAAATTGATTACTATTCCACTCTCCCTACTTCACCCTCATTTGCATATAAGAATCCTGATGTTCAGGGAGACTCAGTGCTTTGCTCAGGGTCACCAAGAAGTACCAAAAGTCAAAATTCAAACCCAGGTCTGCCTGTGCTTGTTAATTACTGAGCTATGTACACCGTGATTAGATTAGTGCTTGGTGACTATGTTTGCTGAATGAATGAACAAATGAATGGGTGCAAGGCCCAGTTTGCAGAATGCTCCTGAGTAAACCAGGGAGAAAGAGCCTGACCCTGCCAGCTCTAAGTTGGAGGGACAGCAACAAGCACAAGGCCTTCATCAGAGCTATTTATAGGGCCAAACTCAGGCTCTGCCAGACAACCAGTCAGCACCTAGTCTCCCCTGGGACACAGACTCCCACTGGGCTGAAAAGAGAAAGGCTTTGGCTCCTCAAGATGGCAACTCAGACAAAGCCTGGAACCCAGATGCCCTGTGCCCAGGCAATGGGAACAAAACTAGCGGCTAAGCTGCGTCAAGGAATGTAGAGAGACCATAGCTGACCAAGAGCCTGGGTCCGTCCCATAATTATGAGAAACACTAGTCATAAAAGAAACAAGACTACTTCTTAAAGTAGTCCTTGAAATTATTCTGTTCCCATTCAAGAATCTCTCAGTATTGATTTTTTTCTTTAAAGGAGCAGCAACATAAATAATCTGTGCCATTTTCCTTCTTCTCAGGGATCAAGACTAGCTGTTGGGCTGGGGATATAGCTCAGTTGGTAGAGTGCTTGCCTTGCAAGCACAAGGCCGTGTCATGGGTTCAATCCCCAGCACCGCAAAAAAAAAAAAAAAAAAAAA
>JAJEJO010001534.1:185462-233752 GCA_020662805.1 Glaucomys volans
AAAAAAAAAAAAAAAAAAAAAAAGACTAGCTGTTAATCAGTAGAAAGAATGAGCAAAGAACTATAGAACACCCCGTCCTCTGTGACCTCCCGAGTTCTGGGCTGGCCCAGAAGATGAACATGCCCCGTGTACTCTGTCAGACACGGCCAGACTCGGTTCCCTTGCAGCTGTCATTCTTAATACCATGGGCCAGTCCCAAAGATGTTATCTGATATTCAACAGGGGACAGAAGAGGAAATCCAAAATCAGTGACAAGCCAAGCATCTTTCACAAGTCCAAGAGATCAGGGGACAAGGTCACTCAAGCACCATGACAACCATGATGATAGCCAGATGGAAAGGAGACCAGTCTCTGCTCAACTCTTATGCACTCATCCTCAGAAACAAACTTTTATCCAAAAGCTCATGGGCAGAATTTTCAACTTTTAACTTACCTAGAAGAGACCGCCAGGACAAACAGTTTCCACTCTTCAAATAGTCATAACCCTCAGTATGAAAATAGCCATAGCTATTCCCAGCCATCATATTTCCTTCCAAAATCTTTAAGGGCGGAGTGTTATGTAGGCTGAACCCAAACCTAGAGACTCTAGGAAAAACCCAAAGGACTAGCAGATTCCAAATAAGCACCTTAAACTTCAGTGTCCTGAGTTCACTCCTAGATGAGGTCAGGTCTGCCTAATTGATCCATTACTACATTTCCAGAACTATGGAATCCCTGAGACCCTGGGATTTAGTGTCAGGGATCTTCATGGCTGTAGTTTTGACTCTAAGCTCTGCAACTGCTCAGTCTCACTGTGAATCTGGTCTCCTACAGGTCTCCAAGAATGGCTCAGTACCAGACCCAGCAAAAATGTAAATCTCTCTGCCTCTGTCTACCCTATGTGGAGAAAATCCCCAGACTTAGAAATTTCTATTAAATCTTTTTTTCCCCTTAAAAATGAACCCAAACCAGTCACTGGGAACCCTTTCACCCTTTTTCTGTGAATCATTAAATATACATTTTTCTCTACCCTCATCCTCTATTTGGATGTAATGTATGCAGTTTTGACAACTCTGGAGCAGTAAAATTCTTTTGGACAGTCTCAGCCCCGGAACCTTCCAGCTCCCTATTCCCTAGGGCAGAAGGCGACAATCTCTCCCCTCTCCGGCTTTGTTGGTATCCGTTTTAGCCTCCCCCCCCCCCTTTTTTTTTTTTTTTTTTTTTTTTGTCCTAGTGCCTAACCATTTCCCTTGATCTTTTTCAAAACTTCCTCCAGGGGGCCGGGAGGAAAGTTCCATCCCCTTTCCTTGCAGCCGGAAGGGGGAAACCCCCCAAAAAGTATAGCTGTCCCTTTAAGGGGCCCATGTGGTGGGAAGAACAGCTACATTCCTACCCCAGTAGGGCTGCTGTCCCGACACGCCGAAGAGGCTACAAATAACCTTCTAGGAGAGAGCCCGGGAGGGGGAGAGCCCAAAGCTAAGAGGAACGTGGGTCGGCCAGGCTACCACTTCTCAGAAAGAGCTCAATCGGCGTTAGAGAGGACTTGGAAAAAGTCACTGAAAACCCACGGGCAGTTTAAATAACAGATACGAAAACTCCGTTTTGGAATCTGGAGGTAAAACGATCTTTAAAACAAGTGCCCAGGCAAGTTCCGAAATCTGCACAGTTTCCACACGACCTCCGCTACGCTAAAGAAAGAAGCGGTGCAAGGCCAGGGTCTGCAGACCCCTCGGTTAGGAACCCCACCCCCTCATCCAGGCAGCGAGGAGAACTAGAAGATTCGGATCTCCCCCGCATTGAAGAGCGGTGGGTGAAAGAGTTGGGGCTCAGAAATCAAAGTTCTTTGATCTTGGGGCACAAACTTAGAGGCAGCTGCTCTATCACGGGGTGCACCCGGTGGTAAGCGGCTGCGGAGAAGCAGATTCCACTGAAACCCTAACCAAACTCCAACAGTTTCGTACGGGCACCGAACACGTTATTAATAAGGAGCAGATGAAGCGGCAGTCCTGCTGCCATCCACCCAGCTCCCCCGAGGCCAAGGCCCCACCGCGCGGGCCGAGAGGCTGCCTTCGGAGGTTCAGCAACACTCGCCCCCTGCCCGCTGCCCCGGCCAGGACGGATCTGCGGGAGTCTCCCAGCGGTTTCTTCCCAATGTTCCTCCTCAGTCCCTTTTCCAAACCTCTCCCCCACCCCTCCCCTGGGGAGGATCCGGGGCAGGAAGCTGATTGGCCGCAGCCAGGAGAGGGAACCCAAAACACCACTAAGGGGAGATGCTGCGAGCAAGCAGTGCCCAAAGACCCTCGGTGAGAGCCAGGTCTGGGGGAATCTCTCCCGAGTAGAGGAATTCCTGGTGCCTAGGTACTCAGATTCCACTGAGGCCTCTCTCCGCCACCCACCCGAGACCCCCAGCCCCTGGAAGGAGAGCTATTCACAATTTATGGGTTCAGCGACCGTCCTCCCCGCCTCCCTTTCTTTGCACACGTTCATTCGCACCAAGGACACAGAGACCCTGGCTTAACCTGCAAGGGAAGCAGCCCCCAGCTCTTTAAAGAGCAGCTAGGAAGACAAGCGAGCACCTCTGATCTTATGCCACCCGGCCCAGGAGCCCCAGGGAGCTCCTCCACCACTGTCCCCTCTCGCGCTTGAGGAGCTGGGGAGCTCCTGGTCCCATCCCCAGCATGCAATTTCAGGGCCACTGCTTGGAGTGCGAGCGAGGCCCCAGCCTGCGCCCTTCGGCTCCCGAGAGGTGAGTCCTGCAGCTGCCGGACCCAGGGACAAACTTTCCCGGTGGGCCGGTCGGCGCGGGCGCGGCGACGCCGCTTACCGTGTGCACAGAGCAGGGCGCCAACCAGCAGCGCGCCCCACGGCCGCCTCATGGTGCCGCGGCCGCCGCCGGCGCTCCCTGCAGGCCGGGGGTCCCGCCGACTCCCGCGGGACGGCAAGGCGGAGGGGGTCAGCGGAGGGTCCCGGGAAGGAAGCGTCCCGGGTCCACCGCGGCCCGCGCGCCCCGCAAGTCGCCCTCGGGCCGCTGCTGCCTCCAGTGCTGCTAGACCGAAGCAGCCCCGCCAGGGGACCAGGAGGGGGTGTCCCGGGCCCTGCCGCCCCGCCCCCCGCGCCGCAGCCCCCGCCACCGCCACCGCGCCTGGTCCCGCCTCCAACGCTGGCCCGGCCCCTTCCCGCCCTCGGCTCCCGCCCCCCGGTCCTCAGACCCCACCCGCGGGTACCTCTTGCTTGGGCCCCTCTCCTCCTCAAGCCACCCCCACATTCCTAGCCGTCGAGAGAGTCTTTCTCTGTCCCCATTACTACTGCTCAGATGTCCCTAACTTAAAAGAAAAAAAAAAAGAAATCATCCTAGACACAACTCTTAGACTCTGTTCACCCTAACTCCACGCCAGGGAGGAGCACCCGAACTGACCCAAGTCGCCTGGACGTGACCCCAGCCCCCTACCGGCCCCAAGTCCAGACTTTATTGATGTCCCAGAATACGCGAGGCTTGCCAATGCATAATCCTCTCGGTCTTTATTGACATCAAACAGGGGCCATCAGGGGGCCCGTCAGACTCTATTTTAACTAGCATTCTCACTGTCAAAATTCCTTTTCTGAGATTTTCTACTTGCACCCCCGCCCTCTCCCGGTCTAGGCAGTGTTGTTCTAGGGCTAAATAATTCCGCGACCTCCCCTTTTCATTTACTCATTTCCTGAGGTGGTTGTCTGGGTCCTGTCGCCCCAGCTCAGACGTCCAGATTTGGCCCAGACAGAGTTAGTTCCTCCTCGCTGTCTTTGTAAATCAATGTTGTTAGCCTTTTCACCTTCTTTGACTTTCTGATCTTGGCAAGGAAGGGAGGGGGTAAGGAAATAAGTCCTTACTTAGAATTGCACTCCCCCAAGTCCTCGGCCTTCTTCCAGCTTCTGTCTGCAGGACCTTTCAGCAATATAACATTTGGGTTGCCACATAAATTGTAAACTCCTCTCAAGTCTTAGCTTTGTGACCCATCCCTCTCCTTAATGTGTATTAACAATATGGATGAATTTTGCCACCTTCAAGTTTTCTAGGTTGGATCTCGTTTTGTTACTTTTGCCCAAGTCCCCAACTTTCTTAAGGCCAAGTTATCACTTTTCCCTCCAAGCTGATATGCCAGTGTTTCCTGGTTTTGGATCATCTGTGGATTTAATTAAATCACTTTCCTATCACCATAAAAAGTGCCAGAAAGGCCCAAATACCCCCAAGTGAGCTGAAAGGAATTTGGTATAGTGCAAAGTAGATATTAGGATATTTCTCAAAACGGATGGGTTGACATTTCATCCTTACTTGTTTTCAAAATTTCAAGGCTTTCGCTCCAAATTACCGTGTTTGACCAAAGCTAACAGCCATACATTGTGACAGTTACAACAACAAAAGTGATGTTAACTCTTTCTTAGTGAGTACCTTTCCATACTGTTTTGCCTGAAATTTTTATCCAGATGCAATGTGGTTGAATTAGCATCACCATGGTAACCAATACAGTGGCATTTTCTGAGTGTGTAGTTCTTCTTGCTGACTGAAGGCGGCAGTAGAGTCAGGCCGGGTTTGCATGATGTTAGTGATTGGGAAAAACAGTGGACCTGTCTATCCCACATCAGTCACCTTAGCCTAAAATCCAAGGAGTGAAAATGGAATGTAATTCCTCAGCCTCCTCTTCCTTTCTGATGCAGTTCTTGGTTGTTCTTAGGGTTTCAATATAGGCTGCTTATAAAGACTTGCTTTTAAACCTATTGAGAAAGACCTTGTGATTCTGGACACCATATTTTGTTCCAAATGAAAACTAGGGACATGTGCTATACTGAATACATTTGTCCCAAAAAATCCAGGACAGGCAGTCCCCATGCTTTCAATGTCAGGGGATTAAGAATTTATAAACAGTTTCCACTCTGTAGGCAAAGGACAGGTTCCTTTCCAGAGGCATGATTTGTGTTATTTTTCTGGGATTGGAGAGGAAGGAGGAGGCTGTCTGTCCCTGTCTGACTCAGGCAAGAGGGACTATGCTTTCTGTGTGCATCCCAAGTTCTTCTGCATGGTTCAGGACAGTTCTGGTGCATAGTGCCATCCTTGGCTGCTGTGAGTCACTGGGAATATCAATGGGTAGAAACTAACTTTGTGCAAAGTCCCTGCCTGGGTCACCCCCTAGAGTGAGTTAAGTCTTGGCTGTCAGAAATTGCTCTTGTGCCAGGAGAACTAAGCCATATTTATTTTTACCAGGCCTCTCAGACTTTCTTGTTTGGAGTGAGAGATCCTGAAAAGCATGCCAGAATAGGCTGTTTGTCTCCCTTTTATTGTCCTCTGGGACATGCCCCTAGAAAAGTTGTAGGGGACTGCCAATTCCCGAGGGGTCTCAGAAGCATTGGTTTCCTCAGAAACACCCCCCTTTCCTTCATCCTAAGACAGTCCAGGGAGCCGAACTTCCAAGATCAGAATATTGCCCTGACCATCACTAATGGCCCTTTCAAAGGAAACACAGGGAGCACTATGGAAATAGATAGAAATGGGCATGATTTGGACCTAACTAGGTTGATAGAATTCTCTTGTAACCCAGGCATCAATCAACAACTGGAATTTCCAAATGTAATTCTTCTATAAAAGAAAAAGGCCTGAAGTTTCCCACTTTAAAACAGTTGTTCTCAATCAGGAGTGATTTTTTTCAGGCCTGGGGCAATACTTGAAGACATTTTTAAGAGTAGGTACTACTGGAATCTGGTGGGTAAAGGCCCAGGATGCTGCTAAACATTCTATAATGAAGAGGACACCCCACACACACATTCAAAGAACTACCCAGTCCAAAATATTAATAGCAATGAGATTAAGAAACTGAAAGATTAAGAACATGAGTCTGCAAAAAATTGCTCTATCTTCTCTCTGAACTCACTTTCTTGTTGGAGGTAATGCAAATTCAGGGGAGGAGTACTTAAAACTTTCCAAGAGAAAACAGACAGCTAAGGGAGTCCTTCACCTCTCTGGTACAGGGAGGCATATTTTCAGAATTCATTCACTCGGCGACTGTTCATTAAAGGTATTTTGCACCAGGCACTCTGGAGGAAGTGATGAGCAGATTTATTGGATCCCTGAAACTTCTAATCTGATGGTTGCAGGGAGCTGCAAATATGCAGAGCCATTAAAAGAATGATCCCACAAACAAATTTAAAGTTACAAATAATAGAAATGTTGAAAGAAAAGTACAGGGCAGGGTCCTATGAAAAGAGAGACTTAATTTAGATTGGGAGATTTGATTTGAGGAAGGCCTGTCAGAGGTGCTGACTCTTAAGCTGAGTTAGAATCATCAGGGAAGTTGGGGATGTGACTCCCTGGTACCACATTTGCCCAGCCTGCATGAGGCCCTGGGTTGGAGCCCCAGCACCACAAGAAGAAGAAAAAAAGTCCATTGGGCTAAGGGTGGATGGGTGGGTCTTCCAGGCAGAAGGAACAGTATGTGCAGAGGCCCTGAAGGACTTATGAAAGGTATCACTAACTTTTAGCAATGGGTGTGCTCTTGCCTAGGTTCTGAGGGCTTCTACTAGAGACTAGAAACGATGACATCCTCAGGCAAGAGTCTGTTTTGCAAATACTCCATACCACCATTTCTAGTGCCAGAATTCTACATGTTTCAACTCAGTGGTGGTACCGAAGTCAAGATCTGGGGCGTGTAGCTGATTCTGTTCCCTGGCCTAAATTGGGGCACACCCTGAAAGGTGGGGCTTTCTAGTATATTTTTATCTCCTGAAAGCTTGATATTTACACATCTGGCACAGATAAATAGAGCCTTTGCAGCAAATAGCTCATTTATCTTGCTTATTGCAGCAGCAAAGATAAATTGAGAATGGTGGATAAACAAATGATTAATAAATACTGATTTAATAATAAATATATATAATAACCAATACTAACTGTGAATCAAGTATCCATGTAGATGACTTCTTTTTCCACAATTTGTAATTTGTTCTCTACCCAGCCACCAAAGTCACTTCTTTAAAAATATAAGAAAGGCTTGAAACCTTCCAATGACTTCCTGTTATTCTTAGAATACAAATATTTACTTCTTGCCTGGCCTTTAAGGTTCTTTGTGATCTGAACTTGGTCTCCTTTTGCAGTTTTTCCCTTACTCATTCTGCTCTAGCCATGCTGTTATTCTTTCAGCTCTGCAGCATGCTATCATTTCTGTCTTACAACTTGTGCATGTGCCAAGTACCTAGAATGCTGTCTCTCTAGATCCTGCCTCTGGTCAGTCTGAGCTCAATATCACAACCTCAGAGAAGCCTCAAGCTTACCACCCTGAATGTGTCTGGTACTCACTGCCTTTACCTTATTTGATTTTTTCTATAATATTTATCATTTGAAATAATCTTGTTTGTTGTTACATGTTTATTGTTTACCTCCCAACCACTAGATAATGAGCTCCAGTGGAGTGGGGATTCTTATTTATTTAGCCTCTAGTACCTTAAAATTGTGCCTGCCGTGTTCCTCAATAAACTTTTGTTAAATCAGTAAAAACCAGAGGCTGGGGTTGTGGCTCAGTGGTAGAGCTCTTGCCTTAGCATGTGTGAGGCACTGGGTTTGATCCTCAGCACCACATATAAATAAATGAAT
Organism: Glaucomys volans; assembly: GCA_020662805.1. Classification (NCBI taxonomy): domain Eukaryota; kingdom Metazoa; phylum Chordata; class Mammalia; order Rodentia; family Sciuridae; genus Glaucomys; species Glaucomys volans. The sequence goes on from JAJEJO010001534.1 coordinate 193,057, forward strand.
AAATAAAGGTCTATCAACATAAAAAAAAAATTTTTTTTTTAAATCAGTAAAAACCAGAGTGCTAGGGTTGGGGAAATGCAAAGATTATTAAGGTAGGGTCCCTAACACTAAGAAGCTCTGATCTGCTGGAAAAGAAGACTTGAAAAGCAATGATAGTGATAGAAGTATGTACAAAGAACTGTAGAGACAGGTGAAAGAGGACCCATAAGTTTGAGGTAGTTGGGCCTTGAAGGTGGAAAACATTTCACTATGTGAAGAAAGGAGAAAATGGAAGAGGAGGCATATTCCAGATATATTGAATGCCACAAGCAAAGACCCAATGTCTCAAAAACAGCTGCCACGTTCAAAGAAAGACCAATAGTTTTATGTGTCTAGAACAATGTAGAGCAGTTGGGGAAAACAGAAAGGGGAGTTCTTCTTTTTTTTTTTGGAACCAGGGATTGAACTCAGGGGTATTTGGCCACCGAGTCACATCCCCAGCCCTATTTTATTTAGAGACAGGGTCTCACTGAGTTGCTTAGGGCCTCGCTAAGTTGCTGAGGCTGGCTTTGACCTTGTGATCCTCCTGCCTCACCCTCCCGAGTTGCTGGGATTATAGGCATGAGCTACCACGTGCGGCTAAGGGGAGCTCTTAATAGCCAACTATTGCTGAAAATGGTTTCTTTCCTTTGAAAATGGTTTCTTTTTTCCCCTTTTAAGAATAATTTTATTTATTTATTTATATTTTTAGGTGGTGCTGAGGATTGAACCCACTGCCTCACATGTGCTAGGTAAGCACTCTACCACTGAGCCACAAGCCCAGCCCTTTTTACTGTTTATTTTGAGACAAGATCTGGCTAAGCTGCTTAGGGCCTAGCTAAATTGCTGAGGCTGGCTTTGAACTTGAAATCCTCCTGCCTCAGCCTCCCAAGCTGCTAGGATTATAGACGTGCACCATTGTGCCCAGCGCTGAATTAAATGGTGTCTGGATTAAATGTTCTTATTTACTTTTAAATCTGTTTATTCAAGGTACATTTACTGAGTTCTTATAACTCAGTAAATGGGAGGGATTGTATTATTCTTTTTTTTTTTTTTTTTTTTATCAACCCGGCTTGAACTCAGGGACACTTGGCCACTGAGCCACATCCCCAGCCCTATTTTGTATTTTATTTAGAGACAGGGTCTCACTGAGTTGCTTAGGGCCTCGTTAAGTTGCTGAGGCTGGCTTTGAACTCGAGATCCTCCTGACTTAGCCTCCCAAGTCACTTGGATTACAGCCCCGCAGGATTGTATTATTCTTACTTTGGAAATTCATCTTTCTGTTTTTCTGTACCTCTGGCTTTAAACAATTGGGATAATACTTTCCCAAGGAGAGAGAGGGATGTTAACAACAGGTTTTCTTGAACTGATATTTAAATTTTTATTCAGTTAAGAAAAGTTTAATAAGTTAATTTAAATGTTCTTAAGGAAATGTCCCTCAAAGACCAAAAGAACTGCAAAGTCAGGACAGAGCCTATAGCCTATCAAGTCTAGGTTTATGCCTCTGATGATGTCCCTAATAGGCATGTCATGGGAAGTAGAGTTGCTCTCCAATGTCCCCCTCAAAACCACAGGAGTATAACATGCTTCATACTGATTTCTTTCAGGGACTATATGGCCCCTGGACTTAACTAAACTAATATTGAAGTTTTGAATTGTGAATTTTTTGACAAGTCCCTTAAATTTGCTACTGTCAATATATATCATTTTCAAAAATAATTGTCTTACATTTACCAATTTCAAGTTTAAATTATTCATCTTCATCCTGACTCTCAATAAATATTTATTTGTCTTTCTGGGCAGGAGGAAGTTAATGACCGCAAATAAAATATGTTCCCTGGCTGGGCACAGTGGCACAGGCCTGTAACCCCAGTGGCTCAAGAGGCTGAGGCAGGAGGATCTCAAGTTCAAAGCCAGCCTCAGCAAAAGCAAGGCACTTTACCCTATGTATATGTAAGATTACATGAATCATGTGAATCTACATTGTGTACTACCATAGAAATGAAAAGTTTGTACCCCCCCAAAAAAAGATCTATTTTAAATCATTAATAAAAGCATACTCAAAAAAAGAAAAGCATAAGCAATTCAATAAAAGACATGAGCAAAAAAAAAAAGCAAGGTGCTAAGCAACTCAGTGAGACACTAAGAGCTGGAGATGTGGCTCAGTGGTCGAGTATCCCTGAGTTCAATCCCCAGTAGCACCCCCCCAAAAAAAAACAACAAAAATCATACTTACAGTCCATGAGAATAGACACTATGGTAAATGAATAAATATATAATAAAATAAACACTAAAATACAGGTACACATCAGGTGGTAACTGACTCCTTGGGAATTTGGATAAGGCTTCATGAAGCTGGTGATATTAGTGTGGATCTTATAGAGTGTATAGTTTACAAGGCAGAAAAATGGGGTTGGGGAGCTTATGCCAAAGCACGGGAGTGTGAAAGAACTTCTTGTGTTTGGGGATATGGAATAGGACAGTGCGTCTGGAGTATTAAGTCTTCAAGGAGGAGTGAGGAGCAAGATGACTGGAAAAGAAGATCGGAACCAAACTGTGAAGGGATTTATATGTCTGCATGTCAAGGAGTTTCACTTCTTCCTAGTAATGGTGACTTAGCAACACTTTTAAAGTGTGGAAGTAAGGGGCACATTTGAATTTTAGAACAATTAACTCTTGGAACAATATAGAGAATAGCTTGGGGGAGAAAAAAACACCATGACTCCAATGTTTGTCCTAATATTCTGGAATTGGGGACTGCCAGTTCATAACCTAAGTCGACCTACTGATTTTTGATGTATTCCCTCTTATTCTCTTGAACTGAGTTTCATGTTTACATGCAGCTTTGTCTCTGAGCCTTTTGCTGAGTTACTTGATATTTGGTGGTAAGGGGGGCATTTTTAAAATATGGTGGTCTGTCACACACAGTATGAGATGGAGGAATGATATATCATTGTTTTCTGATTTTTAAAAACTATTTTTTGTTTCAGTTATAGATGGATACAATACCTTTATTTTACTTATTTTTTATTGGTGCTGAAGAGTGAACCCAGTGCTTCACATGTGCAAGGCAAGCGCTCTACCATCGAGCTACAATCCCAGCTCTCTGATTGTTTTTTTTTTAACCTTTATTTTATTTATTTATTTATTTATTTATTTATTTATTTATTTATTTATTTAATGTGATGCTGGGGATCAAACCCAGTGTCTCATGCATACTAGGCAAACCCTAACCCACTAAGCCCCCACCTCAGCCCTCTCTGATTGTTTTTTTTTTTTGGAACCAGGGATTGAACTCAGGGACACTCGGCCACTGAGCCACATCCCCAGCCCTATTTTGCATTTTATTTAGAGACAGGGTCTCACTGAGTTGCTTAGGGCCTCACTAAGTTGCTGAGGCTGACTTTGAACTTGGGATCCTCCTGACTCAGCCTCCCGAGTTGCTAGGATTACAGGTGTGCGCCACCATGCTGGGCCTGATTGTTTTTTTAAAAATATTTTTTAGTTGTAGATGGCCATAATGCCTTTATTTTGTTTATTTGTTTTTATGTGCTGAGGATCAAACCCATTGCCTCACACATGCTAGGCAAGCGCATTACCACTGAGCTACAACCCCAGTCCTCTGATTTTTTTTCTTTTTTTAGATGTAGGTGGGCCCAACACCTTTATTTTATTTTTTATGTGGTGCTGAGGATTGAACCCAGGGCCTCACACGTGCTAGGTGGGTGCTCTACCACTGAACCACAACCCCAGCCCCTCTGATTGGTTTTTGATGCTTGCATTTTCTTTCTTTCTGGGTCTAGCTAAGTTGCTTAGGGCCTTTCTAAATTGCTGAGGCTGGCTTTGAATTCTCAATCCTCGTTCCTCAGCCTCTTGCCCCCCTGGGATTACAGGAGTGAGCCATCACACCTGGTGATACCTTATTTATTTATTTATTTATTTATTTATTTTTGAGATGGGGGTCTCACTTATATTGTGTAGGCTGGTCTTGGAACTCCTAAGCTCAAGGAATCCTCCTGTCTCAGTCTCCAGTGTAGCTGGATCTACAGACATGCACCACCACACCCGGCTGATGCCTTCTGTTTCCTTGACTTTTTTGTTTATAATTAATTTGTTTTATGAATTGGTTGCTGTGAGACAACCATAAGTCCTATGGATTGGATGGCCTTTGTTTTTCTAGACTTTTAATCTAGAAGGAAGCAAATTCACTTAACAGCCATTTATTGTATACCTGCCCTCTGCCTGATACTGTGCATGGTCCTAGAAATTTAAAGATGAATGAAGACAGTTTCTGCCCCCAAGAAACTCACAAGTAGGAGAGTTCAAAGAATGAGTGTATATATGTGTGTGTGTGTATATATCTATGTCTATTATGTATGTGTGTATGTGTGTGTGTGTGTGTGTGTGTGTATATATATATATATATATATATATATATATATATATATTGGTATTGGGGATTGAACCCAGGGGCACTTAACCACTGAGCCACATCCCCATTCCCAGACCTTTTTATTTTTTATTTAGAGACAGGATTTTGTTAAGGTGCTTAGGGCCTTACTAAGTTGCTGAGGCTGGCTTTGAATTTGTGATCCTCCTGTCTCAGCCTCCCAGACTGCTGGGATTACAGGCATGCACCACTGCACCCAGCTCAAAGAATAATTTTTTAAAAGACATAAATACTTTTAAAAGTGTGTACTCTAGGATAGGAGAAGACAACTAATTTTTGCAGGCTATTAAGAATCAGAAAATCACCAGGCACAGTGGTGCATGCCTATAGTCCCAGCGACTCAGGTGGCTAAGGCAGGAGAATCGTGAATTCAAAATCAACCTCAGCAACAGCCAGGCCCTAAGCAACTCAATGAGACCCTGTCTCTAAATAAAATATAAAATAGGGCCAGGGATGTAATTGAGTGCCCCTGAGTTCAATCCCCCATACTCCCTCACCCCCCCAAAAAATCAGCCTCAACAGCTTAGTGAGGCTCTAGAAACTTAACAAAACTCTGTCTCTAAATAAAAAATAGAAAGGGCTGGGGATGTGGCTCAATGGTTAACTCCTCCCTAGGTTTAATCCCTGGTACAAAAAAAAAGAAGAAGAAAAGAAAAAAAAAATCAGAAAATCTTCCACCTTTTCAAATTATATGGATGTTTAATTCCCAATTTTTTGCAGCCTTTGAAAATAAGAAATAACAAGAAGGTACAAGTCTGTAATTGCCTTTGAGCTCCAGTTCAATTTAAACCATGTCCTCCTCTTAACCACTTTCTTTACTGTCCAAGAATTTGTGAATATTTCTCTTTATTTGCAAATGTTCCCAAAGCTTGGTCTGTTGATTTGTGGCAGTTCAAAATAACTTTTCTGTAGGTAGCATTTTTAATTTGAACATGTTTAATTCCAGACAATGGCATCACACTTAGTTTCTATTTTGCTCTTGTGGAAGATAAGTCTTTTAAGAGCCTCATAGCTCAGCATGAATTTCATGACCTGCATTTCTTAGTAGCTACTTTGCCTTTAGCATCTTTTCTGCTTGATGAGTTGATAAAAGCGTGTCCTAGTTTCTTCAACCTGTTTTGTAACAGTAATTGGGTCTGCATTTATTCTTTCCTTATTGCTTCCTTGAGGTTTAAAATCTATTTAGTATATTCATGATTAGTTTTTTGTAGTGTTCAATTCCAGGGAGGATTTTCATCTCTGTCAATCTCTAATAGGCCCTCTATAACACCTGAGATGTCTATTAATTTTCTCTTTATAAAATCAGAAATTAGAATCTGATAATGACATATCAGCAAATCCACTGTCTTGTGGGTGTTTCCCCATTGTTCTGAGTATGATGCTTCCATTCTTTATGCTGTACTGCTTGCCTTTAACATCTCACATTCCATTTTTGATCAATTTCATATCACTTGTTTCTTTCCTGGATTGTGGCACTGTCTTCTGACTTATTTATCTGCTTTGGTGACTATTGTTTTGATAAGTGTTTTTAGAAATATGACATTTTAGGAAGCTAAAAAATTGATTTAAACTGAAGGCTGACTTTTTTTCTCTCATTAACATTCAACAATATCACAAAAATATACATGACTTGAACTCATATACATGTCCATTCTTCTTAAGACTGATGTGTATATTTTACTGAAAAAATGTCCTCTACCGCTGATGTGTTGCCAAAATCGATTTTTATGTAATCTGTGACCAAAGAGAAATCTGAAAGTATGGCTTCTTCTAGAAACAACAAACACTACCTGGGAAATCATCACATCTACCTAAAAAATATTTTAAAAATTTTCATGCCACTCGTGTATTGTTTATTTTCAGGTTATAATACATGCCCATTAGAGAAAAAATTAAGAACATAGAAAAACATATGGGCTGAGGTTGTGGCTCAGTGGTGGAGTGCTTGCCTGGCATGTGTGAGGCACTGAGTTCGATTCTCAGCACCAAGTTAAATAAATAAATAAATAAATAAATAAATAAATAAATAAATGATTTTTAAAAAAAAGAATATAGAAAAACATAAAGAGAAATGCAGCCAGTAATTCTGCCACCAGGAAAACCACCTGTTATTTCTACGAAACCCCAAATTTTCTTGAAGCCTTAATCTAGCAACCTCTTTCCCTTTTCTAAGTCCTCCTCCTCAATAGACTGTTCAGAACATTCAAAGTGGAAGACTGACTTTAAATACAAGGGTCTTCAGGATTTTTATGGAAGGGATAGAACTGTAGGAAAAACCTACAAATTGGTCCAGAGATGACATCTTGTTCTTATTTAGCTTTCTTTGAGTCATTAACAGTCGGGCGCCACTGGTGCTGAAACTTATCATTATTATAACCGCAAATGGGTTAATGCCCAAACAAAGCTATATTCTTGAGGCTGGTTCCCAGCTTTACCACACAGACCCCAGTAGCAGCACCCTCCATGTCTCAGGATAATGCTTCACACATAAGAGTATGTCAGATGTTCAGCCCAGACTTGAAATTCTCTTCTTTTATCTGGGAGCTTCCAGCTCCCAACAGGACAGAGCAAAAGGAAAAAATAAATAAATAAATATCAAGCCAACAAACCCTAAAAAAGAGACTGTGTGGTTTAGTGGTCAGACCACTAGCCTGGATGTTGGGATTGCTGAGATCCTGTTCCAGCTCTCCTGCTAACTGGATGGATGGTACTAGACAAGTCACTCTTGTGACTCATGCCTCAGTTTCTCTACTTAGAAAGGGAGAAGTGCCTTACGTTGTTTTCATGAAGACATATGAAATTATCTGCAAATACCTTCAGGCTGTTTGGGAATAAAGTAAAAATATCTACCTTAATAATTACTATCCTACTATTTTATTAATATTACAGTAAAAAGCCACAGGTATGAAGCTTATGAAACTCCTACCCTCAAGCTGCATGGGGCGGGGAGTGGTGGACCTGGGTAGGGAGAAGGCAAAAAAATAATTTTTTTAAATCAAATTTGCAGGGCTTTTCATCAAATACCAACTTAGTAAATGTATTACCTCACAATACTAAACACTGCTCCTAGTTTGGCTTTGTCCCTTCTTCCTTACCACATCCAAAGTCAGAGTGACTCACAGGACCCTAGAATTGAGACACATATACAATTTTAAGGGAAAGGGAGAATTAGGAGGTTTGAGGCTCCTTGCTGGAGAAGGCTAAGAATAGGACACTCAGAATACAAAGAGAAGAACCTTCTCTTTCCTTCTCCTCCCAGTGTAGGTGGTCTATTGGTTTCCCAATCCTTTTGATGGCATGATTTTTGTTTTCTTTCTCTCTTTTTCATGAAACCTCACCTTGTTGGAGGGGGAGGACACATACTAAAAAAGTAAGGACAGAGTGGTTTCTCTGCTAGATTTGAACTGTGACAATTGCTACAGATCTCTGACCTGTTATTAGGAATGGAAAGGAGCAGAAAAAGAAATATCTGGGAACTTGAAAACTAGTGAATATGCTCTCCTTTTAAAGAAGAAGTAAGCAATTGGGCATATGAAGAAAAAAATCAAACACATTCTTCCTTTCTGCACCCTTCATCTCAAGAAGTTAAGTGTTTTGGTAGAAAAAAAGGAAAGATACTTAGGAAAAGCATAAAATAATTAGGGATGGGAGTAGAAGGAGGAACTAAAAGAGGAATTTGAAAGGAAATGGCAATTGATTTACTGAATACTTAATGAGCGCCTTTTGTGTGTCTAGTACTGTTGTAGGCTAAAAGACACATCCCTAACTACAAGAAACAGCCAAAATATAATATGCACGTGAAAGCACTTTGTAGCAATTTAAGACAGTAAATGCTAAGGAGATAAAAATAGGTAATGAGACTGTTTATGGGAGTTCATGAGTGGAAATTACTGTGAGTTAGGGTAACAGCTGTATAAACAGGAATAGTAAGGAAATCCAGAAATTGCGGATATGGACGGCTGACATCAATTCTTCGACATCAGGAAAATGACAGATTCAAAGGATTCTCCCCCTCAGATTCTTCTAAAACCAAGTCCGCAAGAACGAGTCCAGCGAAACCTCGGCCGCCGCGAAGCGACTGCTTGAGGAACTTGCGTGGCGGACTCTGCGTTGCGATCCGGAGACTATTGTAGTTACACCCCCTCCGCCTCTCCTCCCGCCCCCAGCCACGGGTGCCATGGCAACAGAGAGAGATTGCAACCTGGGTTCCGGAAGCCGGAGAGCTGGAGCCTGGAAGCTGCCCGGGTCAAAGGATGCTGAGTCCCGAGCGCCTTGCCCTACCCGACTACGAGTATCTGGGTAGGAGCTTCCTTCAACTTCGGGGAAGGAAAGTGATGACGAGTTAGGCCAGGGTGTGGGGAGGAGGCGGGGTCTGAGTGGGAACCCGTCCGTCTGGGTGGGATGGGAAGGGGCGGAGAGCCTGGGGTTCCAGGGCCTGAGCGTGTAATGTAAGGCCTAGCGGGGAGGAAAAATAGCATCTGGGGAGTAAAGAATGTCTGAAGTGTACGGGCTGGATTGTGTTCAGAGAAGGACATGTTGGCGTTCAGAATTTGGGGCCCTGTTGGGGTATTATTGATCTGTTGGTAGTGGACTAAGTAACCTTGGAACCTGAAGTGCCCAGTCAGTGATTCCGTGATTAATCATTTTATCCTTACAGCGGCAGCTAAAAATTGTAGCTTTTCTTTTACATTAGGCATTATGCTCAGTATTTTACATGCAGTGTTCTTTGAATCTTTCCAACAGCCTTAGGGGAAATGACTGTGTTTTCTTCCATTTTGCAGATGGTGAAATTAAGGCTGAAGAGGTAACTTGCACAAATGAGACCACACAGCTAGAAACGGTAGTACTAAGATCAGAACCTGATTTGCCTATTGCAGAACTAGACTCTCCACTTAACTCTTGAGCTAAGGCTGTAGTTGCAGTACCGTGCTTTAGCACATTAAGTATAAAGCATTTACTGCCTGAAACCCCCACACACTGTCGTACATACATATATATGCACAGACATGCATTTTTCAAATTCATAGACTTAAATTTTAGAAGAGCTTTAAACTTCCAGAAAATTGAGCAGATAGTAGAGGTTCTTTGTACTCCCCTCTCAGTTTCTCCTATTACTAACATCTTGCATTAGTGTAGTACATTTGTTACAGTTGATAAACTGATATTGATACATTATTATTAACAGAAGCTTATAGTTTATGTTGGGCTTCATTCTTTGTATTGTGAGTTCCATGGGTTTTGACAAATTCATAATGTCATGTATTCACCATTACAGTATAAGACAGAATAGTTTTGTTGCCCCTAAGAGTCCTCTGTGCTTCACTTGTTCATCCCTTTCCCTGTCCCCATCCCTTGGCGACCACCGATCATCTTACTATCTCTAAAGTTTTGCCTCTTCCAGAATGTCATATTTTGGAGTTCTGCAGTGTGTAAAGTCTTCAGATGGGCTTCTTTCTCTTACCAACAGACACTTAAAGTTTCTCTGTGTTTTTTTTTTATTTGTTTGTTTTTTGTGGCTTGATAGCTTATTTCTTTGTGACGCTGAATAATATTCCATTGTATGCATGTACCATGCACATTTATTAACGAAAAACAATGCTGGCTAAAATTTTTGAATTGGTAATATGGAAATGATTTTTAAAAATCACAGCCAGTTGCTCCGGCACGAACCTGTAATCCCAGTTAATCAGGAGGCTGAGGCAGGAGGAGCTCAAGTTCAAGGCTAACCTTGGCAACTTACTGAGATCCTGTCTCAAGATAAAAAATAGGACCAGGAATGAAGCTCAATGGTGTAGTGCTCCTAGGTTCAACCCCTAGCACCCATCCCAGTGTATATAGTAAAGAGTCTCCTCCAGCCCCTTTCCTCCAGTTGGCCGTGTTTTTAGCCATTCTCAGACACCCTAACCCCTCAGGTAAACACTATTGTTGGTTTCTTATGTATCTCTCTAACTTTCTAGAGTTTATTATGTGCATAAGGGAGCATATAGTGCCTACTTTGAAAATATGTCTCAGAGTTATTTTTATATCAGTGGAGAGCTTCTTTGTGTTTTTATTTTATTTATTTTTAAAATTTTTTTTAGTTGTAGATGGACACAATACCTTCATTTATTCATTTTTATGTGGTGCCGAGGATTGAAACCAAAGCCTCACACATGATAGGCAAGTGCTCTACCACTGAGCTACAACCCCAGCCCCTTCCTTGTTTTTTTAAATTTATTTTTAGTTACACAGTATTTAAATAATTTATTTAACTAATTCCTCATTGGTAGATAATGAATTTGTTTTTATCCTTTTGCCATTACTAAAAATGCCTCAATGAATAACCTGCAATTTTGTTTCTTTGTAAGTGTGTCTACCAGAATAAATTTCACAAAGTGGAGTTGGTAGGTCAAGTGCAATACATTTGAAATATTTATATTGTCAATTTGCCTTCTACAGGGGTTGTACCATTTTATACTGCCACTAACAATGTAAGTTAATGCCTTCTTCCCCACAATCTTGCCAGTGAAACAGATAAAACTTTGGAATTTATTTTCAATCTGTTAAGTGACATATTCAGGGTAGAAATAATGTTCATTGCTTTTTTGAAGTTGAATGTTTTTTCATCAAGTTTAAGGGCTACTTGGTCTTTGAAAGATTCATATACACGATGTGTATATACATAAACACATTGAGAGAGAGGTGAAGGGAGAGAGAGCTTGAGAGTGATTGCGTCTATTAATCAGCAAAATGGGAATAGTTAATGTCACAGATACTTTTGCATCCAATGCATAACAGTATCAGTGTCTAGCAATACTTAGACTTTTGCTAAAGATGTACTGTATTTAATCTCCTTTACCCAGAACTCAGTGAACCTGTGAAATATTTGAAAAATCTAGTACATTGTTTAGTTCCTTGGGTGTTTGCTGTTTGAGTGACATGTCTCAGAGACTTGGCGTATTTGATATACTGGTACTTTGGTAAGAAGAAATTGGTGGTTTTTTTCCTAGGTGGCTTAGGCAGAAGACTAAATCAGTGGCAATGTTGATAATGAATCTACAAAGAGATTCAGTCTTAGGTTGGTTGAAAAAGCTTCTGTGTTCATGGAGTTCAACCATCCACCTAACAATTAAATCCTTTAAAAAGGCAGTTGAGTTTCAAGTGTCTTAACTCCCTGTCCTAACCATCAGGGCATCATTGTGCCCTGAGCAGAGTAGTGCTACTTGCTGGCTCCCTCATGGTTCATCAGATCAGACACTTCAGCTGAACTGCATTGTTTTTAGTTGAGAACAACCCTTGCCTGTTACAATTTGGTTTCTCTTAGAGGCATACTGTTTTGAAACATTCACCCTCAATTTAGTGACCATTTGAAACCATTCCCTAAACCATGCCCTGTGCCTGTAATCTCAGCTACTCAGGAGTCTGAGGCAGGAGGGTCTTGAGTTCAAGGCCAACCTGGGTAACAGTGAGATCCCATCTGGAAAACACCAAAAACAAAATAAAACTAACCTAAAAACCTCACTCCCTAGAGATTAAATTCTACTTTCTGATTTAAAAATTTAAATGCCTGTGGGTTTTTAAATTTATCTTTGTTTTGTTTTTGCAAATTATAAAGTCACTTGCATGTGTATGAGGCTTAGAGAAGAAAATACATAAAGAACAAATAAAATTGCAGAGACAGACAAGCCCTTGCCATTCAGTGAAACAGAAAAGGTAAAGCTGAGTACCCCTTGACAAGTGTATCCAGAACCTCTGTTTAGGATTATGGTATAAATTACAGGGATTCCTATACAATGACTATCCATAGGGCTCCCTTTCTTCCTGCTAACCAGGGATTGTATTTGGCTTTTTGACTTAGTGAAGAAAATAGTCTTTCATCATATTGGGTAAACTGATCCTTTTCCCACTGACTTTGTGCATAAGGAATCATGGGCTGGCATGGGTTAGGATTTGAAGATTATCATTAAAGAAGAGCTCAGTGATGTTCATGCCTGCAGTCATCAGAATGGAGTGATAGAAATTGTGTTAATACCCAGGCCTGAAGAGAGAGAGAGGAGTCTGATAAGGAAGTAAGTATAGAACCTTTTATGTAAGATCCATGAAAGATCTCCAGCCTTATGAAGCTACTTAGTGGAAGCTTCTGCCAGAGGCTGAGGTGTGTCTGTGAATCTGGTTGGGTGTGGAGAACTCTCTAGAGCTGAAGGGCAGCCTGTTCTGGTCCCAGGTTTGCAAAACTCACTACCTACGTGCTGACCTGAGTATAAGCAAGGGTGTGAGATTTATTTTTGACTCCACCTAATCTGGTCGGTGCACACTTTCACTTACACTCCAAACTGGCTTTTCTGTTTCTATGGAACCTGCTTTCTCTCTCTCTCTCTTTTTTTTTTTTCCTTTTCTTTTCTTTTTTTTAAGTTATAGATGTACACAATACCTTTTTTTTTATTTATTCATTTTATATGGTGCTGAGGATCAAACCCAGTGCCTCAGACACCTGAGGCAAGTACTCTACCCCTGAGCTACAGTCTTAGCCCGGATTATTCTCATTCAGGTTGGGAGTGGGTTGGTATAACAGGTACCTCGAGGAAACCAGATGGTTTTTCTCCTTTGGGATCTGTGCAGTTAGAGGAATTACAATAATGGGTAGGTTTTTTTAAAGCTATAGTTTGTCATTTTTCTATTTTTGTGCTTTTTTTTCTTTTGTTTTAAGTTGCTGTCATTTTATTCTTTTCTGTTTTTTAGCTATAGTTTTTGAACTCTCCATATATGCCTGGCACTGTGTTTTATCTTGTTTAACCTTTGTAACTACCATATGAAGTAAGTACTATTATTAGTCCCATTTGATAATTATTACTATCACCTTCTCATTTTACAGACAAGGAAACTGAGGTTTAGGAAGACATTTATTTGTACATGGTCACAAGGCAATGATGCATTGTAAAGCAGGGATTCAAACCTAGGTTTGTCAGATTCCATAGCCTGCGCTTTTTCCTTGCCACCAAAAAGATAAAAACAAACAAATCCAACTATTAGCCTAATGGCCAGTGATCTTTCTTTCTCTGTTAAGGATGGAGCTCTTAAATAGTTCACTAGTTGTAAATAGGTTTCCTGAATGAGGAGTGTCTTACTTATCATTTTATGTTCTTTCACAATGTAGATACTTCATACATGTATGATAAGTGGAGCATGAATAATCAGGCCTTATGGTACACAACTGTGAGTAGCTAACAGCAAAAAGTAGGACTTATTAAGACCTTACACCAGGTGCCATCTTAAGTGCTACATATATTTATTTGCATGAAGATAGTTCCATTTGTTATTGCCATTTTACAGAGGAGGACTCCACAGCACAAAAATACTGAACAACTAGTTAGTAAGGGATGGAAGCAGAACTCTAATCCAGAAGTCTGATTCAAGTCTACAAGGTTAACTCTGTGCTATAAACTCTTTGAGCATCTTCAAAAATGGGGCCTTGAACTATTGCATTAACCTATACCTGGATCCTGGATTAAGTTCAGTGGACTCCAAAAGACTTCACTTAACATTTCTGCCATGAGGGGGCAAACTAGGAATCAGGATGGATCAAGGAATATTAAAATTCCAATTCCTTCTTGTCACCAGACTCATCTCTCAGGCAGACAGTAAGGAAGATAATTTATAAACCATCTGAAATAATTGTATTGACAATAATTTGGGTACTTTAGGTAGCTGTGTGACCTTGAAGTTACTTAACCTCTCTGTGCATTTGCTTCCACATCTGCAAAATGTGGATAATAATAGTAGAACTTAAGTCATGCATATGAACATTTAAAGCACAACCTGGCTGCCATGTTGTTACATTGTAAAAAGAGAATATACAAAGAGTGAAATATCATCCTGTTAGAGCACCTGCGTAGATGCTCAATAAACATTAACTGCTATTACTATTACTATGATTATATAAAAAATATGTAATAAGCCGGGCGTGGTGGTGCACGCCTGTAATCCAAGCGACTTGGGAGGCTGAGTCAGGAGGATTGCGAGTTCAAAGCCAGCCTCAGCAACTTAGCGAACCCTAAGCAACTCAGTGAGACCCTGTCTCTAAATAAAATACAAAATAGGGCTGGGGATGTGACTCAGTGGCCGAGTGTCCCTGAGTTCAATCCCTGGTTCAAAAAAGAAAAATATGTAATATATCTGTGGTCACCATGAAAATATGCCTCTTGGTTTCCTACTACAAGGAGGAGAGAGAAATTGACTCCCAACCCCAGCTCTGAATCTATCACCTGTTCACACTGAGGTCATACTTCCCACAGGCTGTTTCCAGCCAATGATTAGGCAGGACAGACCCATTTCTATAAGATATGTGGCTTCTCCTGTGGCTGACTTTGACTTGAAGACTCCCACTGCACTGCTAAGCCCTTCCTCCCTTCTTTCTCCTTTACCTAGGGTCAGACCTGCATCTGTCTTTTACTTCTTCCAGGTTCCTCAGCTCTTTCCTCATTTTCTGTCAAGGGCATTTCCCCCAGTACATCTTTTACATGTCTGATCCTGTTTTGGTGTCTGCTCCTCAGAGTACCTAGACTAAGACAACATCTAGCAGTCACTGGTATAGTCCCTACCAGCCATGGGGTTGATAGACTTGCTTTAAGTCTTGGCAAAGGTTCTGATATGAAACTCTTTCTGTGTAGAAGACTCTGAAGTGTTGCTGATCTAATTTTTTGCCTTTGTTGATATGATAACACATGAAATTTACTAGTCTGACTGCCAGACACAACTTTAATTTTTTGCTCTTGGATAGATCCCTTTAAACTTATTTTTGTTTGAATATAATTAGTGAACTTTCCAAAACCAATTCTGTACTAGGAAACATTGCTAATTAATAAGCAATAAGTTAACAGAAATCTCAGGACCTAAAAATGTTGGGGTTGTTCCAGAAGGAAATGAGCTAAAGTATAAATGTTTTGCTGACTTTCTAAATCTTTGGAAACTGGATTTATGATAAATAAAACTGGTGACTTTAAAGTAGTTATGAACATGTTCACAAAATCATCTTTCTTTTCTTCTTCCCTCCTCCTTATTTTCCTTCCTGACTACCTACTCTATGTAAAGCAAGGCCTGAATGTAAAGGGTCTTTTATCACAGGAAACATGCCATACGTGGGAGACGAGACATATTCTTAAATGGCCATAACACAGACATGGCGTAACAAGTGCCAGTGTGGAGTGGGTGAGCTGTGTGGTTCTGGAGCCAGCAACTCTCCTGGCTCTTTCTCAGTTTGGTCAGCAACTTCTCTGTCATGACAGGGGCAGCAGTTCCCTTGGTGGCCCAGTGCTGGAATGTGCCTTTTGGGAGTTGTTCCTGGAAGCTCAGCCTAGACCTCTCTTTATTCCACCTTTCCAGGGACTCTGGAGGCTCCTTAGCTTTTTGTTGGGGTTGGAGGAGAGCAAATGAGTTCTAAGGTGTGTTGTTCCTGTCAGTCACTCCCGTTTCTCCAAAATAAATTGCAGGGTGATTTCTGTGTTACTCCAAAAGTAGCTCTTTAAATTTTTTTATTTTTTTTTATTTTTTTTATTTTTTGTTGTCGATGAACACAATACTTTGTTTTATTTGCTTTCTTTTATGTGGTGCTGAGAATTGAACCCAGTGATTCACACATGCTAGGCAAGTGCTCTACCACTGAGCTACAACCCCAGCCCAGCTCTTTAAATTTTTGACCTTGCTTATCATTTATACATGCAAGTAATCTTAAAATCTCTCCTTCAAATATTGTCTGATTGTTTTTTGCACAAATGAAATATTTGCTTAGTGAATACTCTAGGAGACTGAGTAAGTAATTGAAGTTTAAAGACAGTAATGATAGCAGATCAGAAGAGACGTGTTCTTTTAGCCTCTAATTCATCATCCTGTTCATAGCTGCAGCCACTTATCACAGTTATCTTGTTTTTCTACTTGGATACTTGGTTATTGTCTATTTCTTATTAGAATGTCAGCCATGAGGCAGGCTTTTTCTCAGTATCTCTAAAATCTAGCACAGTGCTTGGTCTAAGTGAAGTGCTCAATTGTTGAATGAATGGTCTGCTTTAAATAGCAGAATAAATTTTAAAATAAATGGAGGAAAAGAATCCAGTTTAACAAATAGTTACTGAATTCCTACCATGTGAGAGATACTGTTTTTCCTCCGCTTTCATGGATGAAAAAATGGATGACTGATTCAAATCTGCCCTGGAGCCTTTTGGATTTAAACTTTGTACTTAAGGTTAATTTCTTGGTGATACCATAGTTTTTACCTTTTGGTAGAACAAGAGTAAGATTAAATCCATTTTTCAAAAACTGGTATTTTAAGAAGGAAATTTTATGCAAATTTGGGGTGTCTTTGTGAGATCCTGTCCTTTGGGCAGAGTGGTATGCTTTGATTAAGAGTGGAATTACCCTTGTAAACTAATCCTTGGGTCCTCTTCTGTGCTGGTATACCCTTGTATTACTTCCCTAGCAGCCTTAGGAAATAGCTCATTCTATGATTGGAATTTCAAGTCAAAACACATTTATCTGAGCAGAATTTTAATGATTTATCAAAGAGAGGAGGGATTTTCCCAAACACATCTGAACTTACCAAATTACTGATCCCATTAGCTATGTTTTTTCTTAAGCACCTTTCTTTAAACAAAGCAATTACTGCTGAAATCATCAAATGTATTTTTCATAAAAGCTTTTGACTAAGTTTTGTTTGATTAGCAGGAACCCAGTAAAAGTAAATATTGTTTGAAAAGGCACTTTCAGAGCCCTTTCTTTTTCTTCATTGAATTAGCTTTTAAAAGCACTGTTCTTTGGAGAGAGTAAGAGCCTTTTTTCCAGCTGTCCTATTGTGTAGCTCAAGGTCTTGCTAATACTATTATCTGGCCCTGAGATTACAGGTAATTGTGATAAAACACAAGATTCAGTTTCTGTAATCTCAGACAGAAATCTGCTTGTGCCCCAGGACTTCATATCAGGTATTTGCTAAATTCACACTTCCCTCACCTGGGATAACCCCCTTGGCCTCCAGTACACAGGCATCTGGCAGGGATAGGTCGCATTAGGGCCCACTGCCTTTAAAAAAAAAAATCATGTGGCAGAACTCCTCCTGTGGCCAACTTACATATAAGGTGCTCTAAATGGGAAAATTATATATTTTAAAATAGGCATGTTTGAAACAATAACACTTTTGAATGTGAAATGTACCAAAGGCCACATGTCTTTGGCTTTACTTGTCAAATGGAGAGGCTGCCAGAACCACTCGGCTCCATGGTTCTCATGCCCCAAAGTCTTGCAAATTGACACATAAGGAGGCAACACACAAAGAAATTCAGCCCATGAGAAAGAGTGTGGGCACTTGGGCTGGCCTCCTTTCTCTCTGTGTGGAGTTCTTTCGAGCTTGCTTCTTCTGTCCTATCTTAGTTTTTCAAAAAGGAGAGATTAAACGTGTCTGGTATTTCAGCATGTTAACTGCATGGGCCACATGAGGCTGGCACTCAGGCCACTGTTCAGCCTGTCATATGGAAGGAATTGCCTTTCAGGGGAGATTATAATTGTGTACGTAGTCACACAAATGCACATTCTGCCTGAAGGAAAATGCACAGAAGAGGAGGCCTTATGCTGCCACTCAGGTCCCTTTGTGGAAGGCTACACAAGAAGCATAGTCACCTCCTTTGGGCTTAATGAGTCATCTTTTTGTGTGTAGCTACTTAAAAAACATAAAAAATAAAAAGGAAAGAAGAAATGCCCTCTTTCCTCAGTGAGTTGCTTATTTGGGCCCTGCAGCTTGGTCTCAGAGTTTTGTACCTTCCTGATGGCATCATTTACGATGCTAATCATAGACAGTAAACAAAAAATAACCTAGCTTTTGGGCATCTAGACAAAACTGAAAGAGTCCCATTTAGAGAAATGATAACAATATGCTTTATAAACACATGAGCTTAAACAACATGCATGACCCCAGTCCTTTTTGGAAGATGACTGTGGAGAAACCTGGAAGCTCAGTACTCTTGAGTTATGTGCAGTTCAGACTTGAGTCTACAATCTGGTGTTAATCCCAGAAGTAGGTTCTAGCTAATGGACAAAGTTCAGGCTTATCATGTGAGTAAGTTATTATGCTCCTTGAGCCATAACATTTTGCCTATAAAAATGGAAAAGGAAATATTGCCACCTACCTCAGAGGAATGTGAGACGATTGAGAAGATAAATGTGAAGTTCTTTATAGGGAAGGTGTTTTGTAAACAGAAAATACTATCATTATTTTCCTCATTCAGATTTCCCCATCAAATGGAGTTGATGAAAGCTACCTCACAGAGGGTGGAGAAGATGAATTAATTAATATATGTCAGATATCTTGAAAGTAAACTAGTTAATGAGACCTAAAATTGATTATCTTTCTTGATAGTCTATAAATGATCAAACTTGCTATTTAGACAACTGATTATCTTATAAAGTCTCCCATGTGCAGTCTTTTGGCCTGTCTTCAAGGGCTGTCATGGTAGAAAGTGGTGACTACATAGCTGAAAGAAAATAGATTAAATCTTCAGGGAGAATTGCCATGACTTTTTTCTCTTCAAGGTTATGCCTACAAATAGCTTTTGGAGTCTTGCTAATCTTTGTTGCCATGTCTGGACATAGGGACTATTTCAACCTTTGCTCCTTCAGTAAATATTTATTTTTGATCTCATTTTTCTAAAGCAGAAACAAACTTACAAGGAAAAGAAGTAGTTGATTTGTCTCACCTTGTGAACTTTTTCTTATCTTTCCTAGTATGGTAAGAGAAAATAACTATTATTAACATCAGGCTCCCCAACTGGAAAGTTTTCAAAGGAATCCAAGTAGTAAAAAAACTTGGCTGTTATTGTCAGAGAAGAAGGGATACCAGAAAACTGCGCGCGCACACACACACACACACACTTACTGGAAGAGCAAAGGTTGAAGTAGTCCCTGTGTGTGTATGTATGTGTGCTACTAAGGATTGAACCCAGGAGTTCTCTACGACTGAACTACAATTCCACCCTTTAAAAAAAAATTTAGTTGTAGATGGACACAAGACCTTTGTTTGGTTTATTTATTTTTATGTGGTGCTGAGGAGCGAACCCAGTGCCTCACACATGCTAGGCAAGCACTCTACCACTGAACCACAGCCCCAGCCCCCATTTCTACCCTTTTTAATTTTTTTATTTTGAGACAGGGCCTTGTAAGTTGCTGAGGCTGGCCTCAAACTTGCCATCCTCCTTCTTCAGCTTCCATAGTCCTCAGGATTACAAGCTTGCACTATTGCATCCGGCACAATTTGTATTTTTAAATGACAGAATTATCACTGACATCTCTTTGTTCATTTTTGTTGGTATTTTCACAAGATTTTAGGTAGAAAAACTTGAGAAGACTTTAGGTAATTTTAGAAGTTCAGAACTTCATCTTTTGTTTCTGAGGTTAATAGCATTTGGGTAACTTCATTTCTCAAATTTTGTTTTCTAGTAGGTGACACAAAAAAGGGAAAGGCTATTTCATTTCGATTCTAAATCCTTAAGTAGGGACCTCATCTCTTAGTTTTTTTTTTTTTTTTCTTTTTAACATGAAGATAAGGGTGAGATATGGGTTATCCCTAGCACCACAGTAAACAAGCAACCCCCAAAACACACAAGCACACATATAATATTTTCTTTTTTTTTTTTTTAATCTTTTTTTTGGTTGTAGGTGAACACAATGCCTCTTTATTTTATTTATTTATTTTTATGTGGTGCTGAGGAGTAAACCCATGCCTCACATGTGCTAGGCGAGCGCTATACCACTGAGCCACAGCCCCGGCCCCAAAATTTCAACTTCTAAGTAGCACAGCTGCTCCAATACTGTTTTAAGTGGAATATGGGTTCAAATAGATGTTCTTAGTGTGCCAGCCTGAGTCATTGTCTTATCCAAGAGGGTAGAAGCAAACAGCAATCTCATTCAGTTCTCACAACCGATTTATGAGCAGGCACCAGACTGATCCTACTTTTCCTTGAGGAAAGCAAGACTTAGATTATGTAATTTGTCAGGGCCACTGAGCTAATTTGTGTCGAACTGAAGTTTGAGTTATCTATACCCAGTGTTTTTAGCCTCTTTGCTTTCTTTCAGGTCCTGTTATTTCTAAGGTCTTTTATCCTTTTCAGTTCAATAAGGAATTAAGTACGTCAAAGTTTCAATTTAAACAAAAATTTCCACCGAATATATTATAGCTTCCTTAGATTCTTTGTTTCTATTTATATATAATTAACAATTATTATACATAATTAATTATATAAACATATAAACATTTTCTCAATCATGCAGTGTCTGCATTTTAGACATAATTTATTATACTGAGCTGTAGATATGTTATGACATTTACCCATGAAAGTGGATGTTATTTTTATTATGCGTAGGAGGAAATGGGGGCTCAAAGAAGTTAAGTAAATTTTCCTACTTTTATGCAGATAGCAATTGGTGGAGATAAGATTAGATGCTAATTTTTATGATTCCTAATTTAGTTTAGGGGCCAATCAATTTTAGTTAAATTTGACCTCATAGTTTTGGTTTGTTTTAGTGCTAGGGATTGAACCTTGGACCTGACACATGCTAGTCAAGTACTCTCCTTCTGAACTACATCCCCAGCCCTTTTAAAAAAATTTTTTTTTTCATTTTATTTATTTATTTATTTCATTCATTCATTCATTCATTCATTCATTCATATGTAGTGCTGAGGATCGAACCCAGTGCCTCACACATGCTAGGCAAGCGCTCTACCACTGAGCCACAACCCCATCCCCATCCCAGCCCTTTTTATATTTTATTTTGAGACAGGTTGTTGCTGAATTGCCCAGACTGACCTCAAAGTTGTGATCCTCCTGCCTTAGTCTCCCAAGTAGCTGGGATTACAAGTGAGTGCCACAGTGTCTGGTGACTTTGTAGTTATTAATTAATGATAAGACCTTCCCCCCATACTCATAACACCCCTCCCTCCAGACTAACATTTTGTCCTGGGTTTGTATGCCACTGAGGTCTATTAAGCTTTGGCACCTCAGGTAGTTTTGTGCTGCTTATCTCTTAGGGATTAGTTAGGATGAGGGTCAATCTGCTGTTATAAAAAAGATCCATCCTTACTTCATCCTGGTCCATCTACCCTGCTACAGTGGCTTACAAAAGAAAGAACTTTGCTGTTCTTTTACTTAATCTAAATCCAGGATGTGTAAGCCAAGCCAAGATCTATCATAGGCAGTCACAGGATTTCAGGCTAGTAGTGCAAGCCATTTAAAATACATGATTTCTGCATCATGTACAATCACAAGAATAGGATCCTCATTAGAATAAGTTATTCTCCCTTATATTTAACATACCAAAATACATTCTACTGTCATGTATATCTAAAAAGAACAAATAAAGTAAAACATTTAATAAAATAAAATATATGATTTCCAAGGATACCTTAATTATAGCCATTTTCAGCCAATGAAAAGAGGAATGTGTGAGTTCAAGGCAAGGAAGCAGAAGTTGCAAATATCACTTGTGCTCACATTTTATAGGTGAGAAGTCAGTATAAGGCCCCTGCTAACTGCAGAGGAGGCTGGGAATTGACGTTCAACTGGACAATTATGTGCAAGAAGAATGGGAGCATGGATTTTGAGAGGGGGGGAAACAATCTGTCATAACTGGTATATACAGTGGATGACTGTCCTACTCAAGTTATGTTACTGGTTCCTGCTTGTCCTTATTCACTGGTGAAGCACAAATATATTAGTGGGTACTGGCTTTTTCTCTTCTCTCTCTCTACCTTTTGAAGTAGAAAGGTATTTCATCCCTTGACCCTATTCTCTACATTTCTGCCACCTCCCATCACTGAGCTTGGTTGTTCCTGTTTTATTTTTTTCTTTCTTTTCTTTGTGTTACCTTTCACTCTCTGTTTTATTTTCTGTCCTTTGTAAACCTTTCCAGCTAATCAAAACAATCCTTTTCTGTACTTTAGTGTGCCATTCTCTTCATACATATATGTAATTTTAGGGTTTTTTGTTTTTTACATAATTGTGTTTGTTGCTGGGTTTTAGGAGTTACTTTGCTGCCAGGTATAGTTTTTTTTTTTTTTTTTTTTTCTATTCAGGGTAGTAGACTCTGTAAGAGCCTAAGTCTTGTTACCGGAGAATTTAATAGGAAGTAAAGATATTTTTCTTCCTAGACTGAGAGTGACTGCTAAGAGATTGAGGAGAACCAGGAAAGAGCAGTGCCACAGAAGCCAGGGAACGGAAGTTTCAAGATAGAGGGAGTGTTCAGTGAGATCCCCTGCCTCCGAGAGGTTGAAGAAAAGAGCTGTAGGAGGTTGCGGGTGAAGTGTGGAGGAGAGATTTCTGTGGTAGTATGGCGGGATGCTTGATTTCCCTGGATTGAAGAGTTCATGGGAAGAGTGAAGGACTGGAAACTAGGCTGGGTTCATTCCAAGAAGTTTGGCTGATTTTGAGAAGGAGAGGAGATAGCAAGAGAAGGGAGGGAGAATTTGCTTTTTTTTTTTTTCTAGTTTCAGATGGGAGACACTTGAATATGTCTAGAGGTTGAAGGAAAGGGGATTGTATATGTATAAGGAGAGAGGGAAGATCCAAGAGAAGAAAAGAATAACATCTGATGGAACACAGTTTCAGAAGACGTGGGAGAGAATTCTGGGCTCAAA
Organism: Glaucomys volans; assembly: GCA_020662805.1. NCBI lineage: Eukaryota > Metazoa > Chordata > Mammalia > Rodentia > Sciuridae > Glaucomys > Glaucomys volans. Next base: position 216,168 of record JAJEJO010001534.1, read on the forward strand.
GGTAGAGGTGTACTGGGTGGAGTGACCCACTCCTCTAATCCCAGCGGCTCAGGAGGCCAAGGCAGGAGGATTGCAAGTTTGAAGTCAGTCTCAGCAATTTGGCAAGGCCCTAAGCAACTTAGCAAGACCCTGTGTCAAAAAACAAATAAAGGGATGGGGATGTGGCTCAGTGGTTATGTGCCCCTGAATTCAATCCCTGATTACCAAACAAACAAAAATTGTAGAGGTGCAAGCCTATTTTGGAGGTGAGAATGAGGACCATATTTATCTGTTAGGCACTGTAGGCATGGTGCCTAACCTACAAAAAGATCTTTGAAAGTGTCTTAGTATCTATCAAAAATGTATCAGCCTTGAAGTATGGATAAATGTTTAATTATGTATCTGTGAAACATACTATCACTTTCATTGTTACATTTACTGTAGACAAATGCTTTACTATTTTTGAAAGCAACTTATAGTTAACATGTTTTTCTCAATAGGAGGAATTCCCAAGTGAGAAATGAGATCCTAAGATGGTCATAGAATGGCTCTATAAGAATTGTTTGAACAATAGTTGTAGACTATAGTAAAGATGGTGAAAGACATTTAAATTTAGAAATGGATCTAGGAGTTGTTTGTCTTTATCTAATGACCTCTTCTTTGTCTTTGAATGAGTGAAGATTATCTCCTTTGAGTTAGGGAAGCAGAAGTAAAAAGTCAGCAAAGAAAGTTTCTATTAGTTACTGGGAAGCAGAAGTAAAAAGTCAGCAAAGAAAGTTTCTATTAGTTACTGGGAAAAGCAGAAAGAAGGCTTGCCCAAGAACAAGTATAAAAATTCTGAGGGACAGTAAAGTATGTGAAGTAAGGCTTAAAGAAAGAAGAAACTAAGATCATTAGTAGGAACAAAGCTGACTATATAAATCGGTAAAAGAAAAAGTACAAAAATATTGTAAAGTAAAAATTAGATGACAATTATAAAACTTTTAGGAAAACAAGATGTCACAAATAATAGGTAAGGGGAGGAAAGATCCAATACCACAAAATTCCATTTCATTTGTACAAGAAAGTCCAGAGAATTGTTGATTTTTACTAATTTCATATATATTTTTCCTAGCTACCAATTTTTTAAAAATGTTTCCTTTTTTATATACCTTTATTTTACTTTTTTATTTTTATGTGGTGCTAAGAATCAAACCCAGTGCCTCACACATGCTAGGCAAGCTCTGTACCACTGAGCTACAACCCCAGCCATAGCTTCCAAATTTTAAATCAAATAGATCTACAACAGTCATAACAAAAATACCCTGTTCCACAGCCTTTTCATCTCTAAGTTCCACTCCTCAGATGAGATCATTTTTAAGTTTTTTACTGTTTAAAAATTTTTTTTTGCTGCATATTTTAAAATAACACGCTTAGACTGATTTTTCAATTTTAGATATTATCTAATGACTGTCTACTATGGAAGAGGAAGATTTAGTCCTTTAGTCCTTTTTTTTTCGGTGCTGGGGATTGAACCCAGGGGCACTCGACCACTGAGCCACTGAGCCACATTCCCAGCCCTATTTTGTATTTTATTTAGAGACAGGGTCTCACTGAGTTGCTTAGGGCCTCGTTGTTGCTCAGGCTGGCTTTGAACTCGCGATCCTCCTGCCTCAGCCTCCCAAGTGCTGGAATTACAGGTGTGCGCCACCACGCCTGGCGATTTGGTCGTTTTATATCTCTCAACTTCCCTTCTGCCTAGGGTTCCAATAAAGTTATAATTTAGGGTTAAACCAATCAATATTCAGTGTTTATTATGGCATGGAAGTATTTTATACATACCTATATCATGATAATATTCCTCCTTTTTACATATTTTTTTCTTCTGGAATCTTTTGTTGTTCTGCAGTTGTTCTCTGAACTTTTCTTTAATTCTTTCCTAAACTTTCCAGCCAACAGTCAGTCTTTCTCTCAGTTCCTGTGAATGCATCAGGTCCTTGGATCATCAGTTTCAATATCTTTTAATAGATATTGTATTAATCTATTAATTTAATAGATATTGTATTAATCTATTAATTTAATAGATATCTGTATTAATAGATACAGATTATCTATCTATCTGTAATCTATCAATCATCTATCTATCTATCTCTTCACCTACTTGGTCCTCTTGCTGTAATTTGGTTTGGTAACTTTCTGAATTCTTTATCTTAGTTATTACTTGTCTTTCTCAAGTTATATTACATATTTCCTAAGCCTGTGTTTACCTTGCTCCTCATAAACTTCTTTTTGTAAGGTAGCATCCTCCAGTAGCTTTCTGACAAAGGGTATGTGCAAAGTAAAATTTGGGGGAATCTTGGGTCTCAAAATATTTTTCACACACTTAAATGGTAGGTTAGGTAGTTATAAAAGTCTATGTTGGAGAGAATTTTCTCTTGCAATTCTTAAGGTATTTCTCCATTATCTTTTAGTTTTCCAGGTTGTTCTTGAGACATTTAATGCCTTTCTGATTTGTGATATCTTATGTAGATGTAAATTGGTGTGAATCTTCTTTCAATTCACTGCCTGAGACCCTTTTAATGTGGGAATTCTTATCTTTCAGTTCTGAGGAGTTTTTCTGAATCATGTTTGGTATTGTCTTGTCTTTGCTTTCTCTGTTCTGTCTCTGAAACTGTTTTTAGTTAAACATTGCACTTTATGGATTCATGCTTGAATTTTCTTTCTCCCTTCTTTTCTCCCATTTGTTGTTGTATATTCTGTGAATAGCTTTAACCTTTCCCTCAACTTCCCTTCCTCCTAGTCTTCCATTAGGAATATTTTCTAAAAAAAATCTATGGAATATTAAAATATCTGTTATATTAGGGTTCCTCAGAGAAAGAGAACCCAATAGGATACATATAGACTTAAATATACAGTTTAGTGTTGCTAAATGATGGGGATGAGTTCTCAAAAAACATCAGGCTATTTTGTTGTGCAAACATTTGTGTAAGTCATAGAGTGAGTGTACTTACACAAACCCAAATAACTAGGTCAGTGTTTATTGTGGCATGGAAGTATTTTATCCATACCTATATCATTGGACTGTCAAGAGACACGATAGGTAAGATTTTTTTAACAAGTAGAAGGAATATACTGTAAAAGCGCAGTAAAAAAAATGGGGCTGGGGATGTAGTTCAGTGGTAGAACAATTGCCTAGAGTGGATGAAGCCCTAGGTCGGAACCCCAGCACCACAAGCAAAAAACAAAACAAAACAAAAGTAGAGTATAGTAAGTACATAAACTAATAGCATAGTTGTTTATTATCATTATCAAGGATTATGTACTGTAGGTAATTATATGTGTTGTGCTTACATACTGCTGGCATTGCAGTAGGTTTCTTTACAGTAGCATCACCACAAATGTAATTTATTGCAGCACAATATATGACAGTCCATTCTGGATTCCACTTTTGGACAGTTGATTGCTCTCACCTTAGAAATACAATGTGAGCTTGTATCCTTCAACTTGGCTGAACTAGTTTAAGAGTTCTGGTAGTTTTTTTTTAGGTTCCTTTTTTATTATTTGTTCTAATTAGTTATACATGACAGTAGAATGCATTTTGACACATCAGATGTAGATGGAGTATAACTTCTTGTTCTTCTGGTTGTATATGATATAGAGTTTCACTGGCCCTGTAAACATATATTCACGTAGGGCAATAATGTCAGATTCATTCTATTATCATTCCTACCCCATACCCTTCTTCTGCCTTCATTCCCCTCTGTCTAATCTAAAGTAGTTCTGGTAGTTTCTTTGTGGATTCCTTAGGAAAAATATAAGGTTTTATTGGCTGATTCAGCAGTTTTCTATCAATCTTTCATTGCCTTTATTTCTTTCTCCTTATTTCGATCAGAGTGATCTTTCTAAAACCTAAATTATATTCGGTTTAAATCTTTCAGTAGCACTTCACATTATCATGGCATGGCACACAAAACTTGCAATATGGCAGGGTTTTTTTCCTCCTCCATCTAGCAGTGTTCTGTCTTCAATGTGTTTTCTCCAACTGTGCTGAACAGTGTGCAGTTCAGATCTTAGAGTGCTTTCTTTTGTCTCTGGGTCTTAGTATAGACTATTTTGTTTACCTATAACTGTGACCACAAGTTCAAGGCCATCTTTAGCAATTTAGTGAGATCCTATGTTAAAAATAAAAGTGTTGGGGATGTAGCTCAGTGGTACAGTGCCCCTGGGTTCAATCCCAGTACTGGGTGGTGGGGGGAGAGGCAAAAACTGTTATTATGAAAAGATGTGCATGAAGTATTAAATAAAAAAATAAGCTGCATGTACAAGTCATTTTTTAAATAAAAAAACAAGTTAGTGAACATTAGCAATATGTGTGCGATCACATCTAGAATTAGCTTTAGAAGCTACAGAACAAACCATTTATATTGAATAGCCTGGGGAACTGGATTTAGAGGGAACTTACCCTTTCTTTTTACTTCATATCTTTTTGTATTGTCCTATACATTCATGTATTGCTTTTACAAATTAAATGTTCTTAAAGAGTATATAAGGGGACAGGTAACCTAAGTAAATGTTCAAATTTACTGATAATTAAAGCATTGTAAATTATGATATTTTGAGTTGGTTGAAATGAATAGCTTTATACAGGGACATCTGCAAAGATTTTTTGGACGTGATATAATTTGGTGTAGACTCTCTAGAGTGTAATCCAGCAATATGTAACCAGAATCATAAAAATGAGCATGTCTTTTTATCTAGAACTCTAGTTCTGGGAACATAACTAAGAAAGTAACTGAAAAGAGAAAATAAATTGTTTGTGCAAAGATATTTATAGCTACATCATTGTAAGTAATGGACTAGGGATGTTGCTCAGTGGTTAACTCTTGCCTAACGTGCATGAGGCTCTGTATTTTATTCCCAGCACTGCAAAAACAAACAAAACCCCAAACAAAGAACTGAAAAAAATCCAGAAAGAATTCTCTATTAAGTAATGTTTTAAAGTGTAATAATAGTAATGATCTTCTAATTTTAAAAAAGTGTTAAACTAGATTAGCTAGTAAAATTGCTACCAGCTGTGTAGTTTTAAGAAAATGGAATTAAGCCATAATCCCAGCAGCTGGGGAGGCTGAGACAGGAGGATCTTGAGTTCAAAGCTAGCCTCAGCAACAGTGAGGTGCTAAGCAACTCAGTGAGACCCTGTATCTAAATAAAATACAAAAAATATGGCTGGGATGTGGCTCAGTGATCGAGTTTCCCTGAGTTCAATCCCCAGTACCAAATCGGGGTGGGGGCGGGGGAGAAAGAAAAGAAAACGGAATTAAAAGAAAATTTCTTTGGTCTTCCTTCCCCACCTTGGCGTCATTCATATTCTTCTCTTAATGGTAGGTTCATTTAACAGGGTTTTCTAATGGGTTTTGTTTTGAAAAAAAAAATTCAGAAAACCAGAAGAGAATATAGAAATTTCATTATAGTAAATATTATAGAAGCAAAATGTTTACCTATGCTTATTAAGCTTCCTGATTGCCCTAGAGAGTAAAATACCCTTCTCCCCCATGATCTAGTGAAAACATTAAATGGGGGGCGGGTATTAAATACCTTGCATAATGCCCCAAGAAGTCATCTATAGGACAAGGTGAGATACCATGTTTCATGTAATGAGACCGTGCTCACTAGGACTCCAGAGGCTGGGTGCCCATCTATGAGTTAGCAGTGTAGGTTGTTGAAGAGCTAGTCCAAAGGGCAGTTTACCTGGAACTGGTAACAATATAACAATTAGCTGGGTTCCTGGAACAATATAAGTTTGCTGACCAGAGATTTTTGGAAGCATTTGCAGAAGTATCTTATACTGGATGGATTCTGGCCATAGGTTGTTGAAAGAGAAGCAGCCATTAGAGAGAAGTTGCTCTGCCCTTTGCATACTTCAAAGTTGCTCTGCCCTCATACTTCACATGCTCTTCTAACTTTTTTTCTTTTTAAATGTTGATAGACCCTTATTTTATTCATTTATATATGTGGTGCTGAGAGTCGAACCCAGTGCCTCACACATGCCAGGCAAGCACTCCACCACTGAGCCCAAACCCCCCACTCTCCTCATTTTTTAATTTCCTCCTTTAGTTCAAAATATAGGATCTGAGAAGGAAGTTGAACTGTCATCAGTTCCAACATAAAGCAGAATTTTTCCCTAATTAGTAAATGGAAAAAAATTTTAAAGTCTTAAAGTTCTATGAAATACCAAGACAAGCCGGGCATGGTGGCGCACGCCTATAATCCAAGTGACTCAGGAGGCTGAGCTAGGAGGATCACGAGTTCAAAGCCAGCCTCAGCAATTTAGCGAGGCCCTAAGCAACTCAGACCCTGTCTCTAAATGAAATACAAAAATAGGGCTGGGGATGTGGCTCGGTGGCCCAGTGCCCCTGGGTTCAATCCCCAAAAACAAAAAAAAAAAAAAAAAGAAATACCAAGACACTGATTTATGGTCTATTTTGCAGTCATGATATTTTTATCAGTTAATTAATTATGACCATTTTAAACTTTTTGAATTTTTCTAAGAATTATCTGATTTTGTGATTCAGTGGAAAATATTTATATTCATGAAGTTAAGGTTCCAGTTTTTGCCCTACTGCTTAAAAACTGTGTGACCTTGAGCAATTTCCTCATTTGTGAAACAGAGATATTTCTACTCCCAGCCTTATTTGACTCCTAGGTTGATTATAAGTTCAATGAGATAATGTATGTGAAAGTATTTAGCAAGCTTTCAGGAGAAATACAAGTGTTATTGTTCAAGTTATAAGAGTCAATCTCCTGTTTAGGATGCAGCAAGTGTTGAAGATGGTAGTGCACTTCTTCGGGACAGTGTCTGGAAGTGCTCTGGCCTACCCTGGTGCGCTCCCCTGGAATCATGAGTGTTCCATGAGCTGTCAGATGGAACGCTTGCCAGCCATGTTAGTTTGATCCCTTCTTTTATACTATCTGGAAAATACATAGATGCTTTATGTTAATTTTAGGTTTGCCTGCATTCAAGAGAGAAATCTAAAATAATATGGTTTAGGCAAGATAGAAGATTATTTCTCTTTTGTGGAAAAAAATGTCTGAAGATAGATAGCCCATAGCTGGTGTAGTAAACTCCAGGGTGTCATCTGGGCCTCCAGCTTCAATTTTCCTGTGCCAACATCCTATCCAGGAATTCTGTCCTTTACCTCATGATTCATGAGAGCTGAAGGAGTACCTTCTATCCCTTAGGGTAAATAACCTCTCAGCAGAATCAGTTCCATTTAAGTGCCTTCTAGAAAACCCACAAAATATTTTGCCCACATTTTATAACTTAGTTACATGAGAAGAGGCTAGATGCAAGAGAAGCTAAGAAATAGGATCTTTATGCCCATGAGCACAGGGGTGGGTGTGTGGGGGGGTTTGTTGGGGAGAGGAGAAGAGGATACTCTATACTGAAAGCATCTATATATTATATTATGCTGTGGTTCAGGTTGCTCTTTGCCAGCTCTAGCAGTCTCTTTCTCCTTTTAAACATATTGTAATTTGTATCAGCAGGAGACTGGATAAATGAGAGATGGAATCAAAGAGAATATGTATGTCCATTGAGATGGGGTGATTTGGTAAAACTAAAAAGTTAAAAGTTTTTAGGGGAAAGCTTAAAATTCTGGGAACATATTTTTAAACTCAGCAACATTTGCATGAAGAAATATCTCAAAATAGGGCACTTCTTTAAAGTTTTGAAAATATTTCAAATATTTCAAGTATTTTTTCCTTTACTTATTTCCTTACTAAGTAAAGGAAAAAAGGAAAGAAAAATGAGAAAGAAAAACCCTATAAAATGTAAGGGCTACTATGGTTCAATTCAAATCCTCTTATATACACGTCTTTAATTCCTTTTTCCTTATCATTTTTGGTTTCTGAGGGAATTAAAATATTCAGTTTTTGCTATGATTTATTTTGCCTGCTTTGTACCAAAAATTTAGCATTTTGGTTATAGCTGTAAATATGGAAAACTTTAGAGCTCAGCATTTGAGTAAGTCTAAGAGCTTTGTATCACTGATTCAAGAGGGAAAAATGAAGACAGACTTCTATTTCTTTATAAAATGAGAGGAGTTGAACAATGTGATCTTAAAGTCCTTCTACTTCTTATTTTTGTAATTTAGGAGAAGTGGTGAGAATAGTAATGTATCTATTGTTTCAAGTTAAGTAATACAGCCCCCTTATCTGCAGAGGATACATTCCAAGACCCCAGTGGACGCCTGAAACCTCAAAGACTATGGAACCCTGTACTTATCCAGCCCTGTGCAGTTAACTGAAATCATGGAAAGGAAAACTATGGAGAAGGGGGTACTGTTGTACAATCCAGAGGCAAATGGCACAGAGTCTGTGGTAGGACATAATTGATTTTGAGTCCTGGTGAAGAGGAATAGTATGTTTAATGGAAACTGAGGAGGACAAGGAATTTCCAGCGCAGGGGGCTTAGTGGGTTGTCATTGTATTTTTTGTAGAGCTTAAGGATTGTGGTAGAAAAAAAAGAAAAGGAAAAAGAAAATGGTCCATGTGTCCTAGGAAAAGAGATGTGGGTTCTGGGGTTGTTTTCTGATATGTAGGCAGTGAACCTTCAGAGGCACTGTAGATGAGTTTTAGGAGATTCTTGAATGCACTCTTCTATGGAATATATTAAATTATATCCATTTTTCTATGAGAAAATATCTGCAGTGTGAATCAGATTTGCATCATAACTGAACCAAAAAAGCCACTTACTCTTAAAAATAGATGATAAAGATTCCAAATTATTAAAAATGGAGGAAGAGTGATACTTTCATGGTGCTGCGGTGAATATGTTCATTGTGATATTTTTCAGAGTAAGCTAAGTTTCAATCAAAAACAGAAAGGGAGTGAGGAAAAGATATGGAATGCAGGGAGAATTGCTACCATGCAGTTTGGAGTCTTGGCTTACCAGCTCTGTGATCTTGGGCACATTACATAAAACCCTCCCAAGCCTCAGTTTCCTCGACTATAAAATGGGGATAAGTATCTGCTTTAAATTGTGGTTGTGAAGGTTAAATAAGACAAGGCAGGTTGAGCACATAGTGTATTGCTTTGGCACATAGTACCTCGCACATTTCCCCTTAAGGTTTTTTATTTTCTGTATTTATTTTGAGTCCCTTATTGTGTATTTGACTTTGAAGCACTGGTCCTCAGCAAATCCATCTTCAGAGAACTACTCAGTGATGCGCACACTCAAGAAGACAGCCTCTTATTAAGTGGTTAGTTTAGAGACTCTTTCCCATGCAGATCCGCAAGCCGAGTGTGTAAAAATCACACACTGCACTTGTTGCCTGGCAGCACGTGTCCCTGAGTGGTAGTACATGGTTTGCATTGTAATGTTATCAGTGCTGGGGCCAGCTGGCTGGACATGTACTGCCACTTGGGCTAGGGACTCCATTCCTCAACAAAACATCAGCCAGCACTAGGGTTAACAGAAAATGACAAACCAGGCATGGATGAGGGAGGCGCCAGCATAGCAGCGGGATGTCCTTTGATTTGCTTCTGTTATTTGCATGTCTTTCTTGTGATGTCTGTGAAATGTTCAGAACGACAAAGTTTTTAAAAGACCTGCTGACTCCGCCTGGAAAATGTGAAAAACCTCCCATTTAGAGACCTATTATGTCCAGCTAGCCTCCATTTTCTATATCTTTTTCTTCATTTTTTATTAATGCAAACATTTGCATGAAGACAGAACCTTTGTTTCTTAAAGAGTTCATCTGCTCCTGCTGCTTACTGGCCCTGCCATGCAAGAGCACAACAGAACCTTTGTTATGCTTTCAGCAAAGCTGTTTATGAACGGTGGCTTACTGAGAACTGCTTCCTGTGCTGTGTGCTTCCATTTTGTCTAGAAAGAAAAAAAGAAAATAGTTCTTAAGAGTGAAAAGAATTTGGACTTTCTTTTATTCAAGTCCTGGATGTTGAAATGACAAGTAGCCCCCAAATTTGCGAGGGCTGGTAATTGCATCGAATGCATTTTTTCACTTTACCTCGAACATAATAAGGCTCTTAGTAACAATAGAAGGAACAAGTGCCTTCTTATTGGAATAGAGAGAAGGAACAGTAAAAAGGCAACAGAAAGAGTGGTTGAGAACAGGACAAAAGTGGCTTCCTGTAAGAACCCTAATATTGTAGCAGAATGTGTTTTGGTACTTAGTGCTTCCCACCTGGGAGGCACAGTCCTGAAATGGTTGAGTTGAATAAAGAATAGCACCACAGTTTATAAATAGTGGATACAGTTTATGTATTCATTCAGTAAATATTTGAATGACTACTATGTGGAAGACACTGAATGGTTCTGAGTGCTAAAGGGGAGAAAAGATATGAGTCATGGTATTTGTCTATCTTTTAGGAGCAGAGTGTCCAATAAAGAAGAAAGCACATGCATAACAGTAATAACTCTTTATCAAAGTAGAAAGTGCTACTGAATTATTTAAAATAGGTGTTTCAGGAGTTCCAAAAAAGGAAAGATTGCTTTGACTAGGAGAGAATCAGGAAGTTTCATGAAGAAGATGGCATTTGAGTGGACCTGGCAGGAAAGGACATTACAGTATTCCTAAAGTGAAGAGTCAAAAATTAGTGGTCTGGGAAAATAGATCCAAAGTATATCTTTATAGGATACTTACCACCATTCACTTAGATGATATATTAGATGTTGGCATGAGTTTTCTATGTAAACTAAACTGGGGCCTTCCTGTCTAGCTTGTGCTGTTCCAGTCATTCATCCCATATGATTTTTGTGCTCTTTGGCCTAGACCTCTGGGGAATCTATAAATATCTACAAGAGCATCCTTTACTTTCATAACCAAAATTGAAACTCAGTGGATTATTGAGCACTATTACAGCTACATCCCCTAAGCAGGGTGTGGACATAGTTTTTAGGGGGGGATTTGACAGGTGAGACTCTCATTTGAAAACCCATCTCCATTTTTATCCAGAGGCATTATCACCCAGAAAAGAGAGGACTGGAGATTCTAAACCCATGAGTTGTCAATTCCCTTAAATGAGAACTCCTCAGTGTCTGTCATTAGAAAAAAAATGAGATCCTGTTACTCTGATCTCAGTTGTTGTGAATGTTAACAAATTTATATGAAGTACTTTAATATAAAATGCCAAATAAATAATTGCATTAGTGTCTTATTTGCACTAGTATCATTAATCTGCATATGATAGTTAAATTGCATTTTACCAACTTAATGAAAATCTGTTAATTTAATGATAATCTGTAAATTCAGTTTGCTCCTAAAGAGTATGGCTTTTTATGACCATATAACACAACTTTCACACTGTGATTCCACTACTTCCCTGCCTGACATAACATTGTAAGTAGCATATGATTGACTCTGTATATTTGTCATACAGGTTTTTGTTTTTTTATTTTTTTACTTATGGTGCTTTCTGGAAAATAGTTGTGTGAATGTTTATGGAGTTGATTTGATAACTGCACTGTTCCATGAGTAAACTATTTTTGCAGAGTTATTGTCATGACAATCATTACTTGGGTTCTTCATGTGTCCCCTAGATTGTAACTATGGGTAAACTTAAGTGCTACTTTAGATTTCTCTGGGGTTCAGGAAGTACATTTTGTTATGATCAGCTAACTGAGCGCTTTCAACCTCTATGAAAGCCTGCTTTAAAAAAATAGAGAGATCCTGTAGTTTCTGGCACTTGAAAGTGCAGAACTCCAACCTACTAATTCTGTATTGTGAGATTTAGCCTGGAAATATTGAGGCAATGGGATTGGGATTTATGCACTTAGTCCTTTTTTTTTTTTTTTTTTCAGTTGCAGATGGACCCAATACTTTTATTTTATTTACTTAGTTTTTTACGTGGTGCTGAGAATCAAGCCCAGTGCCTTATACTTGCTAGGCAAGTACTCTACCACTGAGCTACAACCCCAGCCCTGGGACTTAGTCTTAATGGACATCCAAAAATATTTAAAAATCACCAGTTTTAGGAAGGAGAAGGTGAGAAGGGAGGATTAAGGGATGACCAGAGACTGTTGGAATGTCAGGGCTCTCAGCTCTACACAGCCATTCATTATTAGTACAGTACTTCTTTGGGTTAGGGGAAGTAGACTTTAATTTTTATCCTGTACTTTACATCAAGATCTTTAGTCACCTTTTGTCTTCTGCTTCTCACAGGTGATTGTTAGCAGATGTGTAATTCTCTGCCTCTGGCATGTCTAAATATTTGAGTTTGACTCAAATAAAACAGCACTCTGGTGGTTTGGATAAACAGATACAATGTTTTAGTTTTGTCTGTTTTATAATTAATTATTAAGGTAAAAAGATCTTTCCTTAATTTGTAAATTTGTTCTCAGAAAACTCCATCTGATGCATGTCATATTGCATATCTCTTCACGGTGGCAGTTGTCTCCAGTGCAGACCAAAGGTGTGGGTTCAAAGCCAGTCTGCTGCTTACTGTCCCTTTAATCTTAGTAATTTCCATTACGTTTCTAAGTCTATAAAATGGGGGTAAAATAAAATGCCTAACTCATAGGATTGTTGTGAGGAGTAAATGAATTAATTTTTATAAAAACTTAGATGGGTATCTTATGAAGTACATGAAGCTTAATAATGTTCACTGCTATTATATTTATAGGTTTAACTACTATTAAGTGAACCTTATAATGATCAAGAATATTAAAGGTGGGAAGCCTCCCCATTTTTATCAAGGATATTTCTTAGGAATATTGATCTGCAAGGTGTGATTCATTTGTAACTTTTTTCTGTGACCCAAAAACAGTTGTTTTATATTCAGACGTGGTTAGTATTTTTAAATAGAGGCCTGAATTTTGGTTAATAACTTTTATTTTACTGCCCTGCAAGTTTTAAGTTTGTTTTTATGTAGTGTTATACTCACTGTATTAATCATGAAGTCATGATTCTGGTAAGGGACCCAGTTAGCGTAATCTAAATATAACACCTGAAGAAAATGTAGGATAATAGGCTTATACACATGGAGGACACCTTTTGAATTGGACACAAAATATATATAAAAAGCCAAAAAAAATACTTTTGACTATATTGACATTTAAAATTGTATACATGAATGACACTACAAACAAATTAAAAGTCATAATGTGGATGTATATGTGACTTATACAGAATTGGAAAAGTCTACAAATCAAGAAGAAAAAATAACCAGAGGGGAAGATTGGCAGAAGATACTAATAGTTATTCACAGAAGAAGAAATACAAAGAAACAAGAAACTATGCATAAGTATACTTGTAATCAAGAAAACTAAAATTAGGGCCAGGTATGGTGGCCTGCCTGTGTAATCCCAGCAACTCAGGAGACTGAGGTAGGAGGATCACAAGTTAAAGGCCAGCCTTGAATTTAGTGAGGCCTTGTTTCAAAATAAATAAGTGAAAAAGGGCTGGGAATGTAGCTCAGTGGGAAAGCACCTCTGGATTCAATCCCTAGTACCAACAATTAATAAACAAACAAACTAAAATTAAAATGACCGAGCATTTTTATAACTATTAAATTGGCAAAATTATAAAACTCTAGATCAAGGGAAGTGAAAACAGGTCCTCTTATGGTTGATGGGAGTGCAAATTGGAATAACTGCCTTGTAAAAGCAATTGCCTGTATCTAGTAAATGTGAAGATGCGTGCATCTTATGAAGTGCCAATTCCATTTTGAAGTATCTACCTTAGAGGAACTCTTGCCCGCATGCACAGGGAAACCTGAAACATGTCCAGGAATACTCAACAAGGCTGAGGTCATAGCTCAGTGATGGAGTTCTTGCCTAGCAGTCAGGAGGCCTTGGGTTCTATCTTCAGAACTACATTCAAAAAGAATGTTCAACATGGTACAGTTTGTTACAATCAAAACATGGAAACAACCTAAATATTTGTAAGTAGGAAAATTTCTACCTTTGGGAAGTATCAAAAGGGTAAGTTGTTCCATATTGTTTTATAAAAGATCTCCAGACATTGTTGAGTGAAAAAAGCAAGGTGCAGAAAAGTAAATGTCATTTACTTAAAAACAACTTAAAAACAAAACAAGCTTATAAGCTATGTATTTCTGTATATTTGAAAGTATGCATCTCACACTGATATCATTTGTTATCTATGGGAACTGGAATTGGTCTTTAGCTTTTTCTGTATCATGTGGACTTTGCAACATAATTACATATGTAATTAGAAATAAATATTTGTGCCAGGTGTGGTGGGGCATACCTGTAATCCCAGGTACTCATGAGGCTGAGGTGGGAGGATACCAAATTTGAGACCAGCCTCAGCAAATTATGGAGACGTTATTTCAAAAATAAAAAGGGCTGGGGATGTAGCTCTGGTAGCTCTGATAGCGCACCCATGGGTCCTGAGTTCAATATCCAGTAATACACACACGGAAAAAAAAAAAAAAGAAAGAAAGAAAGAAAAAAGAAACATTTGTTATAATGTAAAGATCTTGACAATACTTTGTCTGATTTACCAATTTAAACTTTTCTAATATCCTCAGCAAAAGCCAGCAGTTTCTAGATAATACATGTAAGAAGGGACTCATCACAGGATTTTGGATGTTTCTTGTTTTATTTTGCTTTCATTTTTGGTTTTGAGGGATGCTGAGCTCTAGCAGAAAGGGTTGACTTTGGAGTCAAGTCTAAGTTTGAATCCTTCTTCAGTAATTTTTTAGATTTTGGGCAAGAATTCCTTAACCTCTTTGAGCTTCAAAAAAGCTATTACCTACCTCATTGAATTGTATAAGAACTACATGTGCTTATTTTCCTCATTTCCTCATCCCCTTTGGTCAAGGAAAATTGATCTAGTGTGGTCTAAGATCAAAGATGGTCTTATATGGATGATAAAATGTTTCACCAGAATGCACTTGTCTTGGACCAGGACATACTAGTAAAAATGGAGGATATAGATCATTAATTTTAGAGGTCTAGTAACTTTTTAAACCATTAAGCTATCTATTTGTGCCTCACAAGAGCAAATACTGTTAGTGATTTATAAATTATATTGAACTTGAAGCATCTAAGCAGTTTACCTGGCATATTTTGGTTCACAAGCTTATTTTTATTATATTAGAGAACAGCTTTAATTTAGCTCATCATACATTCATTTTTGCCAGCCAACATCTGAATCTCAAGAGGCCTCAGAGACCAAAATGTGTCTCAAAAGGATTCTGGTGCTGGGCCCAGTGGTGCCTGCCTGTAATCCCAGTGACTCTGGAGGTTGAGGCAGGAGGATGGAAAGTTCTAGGTCAGCCTCAGCAATTTATCAAGACCCTGCCCCAAAATAAAAAAGGGCTGGGAATGTAGCTCAATGATAGAACACCCCTGGGTTTGATACCCAGTATCACCAAAAAAAAGAAAAAAAAGAAAAAAAGAGCCACATTTAAAGTTCAAGTTGAGTATATGTATATCCTCTGCTTTTCATTCACACAATTGCCCTTGTATCTATTAATATCACATATAGTAACTCATGAATATTTTCCCACTGAGACTTGTTTATTCTAGTATTGAGACACCATTAAATAATAATTTAAGAAATAAAAGGGATGTAAGTAATGTTGTATGTGGAAATTCTAGACCCCTCAAGCAAAATTTTCCAAATGGGACCCTTTATTTAATTGCGAAATAAACAACTTACACTTTGATGGTATTTATGCTTGGGAAGAGAGTAAAAGGGAATAGTTTTGGACTTTCCCCATATAAATTAGGGCCTCCTGAGTAATTAGCAATTAATAAGTGAATGCTTCCCACAAGTTTAAAAGCTATTGCTAAAATTATGTATATGTTATTATAGGCATAGAATTATATATAGTCCAAATATAACCTGGAAATATTATTGGTTGGATGAATAGAATTTTAAGCGGATGGGTAGGGGGCTAATATTTATTTATTCTATGTGCCAAGTAAGATTATTACATAGATTACTTAATCCTCACTACAATCTTTAGTGGTAGGTATTATTATTGCCTAAATTTTACAGAAAGGACAGAGAGATTAGGTAACTTGCATAAAGTCACACAGTAAGTGCCAGAGCTAGAAATCAAATACAGGCAGGCCTGATTCAAGGAGCATGTTCTTAACCAATGTAGTAAATTGCTGTGCTGTCTTAATCTGCAGTCTGTATGTAGCAATAATATAATCATTAATATGTCATTTTTTGTGTACATAAAATATTTTTAAGGTACTAGTTTATTGTCAAACATAGTCTTAGGATCCCTTTTAAAGCAGGAGTGACTGTGGTATAAAGAGATGAAATGATCAGCATGGGGGATGTCAACAGAACCCAGAAGATTCTCATCTACAGTTACCTTCATTTGCTTGGTTCATATAAGGATCATAGTGTTTTCTTACATTTCCCTTAGATTTTTCGGTGTAGTATGATGAACTTATAAATGCTTATCTCAGACAAGGATGATATCTTAGAAGGACATTTGCAGCTGGGCATAGTGCAGATTTCATTGGTACATGCTGAAAGATTTAACTTGATCTGTGGAAATCACGGTGAAGCTGAAGAGGAAAAGCCGGTCTTGAGTACTTTTCCTTTTTCTAAGAGGGCAGCTAAGGTGGCCAGGTATCTTTGCCCTCCAGGGGTGCAGGTGTGCTGTTTTAATTCTTTAATCATTCACATAAATTAAAGCCTATTCCTTTGCATTTAAAAAATAATATAAAACGACATTCTCCATGTTTTATTGCCAGGCAAGAGCTTTGAACTTCTGTCTCATTGAAGTTTGATAAACTGTAAGGATTTTCCAGGGTTGGGTGGTACACTTAACCACAGAGGGAACATTTGACTGATAAGAACTGCAGGTGAAGGAAACCACCAAGGAGCAGCAATTAGAGAGCTTCACACTTGGCTGTTGGCTGGTGTGAAGTTCTCACGGAAAGGATCCTTTCCCTACCTCTGCAGCTCTTAGCTCTTTCCCTTCACCCACAGCTTAAAAAAGCACCAGGACTTCCGGTTCCCACTTTGTGAGCTGGGAATGGGTGGGGTGAATATTTTGTGGTGGGGTGGTTCTTTGTAAGAAACTTTGAAATCTGGGGACAAGTTCTAACTTCACACAAATGGTATGCAGGTGGAGACAGGACTGAAAGACACGCGTGTGTACATACATGTACACGCATGCACAAATTCACATAGACACAACAGACCTTATTTCTCAGATAATTTTACTATTAACATACACACTTGTCTTTGTGCTCTGTGTAAAATGAAGATGATTTTTAATTCCATCACTGTTTACAAGTATTAATGATGAAGCAGTGTATTAGAGCACAGATTCTTGTTATCAGACAAACCTTAGTTTGAATCTTGGCTCCTCTATTTGCTTTGTAATCTTGAGCAAATTAATTCTATAAGTCTCATTTCTCCCATTTGTGAAGTAAAAATGCCTATCATATGATTTTTTGTGAAAATTAAATGATGTGTATAAAACAATCAGCACATTATCTGGCACATTGTTCAATAAGTTGCACAGGGGCTCAAAAAAGGTAGCTGTTATTATTAATTGTAACATTAAAGTAAATATCTGATTGGCAAATAAATGTTAAACAGGTATAGTCCTTTTCTTTCTTTCCTTCCTTCCTTCCTTCCTTCCTTCCTTCCTTCCTTCCTTCCTTC
>JAJEJO010001534.1:233762-270781 GCA_020662805.1 Glaucomys volans
TTCCTTCCTTCCTTCCTTCCTTCCTTCCTTCCTTCCTTCCTTCCTTCCTTCTTTTGTGCAGTGTGTTTTCCAAAAAATCCCTCCTTTTTAAATTTCTGGGATGACAAAAGTGCTTTGATTCTGACTGCTCTGAAAACATTTCCTGTGTAAAGGGCTTTCACACTGACTTTCAGTCCCCTGGAGCAAGGGAGGAGAAGCAGCAGGATTTGCTTCTAAGTGGATCTCTTTTATTTCTACCATCAAAAAGAAAAAAAATCCTGTACTAGCCTTAGGTAGAGGTAAGTCATAAAAGGCCATATTGCCCAAAGAAGGAATTTTTTTTTTTTTCTCATAAGATCAGAGGAGGTGGGTAGAGGAGGACAGGGAGCACAGAGGTGAAAATACAACTGATTTTATTGTTAGTCTGGCTCTGTTTTCTCCCCAGCTTACTATTTACTTAATTATAATGATTGGTATTTTGAAAATAGCTAATGCCAGAAATTGGCAGGTTTCATCTCACAACTTCATTTTCAGATTTGGTGCTTGTTTTCTTTTTCCTTTTTTCTTTTCTTAGTTCTGGGGTTTGAGCCCAGGGCCTTATGTATGCTAGTGCATCCCCTACCACTGAACCACACCCCAGCTCCCAGTTTGGTCTTGTTGTTGTTGTTATGCTTTTGCAGTACTGGGGATCGAACCCAGGCCCTCCCAAACGCTAGCTAGGTAAGTTTTCTCTACTATGTCTCCATATCCCTTTGGGCCATTTCTTAAAGAAATAGTTGTCCAGATGGATGAACTGAGTTGATGAAGCACTGGATTTGTTTTGTTCTCACAACCTTTTTTTTTTTTTTTTCTTTTTGTGGGGGAGGGCAGTTTGCAGTGGTTGATGGTTGTTAGTTTGAGGAAGCACTTCATACAGATAAGACAGACAACTCATGGAATGTAACCATGTTGCTCTTCTGGACTTCAGGCTGGTGCAAATTTGGTGAAACCCCAGGTTGCTGTTGTTGGATGAACAATGCTTGAGCTCAACTTGGTGGTTTATTTTATGAACTTCACTAGACTATAAGGACTTCAGAAATAGTTTTTTGAAGCATTCATTTTTGCAAATTTTAGGTAATCCTTCCTTATTTTCCTAAGGAATGAAACTATAAAATAGGCAAACATCAACCTTGGCAGCAACTTCTTGGAATTGCTTTTTGGCAAGATATTAATCACTTTTGGGTTTTTTTGTTCTCACTGCTCCAGAAGAAAGTATTTTTCTGAATTTCTGAATGGTAAATGTGAACATGAATTGGAAGCTGTTATATAAAGTATGTCAGGATATCATTGTCATACCTAAAGATAAAATTTAGGGCAGTGGAAGAAGCATTGACTGAATCCTGCTGAATAGGAAGCTCCAGCCTTGGGAGCTGGTTATTGGGTAAACCCCAATAACCCTTTCTGAAAAGCTTGCTCCCTGCCCTTCCCAGGTGCTGGTGATTAAGCCCAGGGCCTTGTGCATACTAAATAAGTGTTCTCCCACTGAGCAATAATATAACCCTGGCCCTTCTGATGGGCTTTTTTTTTTTTTTAAATAATTTTTTTTCTTTTTTTAGTTGTAGATGGACACAATACCTTTATTTTATTTATTTATTTTTATGTGGTATTAAGGATTGAACCCAGTGCCTTGCATGTGCTGGGAAAGTACTCTACCGCTGAGGTACAACCCCAGTCCTTTGAAGGACTTTTAAGAAAATGTATCAAGTATGTAGTATACATCAGGTACATACTGATGTTTTGCATACATTGTTTTATTTAATTCTTAAAACCTTATTTGGCAGGTGAGATAGGATTATTTATTCACATTTTACAAGGAGGAATGGGCTTGGGGAGAATTTGTTCAAGGTCATACAGCTAGGAAATGGTAGGACTGAAAATGGAACTTGGGTCTTCCTGAACTCCAAAGTCCATGTTCTGAGATTCTTAAGTTTCAGAGTAAATAAGAAGCACCAAAGGTATTAATTAAAAATTACTGGGCTCCAGTTGAAAGATTAAGACCACTAAATCTGCAAATGTGTATTTCTTTTTTTTTTTTTTTTTTTTGTACTGGGGATTGAACCCAGAGGCACTCCACCACTGAGCCATATTCCCAGTCCTATTTTGTATTTTATTTAGAGACAGGGTCTCACTGAGTTGCTCAGGGCCTCACTAAGTAGCTGAGGCTAGCTTTGCACTCGTGATCCTCCTACCTCAGCCTCCCAAGTGCTGGGATTATAGGCATGGGCCACCGGGCCTGGCTGCAAATCTGTATTTTAATAGGGAATCCCAGGTGGTTCAGATCAAGAGATTGATCTGATTGATCATACTTTGAGAAATAGATTGAAATTATATTGCTTTCCATACTTGATACAGAAGAAAACAGGTATAGATTAAGTAATTATCCCAGATTAAGTTTTTTTTTTTTTTTTTTTTTTTGATGAACCAGGGATTGAACTCAGGGACCCTCAGCCACTGAGCCACATCCCCAGCCCTATTTTGTATTTTGTTTAGAGACAGGGTCTCACTGAGTTGCTTAGGGCCTCGCTAAGTTGCTGAGGCTGGCTTTGAACTCGAGATCCTCCTGACTCAGCCTCCCAAGTCACTTGGATTACAGGCCTGCGCCACCACACCCGGCCCCAGATTAAGTTATGAAAGAGAGAGCCATGATTCAAACCCAGATCTGAATGTGACTTAATGAATCCCACTATTATGTATAATGAACCAATAAAAAATTTAAAAACCCAAGTCTGTCTAGCTCTAATTTCACATTCTGTCTTACAAGCCCATGGTTAATTGACACATTTTCCAGTCACAACAAATGTAGAAAATATGATATCTAATAAGTTGAGCCACCCAGATTTCATGCTGTTTTTATTTACCAGTGTCATAACTTACATATACAATAGTATTGGAATTTTCACGATTTTTAGCCTTTTTCACTAACTTTTTTAAAATTAAAGAACTAAGTTTTCCTTACAATCAGATCATTTGGGCTTTAGGAATGGAATTCCTGGAATAAGTTTTTGAACATGCAGAAGTGGCAGAGGGTGGAAGGAGGTGTAAAGAAAAGAACTTTTGGGCTGTGGATATAGCTCAGTTGGTAGAATGCCTGCCTTGCAAGCACAAGGCCTTGGGTTCAATCCCCAGCACCGCAAAAAAGAAAAAAAGAAAAAGAAAAGAAAAAGAAAAGAACTTCCATGTGCATCTCTCAAGCTCTACTAAAGCTCCTTAGCAACTGGTCTTCCTCACTCAAAGAAGGATGAAGGGTTGTTGCTGATAGTAATTGTGAACCAGGTGGCAGTAGCTTGTGTTCTTCAGGGCAGAATCACCCATTCTGCCCATTGAGATCATATTAGGGCCAGAAAGTTTGCTCTGCCTATTCTAGTCCACTTCCTAGGGCAGAGCTCACACCTTGATTGACTTGTAAGGCCTCCCACTGGGATTGGGAAAATTTTGTTGATCTTTAAAAATCTCTTTCATTTTCTCTTTCTCTCTTGTTTTTTTGTTTGCAGCCCAGCGACATGTCCTCACATACATGGAGGATGCAGTGTGCCAATTGCTAGAGAACAGGGAGGATGTTAGCCAGTATGGCATTGCCAGGTTCTTCACTGAATAGTAAGTACATGAATGCTTTGCTAAAAGGGTGAACCCAAAGAGATACTTGGAAGCAGGCAGGGTACATGGAGAATAGAGCAGAACAATGCTGATTATGTAGTGGCAGTGAATGTTTAGTTCTGGTAGGTTGATTGAGGGCTGCCCAACATGTTTGGGAGCATGCCTTTCATGCAGCTAGTTTTGTCCAGTCATATGTCTTGTGAATGGTCATGACTGTAGTAGTTAACAACTACTTGTTTGATCTATTAAAAACTATAAGAGGGACCTAAAGAAACAGATTTAACTTTCTCCTTTATTCATGATATTTTTTCTGATTTCCTTTAGTTGCTGATCCTTTAGCCTGTGTTTTTCATGGATGACTTTTCTCATGAAATTGTTTAGAAGGGTGTTCCTATGCAGTTTCCTTTCTGTAGGATGTCATACCAATCACTTAATGATTTACAAGCATTTCTAGAGGGAATCTTTCATAGATTATATTTTTTGAAGGGTCATGTTTCAGGGTGAAATATGCCTGGAGCTGGGCAGTGTCACACACCTTCATACCAGCAACACAGAAGGTGGAGATGGGAGGATTGGGACCAGTCTCAGCAACTTAGTGAGACCCTGTCTCAAAATAAAATTAAAAATGGTTGGGGATGTAGCTCAGTGGTAGAGCGCTCCTTGGTTCAATCTCTCATACTGCAAGTAAATAAATAAATAGTACTGCAAATAAATGAATAAATAAATGACTGGGCTATGGGAAAGACAAAATGATTACTACTTTTAGACTATCACAGAACTGTTTTGGGGCTGAATGTTTTAAAAACACCTTAATCTTAGATAAGCATGGTGGTGCACGCCTGAAATTCCAGCTGCATGGGAGGTGGAGACAAGAGATCTTAAGTTCACAATCAGCCTGGGCAACTTAGTGAGACCCTGTTTCTATTAAAATAAAAATTTTAAATAGGGCTTGGAATGGTAGCCCAGTGGGTAGAGCACTTGCCTAGCACATGCAAGTACCTGGGTTCAATCCCCAACACCAAACAAATAAATGAACAAAAAACCCTCTTAGGGACTAAAGCTGTAGCTCAGTGGTAGAATACTTGCCTCTCATGTATAAGGCACTGGTTTGATCCTCAGCACCTCTAAAAAAAAAAATAAATAAATAAAGATATTGTTAAAAAAATAAACAAACCTTCTTAATCACCATGAAAGGATGTGCTAAAGAAATACAAAGCATTAGCTGGGCATGGTGATGCACACCTGTAATCCCAGTGGCTCGGGAAGCTGAGGTAGGAGAATCACAAGTTGAAGGCCAGCCTCAGCAAATTAGAGAGGCTCTGTCTCAAAAAATTAAAAAAGGGCTGGGAATGTGGCTCAGTAGTTAAGCACCCTTGGGTTCAATCTCTGGTACCAAAAAAAAAAAAAAAAAAGCATTATTTTTATTGCCAATATGCCATCATACTTTTATATAATCTCTTGGATTCTCTTTCCCTTTTTTTCCTGGCTTATTGGGAACAGTCTAAGACAGAAAGAATAACCTGTTAACAGGCTTCCTGTTAAGGTGAATCATGAACTGAAGTCTGTCTTCTTTGAACATAGATATTTCCCCCTATCTATCCTCTAGGTTCTCCTCTGGGATTAGACAGTTATTCTTTTTTTTTTTTTTAAATACCTTTATTTTATTTATTTATTTTTATATGGTGCTGAGGATTGAACACAGTGCCTCACATGTGCTAGGCAAGCACTCTACCACTGAGCTACAGCTCCAGCCCCAACAGTTATTCTTTTTAAAATTAAAAGTTTTTAAATTAATTTAAAATTAAAGTCTATGCTTAGGTTTATCTTAGAGGGATTCTTTACTCTCCTTAACTCTTTTGCTTCTTGTTTTTGTTTTTTGGTACTGTGGCTTGAACCCAGTGGTACTCCGTCACTGAGCTTGCCCCCAGACCTTTTTATTTTTTATGCTGAGACAAGGTCTTGCTAAGTTGCCCAGAGTTGCCTCAAACTTGTCATCTTCCTGCCTCAGCCTCCAGAGTAATGACCTGGAGCTCTAATGGATTAGAATTTTAAGTTCCTGGGGAAAACAAACTTTCTGGGCGGAGGGCTAGCCCCTTCTCCCAGCCTTCTGAAGGAGGATGAAGTACAGAAAGGAATCTCGTTCTCATGGTGTGGACTAAAGCAAGCGAGGTGGGCAGGGAATAAAGGCTAAGATTGAATAGCCTTGCTTGCTTTTACAGAATTGACAAGCCTTGGGTCAAGTTTCTAGGCCATTTAATCTGTACCAGCACTCAGGAGGCTCCCTGCCAAGTGAAATATGATTCTTCTGGGGGTAATGCTTCTTCCTGGCCTTTTTTCATTTAACCCTCCCACCCCACCTCCTTTATAAGTCTTTTCTCTTGTACTGGTTCCTTAATAGCAGGCATCATTTCTTCTTCACCTGTTTGCCCAGTACTTGGTATGGTGCTTAACATGTAATAGATGTTAGGTAAATATTTCTTGAATTGCTAACTGTATGTATATTTTAAGCTATAACATGCTATCTACTCTTTTTATTGTTCTTGTTGTAATGAGGATTGTTTTCTTGTTTTTTTTTTTTTTTCCCTCTCTGTTGTTGATTTTAGGGGGTAGAACTCTGTATTCTGCTGTTTTTAAGAAGCTGTGACTAGCATTGCGAAAGTGAACCCCACTGGTCTACGTAACTGATACTGAACTCTAGAGAACCAGTAGTGAACTTACAGCTGTTTTAGAATGCTGTTAACTTTAGATAGCTTTTCATCTACCAATGCACTACTGAAAAATTCTTGAGATTTTTCACAGTACTGATAGAAATCTAGTTGCCAAGTGAGCTGCTTCTAGTTCTCAGAAAACTCAAAATTTTATAATGTATGTGAATAGTACATATCTGACACTTCTATAACTCTTAAGACATCAGATTGGCCTGAGGTTAAGTTATTTTGAGAAGCGAAAGGTAAGCCAGCATCAAAGCTATGAAGACTTTTTTTTCCCCCTATACAAGGGATTGAACCCAGGGGCATTTCACCACTGAGCCACATTCCCAGCCCTTTTTCCATTTTATTTTGAGACAGGGTCTCACTAAGTTGCTTAGTGCCTCACTAAGTTGCTGAGGCTGCCCCAGTCTCCCAAGCCACTGTGATTATAGGCATGTGCCACCGTGCCTGGCCAAAGATACACACACACACACACACACATACACACACACACTTTTTTTTTTTTTTTTTGGAACCAGGGATTGAACTCAGGGACACTCGGCCCCTGAGCCACATCCCCAGCCCTATTTTGTATTTTATTTAGAGACAGGGTCTCACTGAGTTGCTGAGGGCCTCGCTAAATTGCTGAGGCTCTCGCTAAATTGCTGAGGCTGGCTTTGAACTTGCTATCCTCCTGACTCAGCCTCCCAAGTCACTTGGATTACAGGTGTGTGCCACCATGCCTGGCTCACACATACATATTTTTAATACTTGAAAGGTATAGCTATATGATAGAATGGGAAGTAGTAGAAATAGCTTTTGGTAGGCAAGGAGTCCTGACTGGTGGGCAAGAAGCTCCTGCTTTTACTTTGACTATGAAGATTTAGCTAGTGAAAGTCCTTCTGTTTCAGGCCCCTTCTGTTTGTATTGATTCATAGGAGAAGCAGATGAAGGGAAAGGAGCACTACCCTAAGAGAAAGGTGAGCTCCTTATTCCTATAAGTTCTCTCTCTGCACCTTTAGACACATTTTCTGCAATCTGGCTTCAGTTGCCTCATCTATGAAAGGTTTAATAAAGCTTTACATGCTTATATTATTAATATAATAATTACATTTTATAATGGGCAGTTTTTATTAAGCTCATACTATGTCTCATAGTACAATTGTTTGTACTATGGTGTTGGTACAATTATTATTTTTATTTCATTGATAAGGAAATTGAGGCTCCTCAATGCAATGCTCTAAAAAACTTCTTCAAGTTCATAAGCTAATAAGTGTCAGAGTTAGGAGTTTTCCTACAGTATTACAAATTCCCGTTCTCTTCTGCCTTCAAGTCATTTTAGTGCTTAATGTTGCTGGAGGCCTACCCTGATAATTTTTTAGCTATAGCTATAATTTCTGTAATTCTTGAATTTTCCCTGTGAATGATGCTTTGTAGGCTTATCACATAGCCTTGTCTAGTGACTTCAATTCATTACCATTTAAGTGTTTCATATTGTCCTTTGGGGGGATACAGTTAGACCTATCTCTAAATAGCAGGAAGCTTTATTTTTTTAAAAAAATATATTAACTGTATACTTCTTGCAGTTTCGAGTTCGTGCCTTTTCATACATTTAATGATGCATGACTTAACCTTTAAACAATGGCAGAAATACTAGAAAATGTTTTTGGAGGTTTTTCTGTTGATTTTCTTCTTTAGGACTGCTTGACCTCTCACCTTTGCTGTTACCACTTGGTTGTTTGTGTTTTTAAACAAGTTCACAATTGTTCCAGAAAATCTGGATGAAATGTAAAATACAAGGAGCTGAGTGGTACTGTGTGTATGTTGCAAGACAGTGAGCTCTGCAGATCGTATTCCTCTGGACACTCCTGAAAGAAGGATACTGAATCCTAGAGGATTTTCTTTTATGTTGTATGTAACTTCTACCTCTGAGTGCTGTCCTTCAACCAGGGGAAGGTAAAAGAAATTAATATTTAGAGGTGCTACTCTAAGAATAGAACAAGTCAGTGCTGGGTCAGGCCCTCTGAAGAAGTGCATCCAGGAAAATTAGGCTGGAGTGGTTGTGACTTAGAGACCACAGCAGAGTGTGACCAGGTTCTTGTGGTTCTTGTGGCTTTTTAAGACATTGGAAAATAATGATGAGAGAAAAACAGGCTGAAATCTGAGAATTTCTATCAGAATTGGGAACCATTCTTCACAGGCTAAATTGATGGTTACAACCCTGTGGCATCAGGGAGCTTGACCTCCACATACTAATATAGAAAAGAGTGATTACTCTGTGGTCTTGGTCAGTGGGCCCAGGAGGGCTCACTCTTATGATCAAGTATCTTGTTTTTGTTTTTGTTTTTTTAAATGATGGATTTTAGTTTCTTGGTGAAGTTTTGATGATGACTGTTACAAGGAAAAGAAGTACACAGATTACCTTCATTGACGGAGGTTTATTTTGAGGATGAAAACACAGGACAGCTAGCTGGGTGTGGTAGCTAATTGTAATCCCAGCAACTCTAGAGGTTAAGGCAGGGAATTACAAGTTCGAAACCAGCCTCCACAATTTAGTGAAGCCCTAAGAAAGTTAGGGAGGCCCTAAGCAACTTAGTGAGACCCTGTTTCAAAATAAATAATAAAAAGGGCTGAGGATGTGGCTCAGTGGTAAAGTGCCCCCTAGGTGAAAGCCCCAGCACCAAAGCAAACCAAACAAATAAGACAGAATTAATTCAGTAATTATTTTTTGAGCACTTATTATGTGCCTATCTGTATTAGGCAATGGAAATATCAGGGAACAGGACAAATAAGGTATGTGTCCTCATGGACCTAGTGTTTTAATGAAAGATAGTTAATAAGCAAACTGATGATGATGAGAATAGAGGTCATTAATAAGCACCATGTATAAGGCACTAAGAATGTAATATGTATTGTCTCATTTACTCTTCATAAAACTATGAGATAGGTTAGCAGTGGTATCTACATTTTGCACATTTAGAAATTCAGGCACATAAAAGTAACATTCTCAGGACTGGGGCTGTAGCTCAGTGGCAGAGTGTTTGCCTAGCATGGTTGAGGCACTGGGTTCCATCCTCAGGCACTGCGTAAAAATAAATAAAATAAAGGCATGCTGTTCATGTACAACTACAAATTTTTTTTTTAAAAGTAACATTCTCAAGATTAAAAAGCCAACAACTGTAACATAATATACAACAAGAAAATAACCAGGGCAATGTGATTTATAGAATGGCCAGAAGAGATGGCATATGGGGGCTCATCCCACCAGAAAGTCAATGACTTAGCTCAGAGGGCAGCTCACTTTCTCTTTGTCCACCTCCATTACCTAGGCTGACTGTGTCCAAAAGAGATAATTTGATTGACTTTATTTGTTGTTATTCAGAATGGAGAACTGTTAATAATCAGTGTACCTAAAAATGCCACTTTTTAGATAGGTAGTTGGCCTTCCCCGTACCTTGCTAAAACCACGTGGAATGGAAAACTTTATTTAAATGAATTTTTTTTCAGAAAAGGAATATTAATTTCATTCTGAGATATAGTAATTATCAGAATTTAATTGGGAAGTTGAATACTTTTTGGTATATACTCTTACAGTAAAAAGCTTCAGCATCAAATTCCCTTTTTATTGCTTTAATTAGAATAAATCTATGAAATGTGAACTTCATTAATTTACTCTTGAAGAAAAAAGGAGATTACAATAGTGCATATTCCTAAATCACTTAAAATATAGCTCTAGTGAATACAGTTCATAATTATAAAATATGGATTGTTTCTTCTTTTTTGAAACAGGTCTTCTAAGTCCTATGAGAGATGATCCACTTCTTCCCTACATAAATCTAGAACAATCAGGGTATAAACTTCCATTTCTAAAGTTGGCAGATTTTTTTAGGATTACCCACCATTTAACATTTAAGTAATGTTTTGAGTTCTTCTGGTGTCCATGGTAATGAAGGAGCAGAGAACTGGGGCAGCAAGAAACAGAGCAAACCAGGACTTCACTGATTTCCAGGATCACAGTTTTGAATAGGAATGGACTTGAGACTTCTCAGGGCAATTTCTGCTCCATGTTTTCCCTACTTATTGTTGTTAAATTGAGCCAAAATGTGGTGTGGTGAAATAATGGTGACTAATCCCATTATAGGCTTCTTCAAAAGGGGTAGTGCTTCTCCCTGCAGCCAGCCCCCTCCTGCCTTTTTTCCATAGTTCAGTTCTTAGCTGGAGTTGACACATTGTAACAAAAAATTGCCCATTTCTCATTGTCAGCATCTGGATTCTCACAGACAGAGAATTGCCAGGAAAAGATTTTTGCCTTCAGTTAAAGCATTCCTGCCCTCAGTGTTGTGGGCCCAGACATTTCTGTTAAGCCATCATTTGTGAAATTTGTAAAGGACTTTGGTTCTTTTCTATATTAGTGGAGGTACATTAGAGCAGTAGGACTCCAGGGAGTCATAGCAGTGAGTTAAGGGTCACTAAAATCTATTTTGAAACTGAAAAGTCCGGGGTCATTGAGGATACAAGGAACTGCGTATTCGTGTAGAATCCATCTCTCTTCTTCAGTTCCTTCGTGTTATGGTTACAGGAAACCATCCAGCAGCACTTGACCTGGTAACTGAGGAAGTGATTTCACAGCCCACTGGTCCCCTGATTCATTTAGAAGTCAGAGTCAGAGGTTACAGAAGTAATAATTGGGCCTGGATTCTTCCTGTCAGGAAAGACCCTACTTGCCCACCCATCCTTTCTCCAAGTTAAGAGAAACTTACCTGTTGTTAAGCCATTCAATAAGAGGAAATGAAGGAACTCCATCCTTGGCCAGAGAATTCTTAAGACCCAGTAATAATATTTGTTTTCATGGGAGCTGCTCTTGCAGCTAGCTAATATAAAACTTACATATTATTCTTTACACTAAAATATCTCCCTTTAGAGAAATAATTTGATATATTTCAATCTACAAATAATATAAAGAATCTTTACTTGGCCCACACCCTGATTGATATACCTTGTCAAGTATCCTCTGATAATTCTCTCAGTGTTCCTCTGGTAATCAAGTACACACCCACAAATCTGAATTCACAAATCTGTCATGTTATTAATAATGTAAAATAGTTCATCAGAAGTTAAGACACCGACTTCATCAACAACATAGCAATTTAAATTTTTCTGTACTTTTAATTTCTTTCATTATTTGTTCGGAACTCTAGAAAATCTGTGGTGCTGGTGGCATAGGTGAGGTACAAGAACAGGAAAAAGTGACATGATTTGGCACCTTAACCAGAAAAGTTCTTTAATGAACTAGGATGAGGTGGAGGGGATAGAGGAGAAAGAGCAAGGGCAGTTAGAATTTTGGCAGCCATACCAAGGTTTTTCTTCCCTAAAAAAAGTGAAATGAAAGTCAAATGAGGTTTATCTCTGCCATTATGATTTGCTAAGATGCTTGTGTGTTTCTTAGTTAGCTTCTAGCACCATGGCAGATAAATCTTTGAAGTCAGTGACTTACCCACAAAACAGATTGTTTCTCAGAATCCTTCAAGAGGTGTCATATCCAACCAATTTCTTGTCTGAGGCCAGAAGATTTTTTTTTTTCAGCTATCAGATGCCATGCTGACTAGCACAGTGGAACACATCTTATCAGCACATGTCATGAGCATGTAAATTTATTTTAGGACTGGTGGATTCCAGTTTTGCTGACTTTTGGGGCTACAACAGTAGAAAATGTGATAAAAGCAGTTTGGGTAAAATATCGCTTCGCTTCTTTTTTTTCTTTTTCTTTTTTTGTGGTGCTGGGGATTGAACCCAGGGCATTGTGCATGCGAGGCAGGCACTCTACCAACTGAGCTATATTCCCAGCCCCATAAACATCATTTCTTGAATAATCATAGGAACATCCTTGAATTCATTCCTTTGTTATTAACAATAAATATCAACAATAAATGTCTTTTCCTTATAATTTTCCAGTTCTCGATCATTGCTAGGGATGATATAACTTATCCTAGAGGATTGTTATGAAAATCAGATGAAATGGCATACATAAAGTATTCGATTATATGTAATACATTTTCATTATGTGTTATTCCCTTTTAGCTTAGATTTGGTTTTCTAGGATTTTTGCATCTCTTACTTTGTCAAACTCTGGGGAAATGGTAGTCTTCTTTCTCTTTAAATGGTCTCAGAGTTGAAGGTCTTGAAGATTTTTTAGTCTCTGTTATTTTCTGTAATATTTATTACTTACCCTGCATTTCATGTCCTCTTCGTAGATTAAAGCATTTGATGACCTCCTCCTGTGTGTTTATTAGCTATTTGATCATTTAGTTTGTTCAGAGAGAATATCCTAACAAACTTTTGCCTTTTCTTCTTCAGCTATAAGCCATTTCTTCACCTCCTGTCTGTAGTTCTTTCCCTGACTCCTAAATTAGAAAAGTCAAGGTGTAATGGGAGACCTGAGTCAGTCAAGCCTACCCACCTTGTGTCCTTCCTACTCTTCCCTCTAGCAGGACAGTGATGGCTCAGGGTAACGAAAAGCAGACCTTCTCTGCTGAGGTCATCGCTCCTCACGCTGGCAGCCTGCTCCAGGAAGCTGTTTATCTGTGCTTGTTGAGCCACACTCCAGCCACTGAACAGTTGGAATGTATTGAGAAACCACAGAGCCCAAAGAGAGAATGTTACCCAGGCAGTTCCACACAGGGAGAGTATATTTACACCACACAAGCTGCAGTTTTCATGTCCGGGGATAATTGTTTATCTGCACACTCTCATACTTCACCTTCTATGCAATACAGATGCCCTCTCAAGAGGGTTTTACCAAGAGATACTGTAGAAAATTTTATGTAAAAATCACCTTTTAAAGGTAGTGTTTTTTTGAATTAGCTTTGATGCTAGAATTTTAAACCATATAGGCCTAAAACATCTAAAAACACTGTTTCTCAAATTAAGTGTTTTTCTTCATTTCTTTACCAAATATTAAGTTTTGTTATAGAGATTTGATATGTGTGTACTATCAATGGGCTTATAAATTATGGCCACTTGCCTGTAAGGAGATGTAAGCTGGTTGAAGACGTAATGCTTATTCATTAACAATTAGAGAACAATACGTTAAGTTGTGTGGCCCAGTATGCTGGGAATTGAGAGTAAGGAGGAATAATGACTATTAAAGAAGCATCATAGAGGAGTTCATCTTAATGTGGATAGGTGAGTAGAATTGGAATAGGCAAAAAAAAAAAAAGGGGGGGACATCATTTTATGTGACATGAAAGCATGGTAGCATGGTGGTTAAGAATATAGATTTTGGTGTCACATAAATCTATGTCTGAGGGCCTTCCACTTACTAGTATATAGTCTCAGGAAAATGCTTAGCCTCATCTATAAAATAGGTAGACTCACATATAAAATATAAAATTTGCATAATACATTATTGTTTGAAGGATTAAATGGGAATAATGAAGATAAAGTGTTTGGCATTCCATCCAAGATATTTTAAGTGTTGAATAAATGGTAGCTGCTGTTGTTGATGTTCATTGATTTATTCAACAAATATTTACTGAAATATACACTGTATCTTAGTGTTCTAGGTCCTACGTATACAGCAGTGAACAAACAGATGAGAAATTCCAACCCTCATGGAGCTTCCATTCTGAAATTGTCCTAATTTCACCTTTTCTATGTGCGTGTAATAATTTTAGATTTACAGAAAAGTTGCAAAAGTAATGTAGAGCTCCCTGTCATGCAGCTTCCACTAAGGTTACCATCTTCTGTAATCATGGTAAATCGTCAAAGGACCTTAACGTTAAATCAAAACTACGGGGCTGAGGCTATGACTCTGTGGTAGAGCGCTTGCCTCGCATACACAAGGCCCTGGGTTCAGTTGCCAGCACTGCAAAACAAAAACAGAACAAAAAAAACTACTAGTCCTTAAATCTTACTTGAATTTTAACTTTTTAATGTTTTTATTATGTTATACTTGTACATAATACTGGGGGGTTCATTTTGACATATTTATAAGTGTACATAACATAATTTGCTCCATTTCAGTCTCTAGTACTTCCCTTTCCCTCTCCTTCTTCTCCATGATCCCCATCCTCTACTTGTCTTCCTTCTATTTATTAGTTTTTAATCAATGCATTAAAGTTATATATAAATTCATTGAGATGTATTCATACCTGCTCTAGCATTTCACTTTTACTTTAATTTTATTTTTTGTGGTACTGGGGTTGAACCCAGAGGCACTCTACCATTGAGCTACATTCTTAGCCCTTTTTTAAAAAATTTTGAGACAGGGTCCTGCTAGGTTGCTGAGGCTGGCCTTGAACTTGCCATCCTCCTGCCTCAGCTTCTGAGACTCTGGGATTATAGGGGTGTGACGCTGAGCATGGCTCTCACCTTTATTTTTGAAGGGTATTTGTTTTTCTGGTATAAATTTTAGGTTGACAGTTATTTTACCATCCCATTTTCTTCTGGTTTCCACTGTTTGTTGAGACTTCAGCTCTCAGTCTTGTTCTTGCTCCTTAGAAAATAATCTGTCCTTCATCTCTGGCTACTTTTTGACAATTTCTCCTTGGTCTTTGGTTTTGCTCTAATGTGCTTTAGTTTGCTTGTGTGTGTGTATGTGTATGTGTGTGTATCTAAACTGTTTAGTGTTCTTAGTGCTTCTTAAACTGCATAGTTTGAGGTCTTGTATCATTTTTAAAAAATTATTATTAGCTCTTCAAATTTACTTCTTTCTACTCTCTATATTCCTTTTGGGATTCCAGTTACACAGATGTCAGAACCTAATATGTTATCTCCTGTCTCTTTTGTACTTTTTTTTGCACTTTTCATCATTTTTCTTTTATGTTCCATTTTGGATATTTCCTTCTGATCTATTTTCATTCTGTTTATTTCTTTTCATTTGTGTCTAATTGCTCTTAAACCCATCTATTGAGTTCTTATTCTAGTGTATATCTTAGTTCAAAAATTTCCATTTAGAATCATATGAATCTACATTGTGAAAAAGAAAGATATATTCCCTGATGCATAAGTATATCAAAAAGGGTTCTACTGTCATGTATAATTTAAAAGAACCAATAAAAAAGAGGAAAAATTTCCATTTAGTTCTTTTTTGTTTGCTAAATCTTATTTTTTTTATTTGTTTGAACATAGTAAAACATGGTAATTACAAAGTCCAGAGTTTATCATCTGGATTCCCTATTATCTGTTCTCTCTCTTCATTTTTTCACTCCATTGCCTTATCTTGTGTTATATACCTTTTTCCTCTTTTTGAGAGATGTACATTGCATGTGAAAAACTAGAGAGAGAATATGAGACCTAGAATTAGGTTATCTTTCCTCAGAGGATTTACATTTGCTTCTGGCAGGTGGCCTGGACACCAGCAATCCTGAATCATCTAGTCCATCAGGGGTTGGAATGATTCGAAGCCAGGCTTAAGTACCAGGGAGGGCTGATTACCAGGCATAGCTTTTCAGGGTGCCAAAAGAGTCTCAGGGGGTTCATCAGAGTCCCTCTTCCCAACCTAGATCCAATTTTTTTGATCTGAGTCAAGAATCATTCAAAATCTTTGGAACTTAACTTTAATTTAAAATTATTAACTACTCTGTGTATCAGTTGCATCTTCCAGAACTGGCAGAGACCCCTAGAAACTATCAAGGAATATAATAATACTTTATTTTTGAATTGTGGTGAGTATAAGTGATATTGTGAGGTATCTAGTACAACTATCATATGATATGAAAATGTCTGAGATCTCTCTATTGTTGACAAAGTCATAGTTATATTTATAATGAAAAGAAATGCTAAATTTCAGGTATAAGTTAGTAAAAATATAGAAAAACTCCCATGTAAGTTTATGGATAACTTAAATTCAACTCATAAGCTCTTTTCTTTAGAACCCTTCCTGTGGGGAAAAGTGGCACCACATGCTTGGTTCACCTCTGTGGGATTTATGCTTTCATAACCTGGCCTAGCCATCCTTCATTTCCTTTAGAATGGCTCTCTGATGATTTCAAACATATGCCTTTAATAATTCATTCAGTTTGTCTCAACCAGGAAAGGTAGTCTGAATTATCTAGTCTATTTAATCCTCCGTTGAAGAGGAACTCTTAGAACTTGCATTCTAGTGGAATATAATTAGCAGAAGTGGAAAATACCATACACTATAAGGGGTCAGATGGAGTCTAATCTGATTTATGAAATACAAGTATAATAGAAAATATATAATTAGGATAGGACCAGTTTGTGGAGGGCTCAATTATGTTGAAATAAAAAGATAAAATAAAAGAAAAGTATCTTTGCTGAGAAACTCTCCACCTGTTTTTTTCCTTTTAATCTTTGAAATTCATATTCATTTATTAAATACCTACTGTATGCCAGTCACTGTGCCAGACATGGTCTTTAAGAAATTCACTATTATATGAAAATAATAGACATAAATATAATTAAAATAGAGCATTGAATGTTATGGGATAATGAGTAAACTTCTGTAGGAGAAGTGATTAATTATACAAAGTCAGGAAATAATTTATGGAGAAATAACATTTAACTTAGCCTAGAAGAATATGTAGATAATTATCAGACAAAGGAGAACACTACTCCAAGAAAAGAGAACTACATGGCAAAGGAGTAGAAATGAAAATGCAGGTAAATTTGGTGGGAATTGAATGTGAGAAGGAAAGTTGGTGGGGGGATGGAGATCATAGTGAGAAATGAAATTTCTCTGAAGAATGGGACTGGCTTTTCTTTAAAGAGCCTCAAGTTATATAAATTCTGCAGCAGTAAAGGTTCTTGGCTAGACCAACCGAAGCTGACTTTGACTATCTTAAGCCAAGAGAAACTTTATTTTGTCTTTCTTTCTTTCTTTCTTTCTTTCTTTCTTTCTTTCTCTCTCTCTCTCTTTCTTCTTTTCTTTTTTTTTTTCAGTACTGGGGATTGAACTCAGGGGCTTTCTATCACAGAGCTACATCCCCAACACTTTTAATTTTTCACTGGCCTTGAACTTGTGATCCTCCTGCTTCAGTCTCCCAAGTTCATGGAATTACAGGCATGCACCACTGTGACTGATGCAGAAAGAAACTTTCACAGAAAGATGTGTCCGTTGCAGTAACTGTTTGCAGATCAAATTATTATGAAACCTTTGCCTAGTTTTCTGGCTCATGGCCTTCAAAGATCCCTAGATTCTCATCTGTTTTTGTCTGTTTTCTGAGCCTGTTCCTTCAATTACCTGTGGATTTTGTGAATCACTAATATCCTTCCAGCAAAGCCCCCTTTTGCCTAAGATAGCCAGATTTTTGTTGTTGTTGCTTGCAACCAAGAACCCTGACTGTTATTGTGATTTTTATCATCATTATCTGGTACATTCATGGGTCTTTTTAGGAGTATATAGTTACCATATGAAACTGAATTCTCATAAACTTTATGGGGTAGTGATTTTCATTTTGTAGAGAAAAAGGAAGAGGAATGATTCTGTTACACCACTGGTAAAATTCTTTTTTTCTTCTCTTAAGCTTCACTTTGATTCCTAGGAAAATCCTGGAAGCTGTCAATAGAAAAGGTGTATTACTAAGTATCCGAAGTTTCCAGGAAAAGGCACCTAATCAGTTTCCCTGGATGGGAATCTGCCTGTTCAGTAGTTGCTTGAGGGTTGATAAAATCCCTCCCTCAAAATACTTCCTAATATATTATTGAAATATTTAAGATTAAGGAAGAATGGACATATTAAACCTCATTTTTCAGTGGTGAATTTGAAACAGTTATTGACCACAATTTAATAAAATAGACATTTGTGCAAGTCTGTCAAACTGTGTTTGTCAAAAATCCTGTGAATGATCCATATAAAATATATTTTTATTACATTTTCTTATGAATCAGAGAAATATGCCAGATGGTAGAAATTGCACAGAAGAGGTCTCTGACATTGACAGATTGGAAGATGAATGGAGTTTGAAGACAAGGATTTGGGTATGCAGATCAGAGGAGAGGAACTGAGAAGTAATGGCTTCTTGCCCATTTTGTTTTTTGAAAAGAGACTAGGTAGGGGAAGTGGGAATACAGATTTTTCTCCTTTCGGCACCCCTGTAATTTAACAGAGCCACAGAAGGTAGTGAGTAGATGTGTGGGCATGATTTCACAGATACATTTTTACCATGAAGCCCTCAGGAATGAAATGAAGGAGAAACTGAGAACAGGGTCTTCCAGATGCACAAAACTTAAATGTAGACCATGTATTCATCCTTGTCACACTTCATTTTTTTCCCTCAGAATTGTGGATTTGCTTGTCTTGTATAGCTTAAGAATCTAACTTCTAACTTCATTGTCCAATTGGTTTATTTCATCTCCATTATTAATTCCCTAATTAGCAGGTTTTCCAACCCATTTTCTTTTATGAAATACCTAAATTTTCTTAATCACAAAATGGATTAGGTAGTTTTTTTTAGTAATAATGTTGATATTAGTGTGTTGTGGCACGGTAGCATGTGGATTAATCAATATCAATAGGTAATTACCTATTACCTGTATCCCTCATACAATTAAACAAATTGTATTAAACAAATAAATTAGTAATTAAATAAATTAGTAAGGCAATCTCAGATAGTAAAAAGTTCTGTTATGAAATCAGGGAGGGGACTGGAGATATGGTTTAGTGGTAGAGAGCTTGCCTAGTATGCTCAAGACCCTGGGTTTGATCTCTAGCACAAGAAAGAGCAGAGGAGATAAAGGGAGGAAGGGTATCCAGCCCTTTTTAATGTTTTGTTTTGTATTTTAGACAGTTATCTGTTAAGTTCCCCATGCTGACCTCAAACTTGCCATCCTCCTGCCTCAGCCTCCCAGTTAGCACTGGGATTACAGATAGATGCCCCCAGACCATCTTGGAAAGCTGCTTTTGACAGGGCAATCAGAGAAGGCCTTGTAGAAGCCTTCTGTTGCTATTACTATTTTTTGATACTTGCTTAAAACCCATTAAGTCCCAAGATTTTTTATTTTTTATTTTTTTGGTACTGGGGATTGAACCCAGGGGCACTCCACCACTGAGCCACATCCCCAGCACTATTTTGTATTTTATTTAGAGACAGGGTCTCAATGAGTTGCTTAGGGCCTTGCTAAGTTGCTGAGGCTGGCTTTGAACTCGCGATCCTCCTGCCTCAGCCTCCCAAGTGCTGGGATTACAAGCGTGTGCCACCATGCCCGGCAAATCCCAAGATTTTGATTTTGTGAACATAATAATTATTTTCAAAGCTTCCATAAGTTGTATATTTATTGCTCAATGGGGGTTTTTTAGATGTTCCACTTCTGAGATGATAGGACAAAATGGATTAAAGAGGTGGTCTTTTAAAAAGCATATTTGTAATTAAGATAATGAAGAAAGATGAGGAAGAGTAAAGAGATATTAGAACTCATAGCTGTGCACGTGAAATGGAAAGAAGAAAATGAGAGGAAGCTTGAACTTGTACTTTATTTGCTTTATAAACAGTTTTTGACCATTCACTTCCATTTCAAGCGTTCGCTGATGACAGGAGTTGGTGGACAGTGTGACTGTGTTCACTCTGGGAGCTGTCTCTTTGGATTTGTGCAATTAAGTCTTCTCTGAAGCCCTTTCTATGTAGATCAGAATTGATACTGTCCCAGCTTTTAGAGAAGCCAAGAACTGAGTCTCCTTTCCCCTCTATCTCATATGGGAATAAAAGGGGAAGGAGTGTTTCTAATGCTACTAAGTCAGATATCCTTGGGTGTAATGTTAAAGTTCAAACAAAAATTTTTAGAAAGATCCTTTTTATCTTTTGTTACTTAGAAATACTTGGCCTCTTGTTCTCTTGCAGTATTGATGGCACTTGGACAGAGAATGGCAGTTATTATATTTATTTTAATTCTACAACACATTTTTATTGAGTACTTTATGTCTGTCTTTGTGCTTGGTGCTGTGAAGGATAAAAACAGTGTCACATGCTCTGTTCTTAAAGAATATGCAATAATGGGAATACATATGTGGTTATATGTAATAGAAACCCAACTTAAAATCGCTTAAGGGAGAAAGAGAGAGGGGGTATGAGTAAATATGAATGTAACTGACTCCTGTAACCAGAACTGCCAACGGTAGGTGGTCTGACTTCAAACAGGCTAAATTCAAGTATTCAAGTAAAGTACCAGCAAAGTGCTTTTGCTTCTCTCTATCTAGTTTTCCTTCTTAGCAAAGCTAGCTCAGTTTCAGGATGGCCACTAGCAGCTCTCGGCCTTCATCCTATGATTATAGTAATTCTGATGGAAAAAGAGCTTCTCCTAGCTGGGCGCGGTGGCGCACGCCTGTAATCCCAGCACTCGGGAGGCTGAGGCAGGAGGATTGCGAGTTCAAAGCCAGCCTCAGCAACTTAGCAAGGCCCTAAGCAACTCAGTGAGACCCTGTCTCTAAGTAAAATACAAAATAGGGCTGGGGATGTGGCTCGGTGGTGGAGTGCCCCTGGGTTCAATCCCCAGTACCAAAAAAAAAAAAAAAAAGCTTCTCTTTCAGTAATTCTAACAACAACAACAACAATGCCTTGGGATTGACACTTATTGGACTGCCTTTTATCACACATGCACATTTGAATCTGTTAGTGACCAGGCAAAAGGAAAAACTGATTAGACTGGCCTGGCACTTGTGCCCACCTTTGGTTGTCTTATAACCATTATTTGAATACCTGAATTTTGCCTATTTGAAAGCAGACTACTTATGCATGGGCTTTTTTTGTTATATGAACCAGTTAAATCCACTTAATAATGAATTGGGTTCACCCATTTAAATCACATAGTAAAGAGTGGGTTCAGAAAATCAGAGTACTATTACCAAAAGAACATGGGTTTTAGGAGGTAAAAAAAAAAAATAGCAGCATACATACTAGAAAAAAAACTTCTACAATGACCTACAATGATAGTGAAGCACATATGATGACCAAGCTATCTGAACTTGAGGGTTTTATGTACTCAATGAGAAAGTCACTCATAGGCCTAACTATTAAGATGCTATTAAACAGTGCCAAGTAGAATTTTAGGCAGTGTGTTTTGAGATAAGTGGATTGAGACATTTATTCTGACAAGGAGCTTGGGAAAAGCTCCAGGAAGAAGAGGAACTTCAGGAGGTTCTTAAAAGGAATAATTAAGAATGGGAATGGAGCAGGGAGGGCACCTACGGTCAAGGGAATAGCATGAGCAAGGCCACAGAGGCATGGTGCATTTCAAAGAAGGCAAGAAATCTATGGCCAGGTCACAGGGCTCAAGAGGAGGGTTAAAAAGATAGTTTGGTTATGAGAGTTTCCTATCCCATATGACTGGTAAGATATTGGAGCCATTGACTAAGATTATTCAGGAAATATTTCTTTTTTTTTTGGTACCAGGGATTGAACTCAGGGGCACTCAACCACTGAGCCACATCCCCAGCCCTGTTTTGTATTTTATTTAGAGACAGGGTCTCTCTGAGTTGCTTAGCATCTTCTTTTCCTGAGGCTGGCTATTGCGATCCTCCTGTCTCAGCCTCCAGAGATGCTGGGATTACTGTGCCTGACTAGGAAATATTTCATATATACCCCTTCTATGCCTAGATTTCTGATAGGTGCTTGGGACTGTGATTACAGTGATTAAAAAGGTCTGGACTCTGCCTTGAGGGGACTCTTAGTCGAATAGGCCAGTAATAAAATTCCATGAGATTTGAGCTAAATAGAGGCCTAAGGTGCTAAGAAAGTCCAGAGGAAGAATATCATAACTAAGCTTGAAGTGTCAAGGAAGTGGCCCTTTAAGCAGGTAGCCCCGTAAGCTGAGTATTCTTTTCCTAATTTATTTTTCTTGAAGTCAAAGTTATACATGCATACTGTTTAAAGGGAGAAGTAGTGAATTCCTACAAGAATTGGTAGGAAAAAAATAGTAACCCCCCAACTTTCTCAATATAATTTCCTATTTCTTAGAGGTAAGCATGCTCAGCCTCTTTGTTGTTTGACATTTATTTTAAAATTTCTAAATGACTTGCCTATGTTGCTTCTTGATTTTTCAGTTTTAGGCATTATCTATTTCCTCCTCACTGTGTAAAATGTGTTTTTAATTCCCTTTAACCTCCCTTACCACACATATGTACTTTTACTTGCTCCCAACCTCCCACTATATTTATATGATGATTTTGGATGATATCCATAGTCAGTATTTACATTTAAAATTTTTTTTAGCTGTTGATAGACCTTTATTTTATTCTTCCATTTATATGTGATACTGAGAATCGAACCCAGTGCCTCACACATGCTAAGCAAGTGCTCTACCACTGAGCCACAAGCCCAGCCCCCAGTATTTACATGTTATCACTATATAAGCACTATTAATACCTCAGCCATATTGCACATTCTTTTTCCTTAAGATTGCCTTTTTTGCTTGTTGGGTTAATTTTCTATGAACTTATCAGTATATCTCCAAACTCTATTCAGCTGAATAAATTTCCAGTTAGTACCACTGTTTATTTTCTGTTTGCTCCTGGAGAGTCTCTCTCCACACTACTCTGGAGGGCTGACATATATGGAGTTTCATCCATAGATTCCCTTACCATCAGGCATCTTTTGGGTTAAAGAATTTGGGTGTTTTGGCAGGAGCTTGATGGGCAGAAGAGTGAGATCTGCATATGTACTCATTCTCTTCTCTTCATATGAGTTTGCTGTAGGTTGGGGTTGGCTTTGTCCCTGTGAAGGTAAAAGTTTATGTTCAATGGCCCATACTCTTTCCTGATTCTCTCAGGCTTTTTGTTTGTTTTTGCAGTGTTGGGGATTGAACCCAGGACCCTCACATATGAGTGCTTTTCTACTGAGGTACATCCTCAGCCCTCTTTCTGTTTCATTTGTTGAAGAAGTCTCTCCCAGAATTTTCTGCCCAGCTTTATCTGTATATTTTATCTCTATGCTTATTACATAGCAGTTATTTAAGAATCTCTGAAGTTTCACCTTTATAC
This sequence comes from Glaucomys volans, assembly GCA_020662805.1. Taxonomy (NCBI): domain Eukaryota; kingdom Metazoa; phylum Chordata; class Mammalia; order Rodentia; family Sciuridae; genus Glaucomys; species Glaucomys volans. The sequence goes on from JAJEJO010001534.1 coordinate 256,995, forward strand.
TTGGTCTTTTAATCTTTTCTGTGGACAAGAAGCAGAGAGAGAAAATTACTCAGCTACAAACTGAAGCCATTTTTTTTTTAATGTGAAAATGAATGTATGTTTCAGAAGGTGGTTTGGCAACCTAAAGTATAGTCAGGAACCAAGGGGAATTGCTGCCAGGGAGAGGTGCTAGACTCTGATCAGTAACTGATTATTATTATTTTTATTATTATTATTTTTTTAATTAATTAATTTATTTATTTGCGGTGCTGGGGATTGAACCCAGGGCCTTGTGCTTGTGAGGCAAGCACTCTACCGACTGAGCTATATCCCTAACCCTCAGTAACGGATTATATGCACCTGGATGGATTTCAGAATTTCAAGGACCAGTGATTATTATATGCCTCTTATTCCCTTTTTGAATGGAGATCTATTGCAGTTATTCCTGTGTCATCATGTACATACTAGATGTGTGGGGCATATAACTTGATTTTTTTGGGGGGGATACCAAGAATTGAACTGAGGGGCACTCAACCACTGAGCTACCTCCCCAGCCCTATTTTGTATTTTATTTAGAGACAGGGTCTCACTGAGTTGCTTAGCGACTCACTTGTGCTGAGGCTGCCTTTGAACTCAAGATCCTCCTACCTCAGCCTCCTGAACCACTGGAACTACAGGAGTGTACCACTGTGCGCAGTTATAACTTGATATTAAACAACAGTATTCTAAGTAATCCATAGGTCAAAGAAGAAATCAAGATAAATTAGAAAATATTTTGAACTCAGACTATCCAAACTTGAAATATGTTGCTTAAAGCAATATTAATTTCTTAGGATGAAATTTATAACAAGAAATTTTAAAAGAAGAAACGTCTCAAATCATTGACCTTAGGTTCCACCCTAAGAAATTGGAAAAAGGAGAAAAATGGAAATAGTAATGATTACAGTAGAAGACAATGAAAAAGAAAACAGAAAAGAATAACAGTGAAGCTAAGCTGCTTCTTTGAAAAGATAAATAGAATTGAAAAATTGTGAACCACAAATATAGAAGGGAAACCAACAGAATAGAGGATGGGAAGCAAGAGGAGGGAGGGCATAGGGAGGTCCTCGGGAATGAAACTGACCAATTATGCTATGTCCCTGTATGAGTATACCATGGTGAATCCCACTTTTATATATAATTATGATACACTAACTTAAAAAAATAATAGAGTAGAAGAAGAGGCTAAGGGGAGGGAGGGAGGAAGGAAGGGTAACAGGTGGTACTGGGGACTGATATTGATGAAGTTACGTGCATATATGATTGTCACACGAATCCCATAATTATGTATAATTATACTGTACCAATAAGATCACTGAATATTAAAAATAAAGAAAAAGAGTGACAGACTAATCACAAAAAAGGGAGACAATACACATTACTAATGAGAAAGATGACATCTTTGCAACGATAGCTAGAAAAGATGATAAGGAAATATTTAAGTAATTGCGTGCCACTACATTTAACAGCTTAGATAAAATGAACAAAGACGTAAAGGTCATTTAAGAAGATATAGGTGGGGCGATTCCTGGCACACCGCTTTTAGGTGTGTGGGTGGTCGTTGCTGGTCAGCTGTAATAAAGGCTTATTTTGGCTTTAAAAAAAAAAAAAAGAAGAAGAAGAAGATATAGGTAACTTGAAACTGAATCCGTGGTTCATAAAGAATATAATCTAAAAAATGGGGAGTTATTGTTTAAAGGGTACAGAGGTTTAGTTTTACAAGATGAAAAATGTTATAGAGATTGATAGTGGGAATGGTTGCACAACTTTATGAGTGTATTTAATACTACTGGACTGTACACTTAAAAATGGTGAAAATGTACCATGTCGGCCTAGGACCTGACCTCCTTAAGAAGATCCCTAAAGCGCAGAAGTTAAATCAAGAATCAAAAAATGGGATGGAATCAAACTAAAAAGCTTCTCAGCAAAAGAAACAATCAATAATGTAAAGAGAGGGAGCCTCCAGATTGGGAGAAAATCTTTACTACATGCACCTCAAATAAAGCATTAATCTTTAGGATATATAAAGAACTCAAAAACACCAGAAAACAAACAAACAAACAAACTAAAAACAAAACAAATAACACAGTCAATAAATGGGCTAAGGAATTGAACAGACACTTCACAGAAGATATCCAATCGATCAATAAATATATGAAAAAACGTTCAACATCTCAAGCAATCAGAGAAATGCAAATCAAAACTAAGATTTCATCTCACTCCAATCAGAATGGCAATTATCAAGAAAACAAGCAACAGTAAATGTTGGTGAGGATTTGGGGGAAAAGGTACATTCATCCATTGCTGGTGGGAATGCAAATTGGTGCAACCATTATGGAAAGCAGCTTGGAGATTGCTAAGAACACTTGGAATGGAACCACCATTTGACCCAGTTATCTCACTCTTCAGTTTAAACCCAGAGGACTTAAAATCAACACACTACAGTGACACAGCAACAGTGCTTTTTGTAGCTCAGTTCACAATAATTAAACTATGGAACCAACTTAGATGCCCATCAACAGATAAATGGATAAAGAAAATGTGATCTATGATGGAATATTACTCAGCTTTAAAGAAGAATGAAATTCTGGCATTTGCTGGTAAATGGATGGAATTATAGAATATCATATTAAGTGAAATAAGCCAAATCCAAAAAACCAAAGGCTGAACGTTTTCTCTGATGTGCAAAAGTTAATTCACAATAAGTCAGGATAGGGAAGAATAGAGTTACTTCATACTAACTAGAGGGGAATGATGGGAGGGGAAGGAGTGTGGGGGAAGAAATGAGAATAGAATGAAACAGACATTACCTCATGTACGTATATGACTACATGACCGATATGATCCTATAATATGTATAATCAGAAAAATGAGATTATACTCTATGTATGATCTATCAAAATGTATAAATGCATTCTACTGTCATGTACGACTAATTAGAACAAATAAAATTTAAAAATTTTAAAAAATAAAGAGGACAACAACCTGGAGGGAAATAAAGGGAATCTTGTACTAAAAAAAAAAAAAAAGATGGGTTGAGCATGGTAGTGTGCACCCAAGTCCCAGCTACTTGGAAAGCTGAGGTGAGAGGATCGCTTGAGTCCAGGAGTTCAAGACCAACCTGGACAACATAGACTCTTATCAAAACAAAACAAAAAGAGAAAAGAAAAAGATGGTACATTTTATGTTATGTCTACTTTACCACAATGTATTTTTTTGAAAAAAATAACTGTTTTGGTCTGGGTGTAAAAGAAGTCTGTGTCATTACACACAAATACACACTCTCACAAACACCTCTCAGAATGGTACAAACAATTCATCTGAAATATCACCCTTAAAGGATCACTATTACCATTCTTGTGACCATCTCTCCAGACAGCTTATCTACTTACATGTACACCCATAGATATACAGATTTATATAAGTGGTACACTACACATACAGTTTTGTATAGTGAATTTTATTATGTCAGATTACATAGCCTATATATATTTTAAGATTAATCAAATAATATGATCTTGAAACATACCTAATCATTGTTCTGTGTGTGTGTATATATGTATGTTTCAGCTGCTTCTCAAACCTGGAAGTGTTACATACATCAAATAAAATATCTTTAGACTATGTGTCCTAATTTAGACTTCTATTTTTTAAATTTATTTATTTATTTATTGTGGTGCTGGGGATTGACCCCAGGGCCTTGTGCTTGACGGGCAAGCACTATGAACTGAGCTATGTCCCCAGCCCTGGACTTCTGAAGATATCGTCACCATATGCCAAGGCATAAATTGGGAAACGAAATGAGTTTGGTGTTTGATACCTTCCTTCTCTATTTCTCATCCCTCCCTTTCTACATGATGACTCCGTTTGTAATTAAATAAATACTGCCTTTTGGAGAATAGTTTAGAAATACAAGATTTTATGAGAAACATTTTCACACACAAAATAATATTTTATGGAAATGATTATTTCTAATATTAAAAAATTAAATAATGTATTTATTTTAGGGACTTTAGTATTATGAACAAGTACCTGTTTTTTTTTTCCCCCTTAGGAATCCAACTCCTCTCTTTAATCAGCCAAACCTTTTAATTTTGCTGAAGCTCAGCTTTGTGCCATCTTGACCACTCAATGGAACAAGCAAGTGCTGGAGATACTGTGTGTTTTTTCTTTAGTTGTAAATTCCATCAAGCAAGCCCATTAACTGTAGTGGATGAAACTGGAGAGCTGTTTGTGTGGCAAGTAGTGAAGGATGGTGGAGAAAAGAAAAATACTTTTCTGATTTTTTAGCTTAGGAATTTGGGAATTCAGAATTTAATTTTAAACAACTAGATTTATCTGTTGAAACACCTTGAATCACTCTTAAATCATTCCTTATTTTGTAACATATTAACAAGATCTTAGAGATAGCTAAAACGGTGGTTGGGAAATTCTTTTGTGAGTTAAAGATCCTCCAAAAACATCACCTACTAATGGTCAGAGTGTTCGGGGTGACAGGCAAACATGAGTTAGCTAACAGGGTAAGAAATCCTGTGTCCATGGGCTGGGGTAGGGGCTCAGTGATAGTGTTTGCCTAGCATGTGTGAGGCACTGGGTTTGATCCTCAGCACCACATAAAAATAAATAAAATAAAGGCATCATGTCCATCTACAACAAAAAATATTAAAAAACAAAAAGAAAAAGAAATCCTGTGCCCTGTGGTTACCACACTGTCTGTGGAGGGATGAGTCTGAAGGCAAGAGATTATTTGGGGTGCACTGTCCCTGTTTTGTAGGCTTAAAAAAAAATCCCATCTGAGAGATAACAAGAACATTGAGTGATGCTAGCTGGTAATCATCCGGAGTTTAGAATTTTTGACATGTTAGGTTGTTTAAGGCAGAAAGAGTTTCTTTTTACCAACTGCATCACTTCTACTTTGCTTATTAGGTTTTCATTGTTCTGTTTAAACCATTAGAGAAATTAACTACTGTATTGGTTCTCGCCAGATCTTTGTCATCATTAGCCCTAAGGTCTCCTGGGGACCAGAGAGCACCTGGTCATTCTGAAAGCCTCCATCCTCAGTGATTGATGCTCATATCTGCAGGCTCCCCAAAGTGCTCTTCCATTTTTCCTGAAGCACCTTCAAGCATTTCTGCTTGGCTACTCACTGTCTTGGATTATACCTCCTCCACTGCCTGACTGAATACTAGATTTCCCAGCTCACAAGTCTAAGAAGGAGCTTTATTCCAGAGTAGAAAGGGGCCCCCATATGTGGCCTATTATATCCATATCAACTTGCTTACCCTTTTCAAACAGCTATTGTCTTTTAATAGGGTCCTGCCTGGCAGGGGGAGTCCTTAATTCCTGCCATATAAGAATGGGCAGCTTGAGTTACAGCGAGCTGCAGTTCGGTGCTCTGATCAAAAGGCCTCTGTTGTTTTTTAGGGTTTTTTTTCCTCCCTCTCTCTCTCTTTCTATATCCTGGGCTAATAATTCAGCACAGCAAGGTCATTACAGGCTTTGAATTGAGAGCTGAGAGTGTTAAATTACTGACCTAGAATAAAAGAGATCTGGGGGGCTCTCAAGAAAGATAAAGGGATTCCGGCTAGTAAAGTGCAAGCCCAGCAACCTCACTTCTTAACAATATTATTTTTTTTTAATCCTCTCTGTCTCCTCCAGTCTTTTCTGGGACAAGGAAAGATCTCCTGCCAAAGAAATTAGGTTAGGAACTCAATGACATCTGAGAATTGTGGCCCAGGTGCTGGCAGCTCCTGGGGGCCTGTGGGCTGTCCTTTTCTGTCTCCCCACTTTGTCACTATTTCCCCCTCTTCTACCTCATTCCCTGTCTTCGTCCTTTTCTGCTTCTATAATTTACCACAGACTGGGTAAACTGTAAATAATAGAAGTTTATTCAGCTCTTAGTTCTGGAGGCTGGGAAGGCCAAGATTGAGGGCCACATCTGGTGAGGGCCTGCTGGCTGCATCATAACATGGCAGAACACGTGACATGGCAAGAGAGCATGGGAGGAAGGGCAGGGGGAGGAGAAAAGGGGGCTTAACTCCCTCCCCTGCCTTATAACTAACCCACTCCTGTGATAATGGCCTTAATCCACTCATGAAGGCAGAGCCTCTATGACCTAATTACCTCTTAAAAGCCCACCTCAACGTGTTACAATGGAAATTGAATTTCAACATGAGTTTTAGAGGAGATGTTCAAGCCACAGCACTCTCTCAGCCAAATATGTGGTCTTCTATCACATAAGTCAAAGACATTCATGATAGTTCAACTGAAAGGAAGTATCCCATGAAGGGACTTAAGGTACATGAAAAACATACTCCTTGGCCCCCACATATTTTAAAAACATGTTACATTTCATTAAAAGCTACTTCCATTCCACTTATATTTTGTAATTAACACACACACACACACACACACACTCATAACTAATAGTCCTCCCATACTTTAACAAGAAAGTATTTACCCCTTTGTGAATGAATTTGACACCTCTCCTTTTCTATACTAGGTCTACTGAAGAAAATTATTTCTATTTCTTATACTAGTATCACATACATATTCTTTTTCACAGTTCTCTCTTAAAGCTAGGCACCTCTCATATCCTCTGGAAAATATTGATTTACTAAAACTAATATTTTTAGAAAAATCCCTGAAATCAACTTCCACAGATTTTCCACACAGCAGAGTAGTTAGTAACAGTAGCTAACAGTCCACGAATGTGCCAGGCATTGTACAACATGCATTACTAACATATTTAATTTTTGGCAACCTTATGTATTAGGCATTCTGATTATCACCATTTTACAGATAAAAAATAATTGAGGTACAAAGCTGTCACATGTCTGGCCCAAAATCATACAGCTAAGAAATGGTAGGATTGACCCAGGGTAGTGCTTCTCAAAATTTAATGTGTATGGGAATCACAGGAATCTTGTTAAAATGCAGAATTTGGTAGGTCTGGGATGTGGCCTGAGATTCTGATTTCTAACAGGCTTTTAAGTGATACCAGTACTGCTCTTTAGCTCTTAGGTCATACTTTGAGCGGGAAAGCCAGTCATTTTTATTTCAGATCTACTCTAAAATGTTTGGTTATAACTTTCTCATTCCATCAGGTAATTCTATAAAAGTACATACTTGATGTTTGACACCAGTATCTTATCTTTAAAATATATATATAAAATAAAAATTACCACTTTCACCATTTTAAAATGTACAGTTCTATGGTATTAAAAACATTCCCGCCGGGCATGGTGGCGCACGCCTGTAATCTCAGCGACTTCCCCGCTCTGCCCCTCCCCACAAAAAAAAACAAAACAACAACAACAAAAAAAACACAACACCAGGTGAGACCTGTCCTCTTAATTATGTAAATAAAGGATTGAAATTATGCCCTCTGGTTGACTTATTAAGCTCGGATCTTGAAGAGCTTGATTGGTTCATCCTGGCATTCCTCACTCCACCAATCGCCAGTGCTGGCCATCAGATATGCCTTTAAAAACCCCTAGATAACAGAACCCGTGGGCATCCCTCTCTTGGGGCTGCTTCCCTCTGCAAGCTCTACTTTCTTTCTGTTACTTTGCTCTCACCTTGTGTTCATGGATTTCATCCCTTGAATTTGCCAGACAAAGAACCCCACTGCCTAACTCCGTGTTAAAATAGAATTAATTGGGAAGTGTTTCATTCCTGTTTCATGTAATAATTTGAGGAACGTTGTGATTAGTTCCTTAAAGGTTTGGTAGAATTAAACTGAGAATCCCTGGTCCTGGGCTTTTTTTGTGGGAAGCTTTTTATTACTGCTTCTATCTCATTACTAGTTACTAGTCTCTTTAGGTTTTCTATGTCCCCTTGACTCAATTTTGGCAGTTTGTGTGTGTGTAGAAATGTATCCATTTCTTCTAGGTTTTCCAAATTTATTGGAGTATAAGTTTTCAAAATAGTCTGTAATGATTCTCTGGATTTCTGCAGTATCTGTGGTGATTTCTCCTTTTCCATCTCTAATTTTATTAATCTGGATCATTTCTCTTTTGGTTAGTTTGGCTAACAGCTCATCCATCCTGTTTATCTTTTCAAAGAATCAACTCTTTGTTTTATTGATTCTTTGTATAGTTTTTAATTCTCAATTTCATGATTTTTGACTCAGATTTTAATTATTTCCTTCCTTCTACTGGTTTTGGAATTGTTTGTTCTTGAGATGCATCATTAGTTTGTTTATTTGGAATCTTTCTGATTTTCTTTTTTTTTTCTTTTTTTTTTTTAGTTGTAGATGGACACAATACCATTATTTTACTTATTTATTTTTTGGTGCTAAGGATTGAACCCAGAGCCTCACATGTACTAGCAAGCACTCCACCACTGAGCTACAACCCCAACCCCCTTTCTGATTTTCTTATGTAGACACTCAGTGCTATAAACTTTTCTCTTAGAACTGCCTTTATAGTGTCCCAGAGGTTCTGATATGTTGTATCACTATTCTCATTAATTCTAAGAATTTTTAAATTTCTCCCCTGATTTCTTCTATTACCTAGTCATCATTCAAAAGTATATTGTTTGGGGATGGGGTTGTGGCTCAGTGGTAGAGCGCTTGCCTGGCATGTGTGGGGCCCGAGTTTGATCCTCAGCACCACATATAAATAAATAAACTCACACCCCAAAAAATAAACAAATAAAAGAAACCTTTAAAAAAGTATATTGTTCAATCTCTAGATGTTTATAGAGTTTCTTAGGGTTTTTGGTGTTGATTTCTAATTTCATTCCATTGTGATATAAGATATAAGGAATTATATCAGGCTTTTTTTAGATTTTTTAAGAGTTGCTTTGGGGCCTAAAAATAATAACTTTAGCTGGTTGTGGTGGCACATGCCTGTAATCCCAGCAAGTTAGGAGGCTGAAGCAGAAGGATTGTAAACTTGAGGCCAGCTTCTGAAACTTAGGGAGACTCTACCTAAAAAAAATAATAATAAAAAGGGCTAGGATGTGACTCTGGAATTAAGTGTCTCTGGGTTCAATCCCCAATGGCAACAAACAAACAAACAAAAAAACCTTTAATTGTGTTTATAGCACTATTATTTTAGGAGTTTCAAGTAAATGTGCTTTTACTCAGGGAATAAATACTTTAAAAATATACTTGGACTTACCAGTAGCTTTGGAAGGTAAGCATATGTGGCCACTGAAAGAAATAATTTGTTTTCTAAAAAGTGAGACCAACTTGGAGATAATACTAATAAAATAAAAAGAGGACACTTCTGGAAATAATGGCCACAAGGGCATGATGAGATAATAATCAGGAAGAGGAGAATGGAATCGGCAGGAGCAAGTCTGACATGGTGGCTCCAAAGGAACAAACCCTGTGTCCCAAATCCCTTTCAGTTTTATCATCATTTTGAATTATGATCAAGGCCAAGAAGATTTGGCCTTTAACCAACATATTTGCATGAAACATCTTCTTTTAACCTAACTCATATCATCTTGAATAAGAGCAAAGGATGATAGCTTGAGAATTTCTTGCTAGACTTTAAGAAAACTGTTAAATTTAATACTTCCAGCTCCTAAATGAGGTGTAACTGAGGAAGGGCTTTGTAACATTTAGGGGGCCCATAAAAGTGTTGGATTTTCAATGAAAGCTGCAGATTATACTAAATGGGAACCTTTTTGGGGATTCTAGTAAGAACAAAAGGAAGGCATAAAAGGACCTGTAAGCTATAACCAAACACACAAAAAAATACAATAAAATTTACTTTAAAATGTTGTTTAGGAGCCGGGCGTGGTGGCACACGCCTGTAATCCCAGCACTTGGGAGGCTGAGGCAGGAGGTTGCGAGTTCAAAGCCAACCTCAGCAACTTAGCAAGGCCCTAAGCAACTCAGTGAGACCCTGTCTCTAAATAAAATACAAAATAGGGCTGGGGATGTGACTCAGTGGTGGAGTGCCCTTGGGTTCAATCCCCAGTACCAAAAAATAAAAATAAAAATGTTGTTTAGGGAAAGGAGGTATAGCTCAGTGGTAGAGCACTTGCCTAGCATGCTGAGACCCTGGGTTCAATCCCCAGCAATGAAAAAAAAAAAAGAAATTATTGTTCAGTGCAGTATAAAACATAGATCTGCAGCAAATGGGCAAAACCAAATAAGAAATTAGTATTGAGTTGAAAGAACTAAAGAAGAAAACAGACAAGAAATTACATGAAAATATGACATGTGAGCTGGCAGGAAACAGAGGAAAGCTATTGTGAGGTCTGGCAGTAGAGAGGAGTCACCTTATCGGGAGAGAATGACAGGATTTGCAGGTGACTTGAATGGATCCTCACTCTGTGACACTAAAACCTGAGACACTACATAGCAGAAGAAACAACCCAGACAGGGTGATCCAGGTGACAAACGAGACAGAGGTCAAAAGAGGTAGGAGAAAGAAAGAGTAGAGGACAGTTTGAGAGACCACATGAGAAAGCAGTGAGATGTAACACGCAGCCTAAGGTGAGATGTAACACGCATCGCAAGGTGAGATGTAAGAGACAGTCTTTGTCCAGAAACTTTGCCTATGGCGCTAGGGGATGATTCCCTAGACACCATGAAAACCTAGTTACTCTGGATTTCAAGTGAAATTAGGCAGGCTTCTGGAAGCTCTGTTGTCCAGAGCTCTGCTTAGAGGCCTGGGGGAAAGGACTCAGGGACCTTGTAGGAATGCAACAAACAAGAGATTTATGGCAACTTGTTTTTTTTTTTTTTAAACATAGTATATGAAATATATTTCTTAATTACTATACTTTTATGAAATTTAAATTTCTTTTTTTTTTTTGGTACTGGGGATTGAACCCAGGAGCACTCAACCACTGAACCACATCCCCAGCCCTATTTTGTATTTTATTTAGAGACAGGGCCTCGCTAAATTGCTGAGGCTGACTTTGAACCCCCGATCTTCCTGCCTCAGCATCCCAAGTGCTGGGATTACAGACGTGCGCTACCACGCCCGTCCAAAATTTAAATTTCTAACATGCTCTGTAGAGTATGAATCAGGTAACCTTTTCCCAGTGCTTGCTTTACCCCCACCCTTTTTTTTGATGGGGTCTCACTGTTGCCTCAAACCTGCAACCTCCTGCCTCAACCTCCCAAGCTTGCAATCCTCCTTCAGGAACACACCACCATGTCCAGCTTTCCTAGTGCTCTGTGCATTGTTTTCACATCCTTAGGTGTGTGTATTTCCGTATTACTGGCCTGGAGTAACCAACCTTATCAGAGATGGTCTTTCTCATTTAAAGCTGTTAGGGAAACAGATGATAATGAATCATCTTGCTCCTCCACTGATACACTGATGTGCTGGCTAGTGAATTGGGAATTTACCACAGCATTCCAGGCCTTCAGCAATAAGTTTTGAAGTTAGAGGGCTTCAAAAAGGAGTTTGAAGCATTCCTTTACACTCTGGCAGGATTTTGACTGAATTAGAAACAAAGATTCAATGGGGAACAGTTTACTTTCAGAGAAGCAGTATGGGAGAACCAGATCCTTTGCTTACCTTCTTCGGTAGAATTTGCTTGGTGATCAACCTGTCTGAAAATATTATCCTCTCCTCTTAGCAACAGCCCTGCTTGATACAAGTACGCTTCCACTTCTATTTTAGGAAGACTCTTTATGAGATCTAGTGACATAAAAGTACTTGGTGAAGTGACCAAGGAAAGAAACTGCAGTATTATGTGTGCTTCCCATTGCAGAAGCTTTTCATAGCTCTCAGGGTCTGTGAACTGTCTTGTGAGTTTTTCTCTTCATAATGCAGTAAAATATGATCTCTCTGATGTCATGGTCTGAAAACTAGCTCTGCTACTGAGGATTACTTAGGCAGAAAAAAAATCTTGGTGTGAAATGAAAGTGCCGCACAAGAGTAAACTGATAAAACTGGTTTTGGGGTTTTTCTGTTTGTTTTTTGTTCATTTTTGTTTTTGAATTTTTGGTTTTATGCTATTGCAGAAATTATAAATCCCATTTACCACAATGGCAGCTCAGATCTCACAAATTGATTCATCTATTCATAGGTCGTTACTGAAGATCGATTAGTCCTTATTGTATTTCTTCCTAAAATTGGGATTTTTTTTAGAAGCTGAAGATTTTGGATAATCTATTTGTAATTGAGTCACACACACAAACACAAAACAAATTTGTCAAATTTCTCCTTGAAAACAGGATCATATTGTTCACTTTTTCCTGGAGTGGGTGTATTGTATGTTTGAACAATAGAATGGGAAATAATCACAGCACAATAGTGAAGCAGAAGTTCTTAAAAATGCTGCATTAACCTTTTGTATAGAAACTTCTTTCTTTTTTTTTTTTGGAACCAGGGATTGAACTCAGGGACACTCGGCCACTGAGCCACATCCCCAGCCCTATTTTGGGTTTTATTTAGAGACAGGGTCTTACTGAGTTGCTAAGGGCCTCGCTAAGTTGCTGAGGCTGGCTTTGAACTCACGATCCTCCTGACTCAGCCTCCCAAGTTGCTTGGATTACAGGCCTGCGCCACCGCGCCCAGCTTAGAAACTTCTTTGTAGCACTAGATAAGAAGCTGGTGCAAGGTAACTTCTGTTCAAGTATGTTGTTTAAACCACTTCAGAGTTCTGTCTGTCCCACTGATTTCTCTCATCAGTTAGTACTGCCAAATTCTATAGTAGATAATCAGTGGAAAGAAAACATTTAAGAGCTTCAGGCTTCATCCAGATTTCACAAGGAAGGAAAGAATAAATCCAAGGATTTTGTTAGTTCAGGGGACCAACTTCGCTATGGAAACATATCTTTAGGTTTTGCTATTTGCAAAATAAAATTTCAGTTTGACAACCTGTTAGTGGAACATATTCCACAAAAGTACCCCCCATATCAATGTAGAATCTCATTTTTCTTCTGTTGAGAGAAGCAGCAAAATGTTACTTTGAATCATGATATTTTCTGAGCGCAGTTATACACACATATAATCGCAGAGACTTGAGAGGCTGAGGCAGAAGAATTGCAAATTTGAAGCCAATTTGGGCAACTTAGCAAGACCCTGTGTCAAAAATAAAAAATGGAAAAGAGCAGGGGACATAGCTCAATGGTAAAGCACCCATGGGTTCAATCCCTAGTGGAAGGAAGGAAGGAAGGAAGGAAGAAGGAAGGAGGGAGGAAGGGAGGGAGGGAGGAAAAGAATGACAGTATATTCCCACAACCTCAAAATATGTGCCCCCAAGATACTTATTTACTGCAAAGGATAACTTTACAATGGAAAAACCAGGTAGATGCACTTTAACCAAATGATCAAAGTTAACATCACCAGTAACTAGACTACTTAATATCTAGTGTCTCCTGATGTGATGTGCAGAGCAAAACCCATCATCACTTTTGTGATAATACTGCCAAAAAAAACTTCACTGAATGTAGTCATGAGTAAACATCAGACAAACCCAGTCAGAAATACATTCTACAAAGTAACTTGTATTTTAAAAAAAAGGTCAATGTTATGAAATACAGGAACTGTTTCAGACTAAAAAGCCATGACAACTGAATGCAGGGTATGATCTTGGATTCTCTCTTTGTTGTACAGGGGCATTATTGGAACAATTGATGAAGTTTTTTTTTTTTCATTGTACACATATGGGGTACAAATTTTCATTTCTATGGTTGCATGATGTACATTCATATCATTCTTATTAATCACACATGTACGAAGGGTAATGATGTCTATCTCATTCCACCATTGATGAAATCTTAATAAATCTGTAGATAATAGTGTTGTATCAATTTTGATTTCTGGATTTTGTTCATTGAACTA